>VZZY01024567.1:105240-162672 GCA_013400335.1 Eurystomus gularis | reverse complement strand
CACTCTTTTAAGAGGGTTAACGAGCCTCATAGAAGCAGGATGAACAGGGGCTGTTGGAGGGGGCGGGGGGTCTTTGTTGGCTGTGTTTTTTAAAGGCAGGGCTCCTGTACACGTTTGGCACTAATCAGTCCATTGCACTTGTAGCACCTCCCACGCTGGCTCAGAGCTCCTTTTCCCGGGAGAAAAGGTAACCAGCTAGCCGATAGGGAAATGGGTCTTTGTGCTCTAATCTGCACTTTTTTTTTTTTTGTAAAGGGATTAATTTTATCTCCTGAGAACCCTTGGTTTTGTTCTGGGCGTAGTCAGACAGCTGGCTTCTGCCGGCTCAGAAACCTGAGCTGTTCCTCTAAGGCGTGTTTAGTTTGAACGCTGTGATGTAACCAGGCCATTCAGGAGGCGAACCCGGCACCTTTGCTTTTTGTCCTTGTGGACTGGGATGGCCTGGCCTTGCCCTCATCCCTGCTCCCCTGCTCCTTTCTAGTAAGCGACAGGTAGACTACTTGGTTATTTTTTTAGTTATTTTTTTTCCTAGGAAAGACAGGCATACTGAGAGCTGCGAGAGCACGTAACTTCAGGAAAGGAGCACAAATCTGACCATTGTTCTCAAACTCTGCACCTCCAGCTCACCTCTGCTTCACTCTTGTCTGCAGCCTCTGAGTAGGACCAGCAAGAAACAATGGCTCCCAAATGCTGCTAAGCTTATGATGTGCCTTCAAAAAACTTGGAACGCGTAATCTCTCTGAAAGCTGATGAAGGATCCCTGCCTGCCCAGCTGTAGTCTGCCCCTCGTGAGCTTTCCCTGAGCTGCGTGTTGGTGCGTCTCCCGCCAGAGCCTCGGAGCACTGGCAGCTTCCCCCACAGAGGCACTGGCGGGAGGACAAAAGCCGTTCTTCCCACCTGTGGTCCTGCTAAACTTCCTGTGCAGCATGACACCTTCCAGCAGGGCTGTTCCCAAGGAGAAGGGGGTTGAACACCCACTAGCCCGCGGCCCCCCAGGCCCTGCCCCTGTGCACCCTTACGACTCGGTCACTTGCTGTTCTGAAGCCCAAGAACACTCCTCAGCGTTACGCCTTGGCTGTTGGTAGGGTCTGGTTCATGAAGGGTGGGGAGGGAGCGGGAAAAGCTGTTCCTGGAAAACAGTTGGTTAAAGAAAGTTTGTTGTTGTGCGGTTTACTATTTTTAAGTGTATTGCTTTAAGTGACGGTGGCGGTTGCCATATTTTTACGGCACTCTCTTGTATGACTGATGGACCCTGCCACTCGTTCGAGGCTGATGGAGGGCACCGCTTCGAAGCACAGCAGAAGTGATGCTTTGGGCAATTAAAAACATTTCTTACAACCATACAGGCAAACCTTGGTCTTTGTGTGTGCGGGATGAGCTTATTACCACAGTCCTGGCCAGAGAGCAGCTTGGAGCCGTTCTGAAAGGAAAGGCAAGTTATGATCTCTTCAAAGGTGTTTATTGATAGTACGGGCTGGGTTCTGTTGTACCGGTGAAAGGCAGGTGGGCCTAAGTACGCTATCCCACCCATGGTGCAAATCTGCCTGCTTTGGAGGGTTGGGCTCTCGTGCCAGCTTCACGCTGTCACTCCGCATTCAGGCTGAGGCAGACGCCTTGCAGGACCCAATGGGAAATGTGCTGTGTAGTGTGAAGATCAGCTTCAAACACCAGGCCAGTGCCCATCGCGTTCCTGCGCAGGGACGTCGTGTACACGGGTGTCCGGAGCGTGTTCTGCGAGAGCGGGGAGGAAAGAAGGACACTGAGCAGCACTTGAAGTGCTACAGGGAACTGGGAACAAGAAGGGCTGTAGGAGAGATGACTGTCTTCAGAAAGTCACTTTCTTTTGTTGTTATGTGTCTTAAATATCTGATGCCCAGAAAATTTAAACATCCTTTGTGTCATTAGCTGGTAATGGGAAAGATTTACAAGCGAGTACAGAGTGTCCCAAGATGCCTGTCCCCTGCTGCCTGCCTGGAAGAGAGGCAACAAATGTATTAACCCCCTTGAGTGTCACCCTTAGAAATGAGAAGCATTAAACCACATACTTCATATTCTAGGATAATAGGGCAAGGACTGCCAGCTACTGGGAGGTGAACACAGAAAAGGGGTACTAAGCTCACGGGCCACTGTGCCCCCCACCCCAGGAGCAGAACCTGGAGTCGGAGCCGGTGTGCTTCAGTGGGGATGATCTTCAGAATGGGCAGCTCCACCACCAGGACCCCGGGCTTGCTTCTGGTGAGGCAGCCGTGCTCGGTGTCCCAGCCTGCTCCTTCCAGAAACAGACCCGAAACAAAGCAGCCTGCAGAGGCAGAAACGGCAATGCCTCCTGTAAATTGAGCTACTAACAAAAATCAGTCTAAGCTGTAGTTCCTGCAGCCGCTCTCCTTGGTGTATACGTGACCAAACCTCAGCACGCCAGACTGCAGCTACACCAAGGTGTATTTCTCTGCGGCGTTTGGTTTTAGAATACAGCTGTGACCTACTGTGGTTAAAATTCTTTTTCAAATTAAAATGTCTCACTTGCACGCCATATGATAAACGTTATTAGGAATAAACACTGATTTGCGTGCAGTTTTCTCCCCACAGCGGGTGCCACCATCAGTTACTTGTCCAAGTAATAACCAAGTTGTAAGAGCTTTGTAACTCCTGTGGGACTGCTTGTCGGATCATTCTGACAAAAGGCGAAGGGTTGGGTACAAACGCCAAGCATTTTGATGACATGTTAGTAAATAAGGAATAGGTAAGTGCTTGAGGTGACTTTTAGTTAAACAAAACACCCAGATTTTTCTTTTTCCTCCTCTGTTCCAACCAGTTCACTGCTCAGAAGTGTTCCTTACCTGTCCCTCACCCAGCACTGGTACAGTTAGTGCTTAGAGCAGCGCTACTCCGAGGTTTCTAAAGACATAGTTAGTTACACAATAAATCATACATAGTTGTATTTACTTTTTGTTTCTATTTCAGTATATTATTTGTGGTGTAAATGGGTCTGTATAAACCTGCTAGGACTGGTAATGTAATTAATAGCCATTAAAGAAAGGAGGGGGAGAGCGCAAGGGTGAGGTGTAAGTTCGAACACGGGCATGTGGTGAAAAGCGCTGAAGAAAGCTCATCCTTGGTGCTCAGCAGGAAGCAGAAACCTGACCCCAGCTTGAAATCCTGTGCACCGTGAAATGCAAAACCAAGGCTCTTGTCTGCAGAGCTCTAAGCCAAGTAATCTAATCTACTCACTATGCCAGACAAGTTCTTTCTTAACTATGTCATTATTTTTTCCAAATAATCCTAAGAACACCTACCTTGAGTAGACTCTTGAGTAATGTCTTCTGCAGTCCTGTACGTGGTCACCTCTGTGTAGAGGGTGGAGCGATCCAGGGGCCACTTGTTCTCCCTGCAGGTGGCCTGAACCAGCGCTGTCAGATAAGCTTCAGGGACGTGCAGGCCCGAGAGCCACAACACCCTGGGCTCACCCTCGGTAACCTGTGAGCACAGGAGACAACCTGCAGCACCTGGGCCTCCCACCACAACTGGTTCTTGGCCCAGAGACCAGCACTCTTAAAGACCAGCCAGTGGCTCGTCCATCTTGCATCCGCAGCCGTACGATCCTTCAGTATCGTTCTAGGTGGTGCTTGGCACTAGTTTGAGTAACACACCTCGAGCAGTGTGAGTTCACTGCCTTCTCTACCCGTTTGCACAGTAACAAAAAGCCTTCTGGAGGCCCTCGCTTACCCAGCTGTGGTACTGGTTATACCGAGCTCTAAAGAAGATAATCCAGTTTCCCAGTGTTTTGAGTGTGTCGGGGGCTAGCTGCCGCCAGATGCCAGGAATCTGTCCGTTAAAGAGCGCCCGAGCCACGTCTTCCAGCTCACTGCTCATTCCAACCTCCCCAGCCAGGGCCTGGAAAGACGGTGAGAGTCTGAGCGCCGGCCTGGGGCAGGTACAGCCCGAGTGACTTCACCTCGGAGCCCTGCTCTTACTCACACGCTGCAGTTCAGCCAGTGACTTTGCCATTCGCATGATGAGCTTGTTAAAACGTTCCAGTTCCTGCAGCAGCACCGCGGTTGTAGGGGATATGACTGCTCCAAAATCTTTCCGTATCTGGTCAAGATCAAACACTTGCGGTATTTTGTTTTCTATATCCTTGGCAATATTTGCAATGTGTTCATCTCGACTAATTCCCGTATCAGTTTCACCTGAAACCAAAAGGGTTCAGTCAGTGATACTAAATCTGCATAGGTTACCCCTTCTGCTATTAACTCTAACGCTGAGAGCTGACTCACCTTTTGGCATCAAAGTCCGCCCCTCTCTGCAGCACTGAGGTTGCACCCGAAGGCTCCCTGAGTGCCTCTGGCCGTACACGTAACCCCTTCCACGCCGGCAGGGCTCCGCTGCTTCACCCACCGCCCTGTCCCCGCTCAGAGCCGTGGCAGTCCCGCCGTGCCCCCAGCATCACGCACCTCCCCAGCTGTCACAGGCACGGCTGCTGCCACAGTCCCCGGGCAAGGAGCCACCTCATTACTTCGTATTTACAAAACCGATTCAAGCTAATACGGCGTGTACCTGTTTGAGGCTGCAGCTCCAGAAGATGAGCCCATATACCGCGGACTGCCTGCGTGTAATACCCGATCTCAGCGTTTGCGTGAAGGCCAAACACCTCCGGAGTGTTAGCGAGCGGCAGAGCTTCTATCGCCTCTGCAACACAAAGCCCACACTTCGAACGATGCCGCCCATTAAACCACAGCGACCAGGCGAAAAAGAACGGTGCAGAGAATGCCATGAGCAAGGTTTCAAACACGATAGCTGGTGTCGAAACACTGCAAGGAGCAACTAAACATTTTTACGCACGAAATGTGCACGCGCACACCCCACGGAAATGTGTCACTTAATAATAAAAAATTAACAAGCTGCTTAGCTGGGGATTATTTTTTTTTAAAGAAATGAGGAGCTGGCTGGTAAGCTCCCATTACAGAGGGCTGCTGGTATAAAGCAAGAACAGTATCACCGGCAGATTACAACATTGCAACATGATTTTGTTTTAGTAACGCTAAGTTATGTGGCAGGAAAAGCATTGCTTACCAACAAAGTCGTCTTTTACAGTCCCTTGTGGAATTTTATAATCCAGCTTGTCATTTTTATAAAAATGGAAAGTTTGGAATGTGTCAAATATGAAGTCACCAAGGTACTCATCCATATAGACGGTGAGAATGCGGCGATCAAAGCTATCAATGGCGCGCCCACCGTACATGACCTAGAAATCGGTTCCGGCAGTATTACTGCTCTGGCTTTTGGAGCAGCAAATACAGTTAAAACATCATGGAAAGGTCCAAAACACTCTTTGCTTCTGCAGTGACTGCGCGGTATAAGGGACACCGGGTACATCTTCCCCAGCCGCCTCTCAAGGGAGAACAAGCAGGGATTTTTTTAGCCTTAGGCTGGAGATCGCTGCTCTGGGCCACTCCTAAGCACCAGTCTTGGTGATTTTTGTGCAGCGGTACCTTCCTGAGGTACCAGCTCCTGCTCAGCTGTGATTACGTGCTGCAAAATAACAGCTTTCTGCAGGATTTCGTGTCGCTGCAGCTACACCAGAGTGGCCGGCTCCTGCACAGCGCACATCACACATCACATACAGCACTGCAGGAGCTTCAGACATCCCGGTCTGTGCAGCTCTCCGCCAGGAACGCTCCTGCAGAGCTGCTGCTCAGTACCTTTCGTCAGAGGCTCCCAAGGGCTCCCTCACTCACCATTAATTAAGCACCGTAACTCCCCTGTTGTGCAGCTACACGCAACGGCCCCGTTTCATCGAGACAATGAGATTAAGTGACTTGCTCAGGGCGACACAGGAGTTTCAAGACTGCCCAGCAGAGATTCTCCCCAGCTCTGCTTGGTGATGCAGCCCACGCAGAACGGAAGCTTCATTTATCTGGATTCTTTTACCATCAAGTGTTCCTTACTGACACTGCAGGCACTCACCTCACCAATAAGGTATTTGAGACTGCTCCAAGGGATTTTATCATCATTTTGTTGGAAAGCTTTCGTCAAGTATGTGTTAAGAATTTCCATGCAGACCTAAGAAAGTTGTTGGAACATGGGAGATAAGAAGATCCAGAAATCATCTATACATATCCATAGACTTTACTTAATGTAGTTCTTGTTTGAAAATGAACCATTATTTCTTTCTCAGTAATTGAAAAGTATAAATCCTCTCAGGAGAAGAAACCCATGAGAGAGGCACTATAAACACGAAGGACTAGGAATTTGATTACATTTTCGTGGCCAAAATTGACATTATAGAAGATCAGGAGTCTACATGACTCCACAGCAGGAGGAAAAAAACGAAGCAAAATCTTATTGTGAGAAACAATTAAAGCTGGACAGATTATATCTTTTCAAAAGTAACCTGAGCAACTCAAGAGTATAAAATCCATCGTAATTGTCTTCTTACCTGGAAATCAGATTCATTAAAATCATATGGTATGTTCCAGCCAACCTTCCCAAACTTCCTTCTCTCCTGAACCACGGCATGGAAAAACGCCAAGACGTAGACTAAGGATTTAAAGGCAGGATGTGGGCACTGCTCTAAGGCTTCTTGGGGAATTCTGAAGTAGGTGGCTCTCATATTCAGTTTCAGACCATTAGGTGGTTCTGTCACAACCTATCAAAAGAATTAGGGAAGCCATCGGTTACTGGACAGCCTCAGGAAAATAAGCTGTACAACGCTGCACACACAAAGCTGGATCACACGAAGCAAGCTGTACAAGGCAAGCTTGAAAGTTTTGAGCAGCTTTCCAAATTCATATCAATATGGAATTTTTTCTTAAGTGAAGACGTGAAACAGGCCACTTCCGTTTATCAAGGTAAGCATACATATATAGAGAGACTTCATATTCTTTTAGAAATAGTCATGTTATTGGAAAGACATTAATATTTATCAACTTGACGATCTAATTTACTGAAATACCAGTACTTTACACGTTTTGGTGTGTCCTACGTATCAGCACAGTAAGATGGCTCAGCAGTCTTTAGGATGACTTTACTGATGATCAAACTGGGGCAGAGAGATTCCTGGCAGCTTTCTCAGAGTGCTATAAAACCTTTGCCCTCACTGCTCATGGCTAGAGCTAAACAGTGTGTATTTGCAGTCCCAAAGACCCGTTCGTGCTCCCTTCTCCCCACTGCAGCACCGAGCACTGCTGGAGGTGAACGCTCCAGAGCTGGCCCTGACACACCAGAGCACATACTGGGTGGAGCTGTCATGCCACTGCTTTCAAATCTGTGGAATAATATAATGATGTTTACAGGGCTGGTTCACCACAACAGAAGTAAAGCAGCCATGGAAAAGAACATTAGGGCAGCATCATGGCTTGTGCCTTCAAAATAATCAGCTCAGCTTGCTTCTGATAAATGCCGCAGCCTGAAGTAGCAGCTGGAAACCATTATCCTATTACACCGTCTGCTCCACTGGCACTACGACCTCAGCTCTGCACTTCAGCGTCAGGACTGACAGGACTGTTTTGGCCTTTCCAGATATTCCTCACTTGTGGCAGCATCTGAATCTAAGGAGCATTTGTCACATTTCCAGGTTTACTCACAAGCCTCTACTCTGAAATAACTGCTTCAGAAAAAAACCTGGTGAACAGCTTTCACCCAAAGGAAAAATCACCATAAGGAAAACAGGATGAGGAAAAAAGGATTTGGCTTATAAAGACAAACAGCTTGTACAGACAGCTCAAGCCAACACGCTGCGCGGTCACGCTCCTCCCAAGGCCAGCCTGTTTTGCTGAAGAGTGGCCGGACATGCCCTGCTGACGGGGGTCTCCCCACCTTTAAGGACTTCTGCAGCATTCCGATGGGGAAGCCCTCGATGGGGTCAGTAGTCAGCCAGAGGCGAAAGTCGGGGTGAGGCTTTGTGATTTTCTCCAGGGCCTTCTCCAGATTGACAAGCCACCGCACCAAAAGGTGACAGTTCTGCAGTATTAGCCACTCTCCACGAACCACGACATCCTCCAGCAGCTGCAGAGTAATCTTGAAAGAGGGAAAGAACAAACTGTGAGTAACTCTCCCTTTATCTTGTAAGCAAACTGACTCCCATGGGTTAGTGCAGTGGACTTCCTCCTGCTAGCAAGTACATTCGGTCTTTTAGTTGGTTATAGTAGAGTCACCAGAATGCTCCTTGCTGAGAACAGACCTTTTTCAACACCACAAGAAGTTGCTCTGAGATGCTTTTTTTATTTCATTATTTCCTTTTGAAATTAAATGTCACGCAGAGCAGGGAAGTATTTCAAAACAGCACAGGAGTGTGCACGGCCCAGAAGGGGTGAAAAGCAGAGTCTAGGAAGCAGCGGTCAAAATGAATCTAAGAGGAGTTCTCCTACTGACTGAACCGACAGCGAATTCAGTGAGCTGCCAAGCTTTGAACATCCCTGCCTTGGTGTCCATGACAAAAGAGCAGAAAAAGCAGCAGGGTGTCTTTCTGGTAACAAATAATTGTGTTTTCCAATCAACTCCCATCCACACACAGAGACACAGGGCCACTGATTAACCTCTGAAAGGCTGCAAAGTAACACGTTCTCAGCTCAAGGATTTTTTAACAGACAGTGTAATTCCGAATCTCCCCGAACCATAACATCAGCCGATGAGCCCGATGCCCCTTTTCACATTACAGGGAAGCCCGTTCCCAGGCTGTGTCTGAACCAGAGTAACCCCCCCTTAAAATGGTGCAGATCTTTGGAAAGGAAGTTTGAACGGGCTCACAACATTAGGAGTATGATCTGCAATTCACAGATTAACTTGCTGTGCACAGCACGTCCCCACCCTCCCACCCAGGGTACCTTTTCTTGCCCTTGTCCCATGGCTAGGAATTTGAGTCTATCCCCTCCAAAGCCTGTCCTCTCAGCCAGTTTCATGAGGTCAGTGACAGGATCAGAGCCAGGACTTAAGATAAAAACAACCGGTGAGTAAGGACTGCTCTGCTCAAAGATAGCATCATAGCTGATCACAGGGGGCTGCACATACCTGCCAGGAAAAGAAACACAACAAACCGCCCGTTTGCACCGGAGCAGCCATCTTGTGTAAGAGATGACTTCTACACAAACATCACAGCTCCTTGCGGACTGCACGTGGAAACGATACCGAGACAACTCGCGCTCTGTTGTTTAGGCAAATTACAAAATAATTTACAGAGCTGATTACGACTCCAGTTCTGTGTGAAACACCTGGATGGTGTGATTCAGCGCTGAAAGAAGAGAGGGACTTACTTCTCACTCATTGTCAGAGTAACATAGTCTGTTACTGCCCGATATAGCCGGTCCACCCGGAAACACCGTAAAAGTAGGAGCTTCTGAAAGTTTGTGAGACTGTTCTGGTACTGCATGGGGAATGGCATCTGCTCCAGAGCATCCGTATCACACCACTGGCAAGAAAAGATCAGAGACAACGCAAATGAATCAACTGGCTCTATCGATGAAATTACTAGGAAAGCAGACAAAAGCAATTTGATTAACGAGGGGCCAAGAGACACAAGGAGAACAAAGAACGAAGTCAATCAGCTGCAAAGAAATATTAAAAGATTAAGTGAATGTAAAAAATTCAGCTTTTTCAGTATAAAGTATCCAAGTCCAGAAACACATTCGTACTTTCATTTTATGTCAAGTCATTCTCTGAGGATACAGAAAATAGCATCTCAAGCAAAAAGGATTAACAGATTGCTTACAGAAAGACTTCTTATAAAGCAAGAAGACATGGAATGAAACAAAAGGTAGAACGAAGGACAGTCTGTGTTTGTAACTAGCCTACAGGACTCACCGCCACAGGAAGATCAAAGAACAATTTACCAGTACAAAAATAACAGTGAAATGTTGACTGCTGAAATCAACAGCAAAATATCCACTGGCTTCAACGGGGCAAATAATTCATCTAAGGCATGTGACTGGAAAATAAAAAATCTGCAGTATACCAGGGAAGGTTTTTTGTTTGTTTTTTAAATAATAAGAGCTCTAATTCTTCTGGAAATAAGCCAGTCTCTAACCAAGGTCAAGAAGAAAAACAAAGCCTTGACAGAAGCAGCCAGCGGTGACATGCCTCCTGCTGAGTGCTATGGCACATTGCATCATACTTGAACAGTTCATACCAGAAGAAAAACAAGGAGAGAGAACAGGATTGCAGCAAAGCACGTACGTCTTTCCATACATCTGGATTGTTTTCCACATCATCTGGAAGAGATGCGAATTTCTCAGGAAATAGTTCAGACAAGCGAATTAGGTCTTCCCAGCCTTGATCTGGAAGCCAAGCATACGGTTTCTTTCGTGCGCTCTTCTCCAGGGAAATATTGCCTAGTCAGATTCAGAGAGCAGAGGGAATGTCCATGTCAGAAATTCTCCAATACATGGCCACACATACAGTCCCACTGCCCAGAGAAACCAGTTGAAGAAAAGGTGGCATTTTACAGGTGCTTGCAAAAGCCAGGGTTGTAACTTTGCAACCATTTCTAAAATTCTTTATATGTAGTTGGAAAATAACTGAAGATTATTTTCTCAGGTAATATTGTAGCAATTAGCTAGCGTGAGATTTGTCAGCCTCTGCAGAGGAAGATCTGCCTCTTCGCTGTTTAACAAAGTGGGGAACAAAACCAGAAATAGCAGAATCCATAATTAGTGTAAACCAACATAGTTCAGCTGTCTTCAGCGGTTTCTCTAGGTGCCAGGTCTTACAGCAACTCCGATCTAGTCAAAAATCTACCTTTGAAAGACTTTT
Source organism: Eurystomus gularis (assembly GCA_013400335.1). Taxonomy (NCBI): domain Eukaryota; kingdom Metazoa; phylum Chordata; class Aves; order Coraciiformes; family Coraciidae; genus Eurystomus; species Eurystomus gularis. The sequence goes on along the minus strand of VZZY01024567.1, from coordinate 151,929 downwards.
TAGCTGTTCCTACATATATAAATAGATACATACACAAATATATTGCTATATATTTATATATAAATATTCACTTTACCTTTCAAAAAGAACTCAAGTTCTTCTTGTTGAACTCTGCCATCAGCTTGTTCTATCCTGACAGTCATATGAAAGGAGAATAGTAACTTGTGCTTCTCAAATAAACCTGCATTAAAAGGACAATAGTTTCAAAAATCAGCCACTAAGACTTGTGGAACTGAAGCAGTCTTTAAATCCACATCCTGCATCGGATCACCCCACAAAGATCAGGGTCATCAAAGATGGGGCTTTGGATCAGGCTTACAGAGTCAAGCCAGCACCTGTGAGCTGCATCCAGGGACGCAAGATCTGTAGCTGCATTTACCATTCTGTGTTCACCGTGTTGAGAAAAGCATTTCTTTAACAGTTACGTTGGTAATAGACAGTTTCTTCAGACAGAAACAGCAGGGACTAAAGTGTAAACTGGGACCAACGTTGAGGACTGAACATTCATGAATTCACTGTTTGGTAGCTTGCCTCTTCAGCGTAAACTATCTGAAGGTGTGGCTTTTACCAAAGATTTGCACACGGCAGTATCAGAATCAGCCCATCACTTCATTGCACTAACCTGTGCAGCCGTAGTTGTAGGTGTTGAAAGTCAGAGTGTCCATGATGTTCTTTAACCTCTCCAGCAGAAGAGGACTGGGCATGGCTTTCCGAAGAGAGAGTCCAAAAACCTCTAAGAAGGAGACCAGCGAGTACTGATACATGATGTTGACAAGTGCCATTTCAGACAAAACGGAGAACAAAATGGCCCCTCTCCTGGCAGCTGGTCTGTAGCCATCTCGAAGATTATCAATATCCACCGCTGTCGTCTCAGCCAGACTCAGTTTTTCAATCACCTAGCCATACATTGATTTTATACACATGTAATTACTGCGCTCATCCATAGCATGTACATTAAACCACAACAAGCAGAGCTGTTCAGTGCCTGGCTCTCTGTGCTGACTACATAGGGAATCTGGGCAGGTAACCCTAAAGAGGTGGTATGAATTGTAAAGATCAAAAGTTAGATAAAATTAAACCCATTCTGTACATTTATGAAAAGTAAAGGCACAGATTTACACAGGATCACAAAAATAGTGTGGGAAGGGCCCTCTGGGGATCTTTAGTTCCACTTTCTGCCCAAAGCTGGACGATGACCACCAGGTCAGCAGTGGCTTTGCCCAATTACAGCCTGATATCCTTCATGGATGGAGATTCTACATCCTCTCTGAGTAACACTACCTCGATTTTTCATTTCAGGTCTGATACAACATAAGACAAAAGTTGTTTCAGAGGTTAAATAAATGTATGCTGTGAACAACCATTAGTTTGGTCCTGATAAGGACTACCCTGAAGATGGGATTTGGTTCTCTGATGCAGTAAAATACTGCCCAAAACTGAAAGATGCAACATACTCCTGAGAAAACTCTCCATTTCCTTTCAAATTAATTCCTAGCTTTGAGAGTGGAAGATGAAGCACAATAAAAAAGGAAAGACAATGTTCCATTAGTAGATATCCTTCCAAAAAGCCCAGAGCCAATACCTCAGTAGCTTTGGATTTTGTCTCTTCCAGGGTTTGCACTAAGTCCAAGTTGTCCAACATGTTTCCTGTGGAAGACGTCAGCTCCCGAAGGAGGGAGTCTTCCAGATCTTTCAGCAAGTTTTTGTTGTCACTTGTCTCCTGGATGAGATGTTCTCTCTGTTCTTCCAATTCCCTTCTTTCAAAACCCACGATGACGCTGAGCAACTGATCCTCCAGGCCCTTTAGTGTAACTACAGATACAACAACACGTACACAGCACAGTCTTTTTTTTGAACAAACACAAGGAAAGCTTTTACACAACTTACTTCCTCTCAATCACCTCATTAAACTACAACAGTGCAACAGGGTGACTCAGTTAATAACTTAATCCTACCAAAGCATCCTAACCTGACAGGTGCAAGAAGAGGTATTTGGCTCTATTTCAGATTAGAAGCGAGATGTGAGAAGGATTTTCTACTAAATCCAGTGCTAAGTACAAGGGAGACTGTGAATTTGGTAGAGTTTCATTGCTGTTTCAGACAACCACCCAGGCCCTAAACTTGCACTACAGCATCATCGCTACTTTGTTAGTAAATAGACACCTTTGCTTACCTGTATAATTAATAACCATAGCTTTGCCAAACACAGAGGGAGAATACTTTGGGTTTGATAATTTGGTGTTCAGGTACAACCTAAAATTACTGTCATAGTCAATCTCTTTGTCACCCAGGACAACAAATGTTCGTCCCTGTGCAACTTTGATATTCTTCTCCAAGACGTTGTCTATCACAGGATCAATGAATTCATCAACACCATGCAACAAGAAAGGGTTCCCATACTTTATGGCCAGTTCTAGTTGTTTAAGAAAATCTGGGTCATTAAAGGAAGCCATCTGCAAGAGAATAATGGGAAGATATGAAAAGATAACTGAACATTTGCTGAACATTATTATTTCACTATAGTTGCCAGCACTCATGAAGTTTGCTCTTTGTTGTTTTTTGTCTTTCCTCATACAGAGGATATAAACTGCACTGGCACAAAACAGCAGAGGTGCTTTCTTTTTTTTCTGATTAGTTGCGAATAATTTCCATTTGTATTTCTTCAAAGTTCCAACTGTGCCTCTGACTGTGTTAATTGTCCTCCATGAAAACTCCCTCCTGGAGCTGAGAATAAAACACAGTCCACACCAGCCTTTGGGTTATACTACTTCTGCATGTACTAAGGCTAGCCAAGATCCCAAACAAACCATCCATCCTGAGGAATGGAAGGTCACATGAACTGTGATATTCACCAGCTATTTCAGAGACACAGTGGTCACCACATTTGTCAGTTCCCCATTCAAGCTGACAGATACTTATGCAGCTTTAAAAACAATCAGTAAAGAGGTAAAATGATCATTTTTCTTTACCCTCAGGTTATTTTTTTCTTCTTTCTTTTTAATCCAATGTAGAGCCTGTTGCTGCGGGTCAATGCAGAGTGGGAAGCGGCTCGCGTACATTGTCAGGATGCCATTCTGGACAGAGAGCTCGTCTGGAGGCAATCCTTGGGAAACCCACCTAGGAGTGGAATGGATCAAAGACCAGGCTGGGATGAAAACTTGATGGGAGAGCAGCACATTTCATATGCCAGTAAAATTATGCAATTAACTGAGCATGCTATCAGGCATGTAAGGAAACAGATAGTGTATGTGATGGTGAGAATAGCGTCAAAACTCAGACTCGTTGCCTGAGTCATTTGTAACTACACTACTCAAAACACTGACTGTTGCATTTGCTGAGTAATCCTGCAGTAGTTGAACTACGGGCTATCTGGGCATGGGTTTAATTCCAAATTCACTGAAGTCCATGAAAAGACTCCTGTTGGGCTATGGGAAAAGCTACTACAGATAACTCCTTAAAAAAAATTCCTAAGAAGGTATTATATATGTCTAGGCTCAGTGAATGTCCCTGGAGCGTAAAATACAATGGTTTGTTATAACAAATAGCTTCTGCAGAAGAAGAATTATTTGTCCCCTTGCCATCTTTGAGATGCAAAAGTAAAATGGGCTCTCTCTGGCATGGCTGTGCACCTCCACCCACAACGCCAATTCCATGCGACAGATCCAGATCCAGACTCCCACTCCATGATCACACATTCAGCAGTCACTGGGTTTCTTGACTGGACGTACCTGCTAACCTCCACCTCATCAGTCAGGAGGCTTTCTAACCTAAATGGTTGACTAAGAGGAATCTCTCGTGAGAGGATATCTTCTTGCCACACTTGATAGATCATTTCATTACGAAACTCCCAGTTGAATGCTCCTTCATAGCTCAGAAAGGCAGCACAGAGTAGACAGTCTCCAAGCAACTTCACCTTCCGTATTTCATAATCCTCTAATTCCTTTGTCCACCTGACAGAATTATAACGGAATCCTGGGTCAGTCTGTACCAGGGAGATGAGGTTTATGTACAGAATTTCCAGCTGCTGCTACTTTAGATGTAGGTTGAGACAGACCCCCAAATTTAGCATCAGTTGTTTTCTCACTGTTATGATGACCACAGACACTGAACCTTCTTCCTTTTAATCTGAGTTCACCTTGTTCTTCTGCACTAAAAATTGTTGCTATTTTTCAAGAGCTAATGGACCTTAGAACAGATACTAGCTCTTCTCAGAAACAAATGTCACAGGAAGTGATGTTTCCAAAAATGTCTCAGTTTGATAGATTTTATCCCCAGCATATGACCCTCTGATATTCAAAATGTTCCTCTTTGAATCTAGACTTACCTCTTGTTCTCAGATCTCAAGCCAAAGATGAGCTTGTCAGCAGCATTTAATCTTCTCTGCATAATCTCCGCTTCTTCCTGTAACTGCTGCTTTTCTTTTATCGCCTCTTGATATTTGTTTCCCAAAGCTTTAAGTTCATCCTGAATGGTAGCCAACTCTGCATTTATATTTTCCAGTTCCCGCTTAGTTAAGAAATAGTTCCGTTCTAACCTAGCCACCTACATTACGTTATGAAGGAAACAGAAGAGTATCAGAGGAAAGAAGGGCTTTGGAGAGAAGTCTTAAGTGCTCAGATTACTTTTGGCTATTTCATATATTTCAAAGTGTCCTGGTAAAAAACAGTGTAAGCCAAAATAACTGGCACTGTTTCTCATCCACTTCTTCCCATCCCAAACATGTACATCGTGGTCTGATACTGCAGTTCCAAAGCCAATCAATCTCCTGCACTTTCGTACCCACAAGGTATATTAAAGCACGTGAGCAGTCCTGTTGACATTGGAGGTCAGCAGTACTGTCATCCTGTGACAAAAGGGGAGGTTTGGCTGCTTAATAGCAACAACATTAGGGCCTCAAAATAGTCAGACTCATCATCTAGTGAATATACTTTCTCAGTAGTCAGCTGTATGAAATGACCTTTTCTTGAAGAAAGTCTCCTGGCATCATCTGTAGGACATCCCATTTCCTGTGGTAATACAGCTAACTTACCAGTCATTTTTAAAAATGTCAATCAAAAGGTCTGTGCTTAAGGGGTACAGAAGTTGTGTGCTACTGAGCGCTGCTCTGTCCACAACCACGTGTTTTGAAGCCTGTTTTCAGTAGACAGCTATAAACTATGTTTTTCTAAGCATGTTAGATTACAAAATTCCAACAAACCATGCTCCTCTCTCCTCCTTCAAGCACTGCCATGGGTGGGAACCCACAGGCCAGCATCATGACACAACAAACACAGCAGTTTGTAACTCAGTACCTGCCTCACTCCTACCGCAATAGCTCTCCTAAACACCTCTTTTTAAGCACTTCAAAGAGGAGAAATGGACAGCCTACAAAATTGTCAAGTATTATTTTTCTCATCAAGATCATGCTTCATCCGTGTCCGAGTTCGAATCCACACGCTTTACCTTTTCTCTCTTCGGCTTGACGTCTTTAACTACATCACAGTAGCTCATGACTGCTTCAACAAACTTTAACATTCCCAGTCCTGCTTTGCTAACAAGTTCCATTTCAGTGAACGTTGTATTAAGACTCTTTAACAGACCTACATGGGCAAACACAAAAATATTGCAAGTGAGTTGAATTACAGGGCAGAAATCCTTAAGAGAAATAGCCTTCCCTACCAGCAATATCGAACAACGCTGTGACAGACTATGAAATATTTGTCAGAATATTAAAGAAACTCTGACCTTGAAGCTACCAGGCCGTAACAATATAAGCCCAATATTGCCAATGATTTCTCAAGTTCTTTGTCCATGAAGGCAGCACATTCAGGAGTTGTTCAGCATGTCTGAGGATCATGGTTTGTCTTCTCTGAAGCATTCAGATGCAATTTTGTTCAAAGAGCCAAATGTCATGTCCCCTCTTAATGGAACTAGTCTGGATTACACCCTCATGAGTAAGCGCAAAGCTTGGCCCATAAGCTTTAGATACAGCTTATCTTCTTTCCACTCCGTATGTATCACATTTTAATTGCCATCACATGGATGAGGTCATAATTCTACTAAGTGGCTAAAAGCAGACAGCAGGCCTGCTCAGCTATCCTGTTTGTTTCTTTCCCGCTCCAAACCAGAGCGTGTCAGACCCTAGCTAAGGTATAAACTGGATGTCACACACAGGAGAAGGTCTCTGAGCTCTGAAAAATCCAGTCATCTCAATAGTGCAAACACCCACAGCATTGCAGACAGTGCTGTCCCTTTGCACGAGGCGAATCCCACCCTCCCAAACAACACTGGAAGGATTGCTGCTGACGTGGACCTCATTAACAAGATCCTACGTTCATTCCAAGTACAGAGCTCAGGAATTTACCTCGGACAGATTTCACTTGGCTCTGAGTAATTCCATCAAAATCTATCTCCATCAAGGATCGCAGGAAGTTTGCCTCAGACATCATTCCTCTGGCTGTCTTCCAGTTTAATTCTTTGTAACCTCTTATGATAAGAACACATTCCAGAACCGCCTGCACCTGCTTAGGGGGTTTTGCAAAGGATCTAGAAAACAAAGGGAAGAGACAGTGGAGGAGAAAAAGGCAGAGGCAAAGCACAGATGCCAGACACGAGTACTTCCTGTTCACATTTTCATGTTATCAAAGCATCCCTGAAGAATTAACTGGTATGTGTTCCTATTCACACAGAATAAAAACAGAAGGAACAGAGGGGTTTGGACAGCCACTGCTCAGGCAAAAACCACAACGGTTTCTAGTGCATCAGACACAGGATAGAGAAATATGGGGAAGACAACAAACAAAAGACTGGAAGAATAGGCTTGAGGGGAAGTCCTGGGCTAGGAATCAGAGGATTCTGTTGTGACCTCTGCACCTGAAGAACTCATGTTCTGACCTTCACCATACACATGCAGGTGAGAAAGGTGAGGCTAAGGCTCAGACCCCGCAAACAATGGTCTCTCAGCAAATTTTCAAGAGTTTATGCTACTGTACTTCCAAATGAGTCACCTGATCTCAGTAACATCAGACTTGTCAAGCTTCTGAAGCTCCAGCTTGGCAGCTTCTAAAATAGGCATGACTTCAGCCAAAGCTGTCTCAGCAGCCGCCTTCTCCGCAGCAATAATCTTGGTCTGTTCCTGTATCTCCGCAGCTTTTTCTTCAGCCAGTTTTTTCTTCTTCTCACCTAGGAATTTTAACGGCAAGACCGTAAATGGATTATTCAAATTTGTATACAGAACATATACTAATATAGATTTGCTCTTGGCTGAAAATTAGAAATTACCATCAACTCAGTACCTTTCCATTGCTAGCTTGCCAATGTTTACAGTTCATCGCCAGGTTAGAAACACTGTTAGTGTTCCACACAACAGCATACATCATCTCTTTTCCTCTCCCATGCTTCCCTCAGAGTAATTTTCTGAATCAGCAGGTCCCTTTCTTGCTAATGCCTCTTTCCCACATTACACCCTACACCTCGGAAAGGGAAGACAAGGGCAGGCAAACATGGTACTGAGTTGTGCAGGCCTTACAGCAGAGATGGCAACCTGGGCGAGACGGGACCTACTCTTCTAGCATGACATTAGATCGGCACAGAGAAAGCAAGAGGGGTTACCTCTAGAAGCAGCTGGAGCTCTTAGAGGGTCTTCCAACCCAACACAGACTATGCAAGCCTGGCTTAGCCTGTGGGACACTTCAGTAGTAAACCACCTACCTACTTCTGTGTTTGCTGAGATCTCTTGTAACAAAGCCTCACAAGCAGCTGATTTTTCTGCTAGCACAATCCTTTGCTCAGCAAGCTTCTTGTTCAGCTCAACCAGCTGTACACTAGCGTCCTTCAGTTTGTCTAAGCCCCCGTCCAGCCGTTTACATTGTGCTAGGTAGAAAAAAGGCAGGAGAAATGTCAGTGATCTGTCGACTGTCACACGGTCATCTCACAGAAGGTAAATATGCTTATAGGTGCATTTTGCAGCAAGGCAACCTTGGTTATGAAAGGAATGATCAAGATTTTTCCTCTCCTAAGCCTCCCAACCAAGATGGTGTTAATGTCACTTGAGCTGCCACATAGTGGCCCTGTGCCACGTGCTTTCCAAGTTACACTGTTCACACTTTATCCTCTTCACATATTTCAGTGCTCACCGAGGTACGAATAACAATTGCTGTTTGAGGAAGAATGTCAAACCTTGAGCTATGCTGAGCTGGTATTCGATCTAATCAGACTCTTCCCCTAGCAGAGGAGGGTCCAGTTTGGAGATTCTGGCTCAGGTTCATGCACAACAGAGTTCTGAGGAGAGCCCACTGTTTGATGGACAGGGTCTGACCGTTCACATGTGGCCAGGATATTGGTCCAATGTCAAAACCAGAAGCTAGCACAGCACTTGAGATAGTACTGATAAAATGATTTTTGTGTAACGTGGGTAATATGTGGCATTCTCACCCCGGTATTTTTTTACTTTTTAAAATATTTAAATCACTTATTAATATGCAGAGAACATCTACATAGCCTTACCTAAAATGAACTCGTTTTTCTCCTTCAGCAATCTGGAGTAAGTATGGATAAAATCAAGGTAATTCTTTGGTGTGACATGGTTGCTACGTCTCAGTTTCTGCAGAAATCTCTTGCTGAAGTACCCTACAGACTCATGCACCATGACCATGTGCTCAACCACTGACTTGGAGCTCTCTGATGGGATGTGTGTGTTATTTCCTACAAGTGGTCAGAAAAAATAAAACATTTCAAAGGTTTGGGGTTTTTGTAAGAGCATGCCAATTACCATCTTTCTTATGTACATCTAAGCCAGACATAAGTCTTTTTTCTTGGGAGAAAAGCAAAATCAAGGCAGAGTCAGAAGAGAACCTGGGCCTCCTGGCAGTCTGGCCACATTGTCTGCAGAGCTGGAAACTTGAATTTTAGCAGTTTTTTAATCTGAGTAAGAAACTTCCATCTAAAACCATTTTTTGACAGGGATTTTGCATCACCTGTTTAGACTCAGGGTAACAAGCAGAACAGGAAATCAAATTATGAAATCTACAATAACTGCAAAGCAAAGAATCTATTTCTTAGGCTATCCCAAGGTTTAAAGGGTTAAAATACTGATATTTTACATACCGACAAAGGACTGTGCAACTGCATACAAAGCCTGGGGGGGCCAGGGCAAGAACCAGTCAATACCAGTGTTGTTGACAAGACCTTAAAATAAAAGGAGAGTGTTATATGACAAATTCCTTTGTAAAACTAAACCCTAATCTGTCAGGCTGTCTGTAGCTTAACTTTATTTGCATCTTTGCCTCTTGCTTAGCAACAATATTTACCAGGAAGTCAATACTTCCATTTTGATAGTAAACAACCAGCTTTTCCCCTGTGTCCTGCTAACCCCGCTGTACTATCCCTTAGGCTGTACCACTCTACAGGATGCAGTCAAGAGCTGCAACAAGGTATTTTGATGCCTGGGTCAGGACTCCCACCCGTACCCATCTTTCAGGTGTCTCTTCAGTCTCCCAGGACTCTTTCACCTATGAGGCTCAGGTGTTTTTTCTCTCAGTGGGTGTGCCTCTCACCACGTCCTTTTTTTGGCTTTGGATACAAACATGTTTCTCTTACCACTGTCCTAAGTTTCATGATTTAATCCCACACGTTCTTCTGTGAACTACAAAAAGGAGGCTGCAAACATAGGCCGTGTATTTCCAGTCCAGTGAGGATGGGCAATTGATTTCCAGCTATTCAGCTGGAAAATGAACTGATCTGCTAAATGCTAATCAATAATGCTCACCGATATGTGGTAATTAACTGGAAAAAAAATCATGCCCTGCAAATCCTTAATCATGAAACCTGCTCTGCTTTTAGCTTTAGCTGCTAGACATCTCCAAGTGTCCCCTGGAGATTTTATCTTCCCTGCAAAACTGTATTTCACCAGGAAAGGATCAAGCACTGTGTACAGCTACTGATACCTGGGAAATTTCTGCACCACATTCTCAGACTGTCCCCAACTGGGGACATTCCCAGGACGATGTGAAGGTTGCTCGCACATTTGTTTACAAAATATTGCCAGACACTCTCTTTAGCTGTGCTCACGCCAGCTTTAGCAGCTTCATCTCCAATCTGACTTAGTATGGTGTCTTTTTCATCATCTGGAAAAAGGGCTGGCACCATTCCTGTAACATAAGGACAGAAGAATGCCAGTGAGAACAACCACTAAGAGAAAACCATATGGCTGGGGTAGGGCAGAGGAGAAACCAGTTATAAATGTTAAACCCAGTTCTGCAAAAATGATTCTGGGTAGTTCTGAATGAACCTATTGATCTCTCGGTGCTTCTCCTCATCCCCCCAGCCCCCACGGAAAATAGAGAGGCAGTACTTGGAATGATGCAAGGAGATTTAGAGGAATAATTCATTCATTTTTGCTTGGGCTTCAGCAACATACACAAAATGTCACAAGAACATAAAGTGCTTCTAACTCTTCTTCACTAACATCTATAAACCATCAGTTCACGTTTTCATCCTCTCAGTCACGTAGCACAAGTTACCTAATGACAGACATAAGCAGACCAGGAACAGGGAAAACTAGACCAAGGAAAGGGGCAAGGTTTAACACATCTGTTTTCAAATCAGACTGTGTAGGAACTTCTATAGAGAGGGTGGTCACACAGCGCCAGTGTAGTTTAGAAGACACTAAACTACATTTTAGGACACATACCATATATATATACACATATATATAAGCAGTTGCTGTGGCTGAGGTGAATGCTATTCAATAGCCACTGGGACAAAAGGTGAGTTTGTGGTCAAACGCAGCTGGAGTTATACCTCAGCCTTGGAAGAAATCTGAGACTCCTGCAACATCAGCAGCAGCATGAATCAACCTTACGTAGCCTTTCCACACACACATAAATGACTACAAGAAGATGCCAAAAAGCCATTATTAAGGCCAAGATCATTTCAGGTAGTACTGAAAGGCGTAACTAACTAAAGCAGCAGAAGGCACAGGGTGAAACAGTAATAGCTGGATCAAAGGTACATTTGAGGTTATGAGGCACAAGTAGATACTGATTGGGAGGAATTGAGGCTGCCTGAGTCACCTGAAGTCAACATGTTGTTGATGAGTTCCAGGAAACTGTCTTGTGCTACATGAGCGTCTGTAAACAAGAAGACCATTGACTTGTTCTCAAGACCCAGTTTCTGGTACAAATTTTTCAAATCTTCTCGGAAATTATTTTCTCCATATCCTCGACTCAAGATGATCTCGAACACCTAAGGACGCAAACACATACTGAGAAGACACAGATGGACTTAAGACATGAGGTAACTCTGAATTTCAATTAGGAAATTGAAACTGGATCACGGGTTTTGGTTTGCCCCCTATCATCAGTATGAAAAAAATTACGCACTGCATTCTTTTCAAAAATCACATTTGTACAACCCTGCAGGATTGTATTTTCTAAACTGCTTTGTGTTCATCCTCCTCCTTTGTTCTTTCCTTCTAAATCCCTGTAAGATACTGAAAGTATCTCAGAGAGGAACCCTGATTTTCTCTCGACAGGAAAGAGATGCCAGCCTGATCTTATCTTGACTGACTGACTTCCTTCCCACCACGGCCAATTTAATCCTGATCACAGTGTTGCTTTCCTTGTCTAATTTCACTGCAAAGATGCAGGGTCACTAACCTCACATCCAGCTGTATAGGCAGCCAGTCTCGTTAGAGACTGCTTTCCTGAGCCTCCCACTCCTATGAGCAGGGCATGCCCACGATCCATCCGTATGATGCGATGTACATGGATTAAGTGCTCCAAAGCATCATCAAAAAGAACCAGGTTCATTTTAATATTAACTTCATTATATTCCTCCAAAATCTCCTGCAGACAAAGGTGGACAGAATGTTACTAGGATACCAATGAACCAATTAATAACATTAATAAAATAACAACCATTTAGCAGCATTATTGTTTTCCCTGAGGAAGGGAAAAGGAAACTATTGGAAAACACTGCTGACTCTAGCTGATCCTCAATTTTTCTTACTGCAGACTCCAAATGGGTAACAGTGCACATAAAATTCTATATGCACACAGGAAGAGAACAGATGTCGTGCAGTTTGAGGCAGGCTCCTGCCTATTCTTCATGCATAGAGACAGAATCAAGCACAGCTCCAAGCTGACGCACACTACCTGAAAGATGGCTTTTGCTGCATCGTAGTCTTGGATGTCTTCATAAATACGAGGTTCTCCTTCACTCAGCGCCATTCTGAAATCTCCAAAAAGAATAGGATCCCTCATAGCATGCTCCAAGTCATCTCTGAAATTCTCTTCAATCAGGTTTTTTATATGACCTTGTACCTTCAAGGATATGAAAGGAGTCAGGCAACACAACAAAGCAGATGATTCTCAATCCAGTAACACTTAGAAGGGTGATAATGTAGATTCTTGCTCAGATACTGACTGATTTTAAGGGGATACTTCTATCACTAGAAGATCCAAAGACCACAGTCTCCCATTGTGTTCTGTGTATGATCTAAAATGATCTAATAGGCAGTTCAAGAACCATTCAAGCCAATGGACTGACAGAAGTTTCAGACAGAAAAGGATAAGCTTGTTAAAAAAACCCCAATCTTCTCATATATTGGTGTAAATATTATATTAATAAACCCTCCTTTTCAGCATTCATAGATGTCTCACCCCCAAGATTTCTCATAAATCTTGTAAGTCTGAATGAATGTACAAATACAGAAAGGTTGCGATGTAATTATTCTGAGTTGTGAAAACTGAGCTGGAAATGGATCTTTGTACGTTAGAGGAGAAGGGTTTAAGCAGAAAAATCTGCAGTCATCTTAATCTACCTCTTCTCATCTAAGCGAGTTCTTTTGCAAGTTGCTCATATGCAGGTAAACTTTACCCTAATTCCTCCCCTAATTCTCAAGGTATAAACCCGGCATCATTCTCTCTTGTGTTTTAAGATACAATTTGGAGCATTTTCCAGTTTGCGCAACAGCCAAAACTGAATCCATTGTTCAAGGACTCTGCTCTCATCCTTCTTTTTCCTACTTGACTGTATACTCACATTCTGATACAATCATTGCTAAAGGAAAATACTGACCTGAAGTGATTTCCTGAGTTTTCCCCTGCACGGCTCTCACATTTTGTCACCTGTGCCACTGCCAACCAAATTTCCTGGACAACCAAACCGAGTGACACCTTCCATTCCTTCAGCAGACCTACTCACTTTGTCTGCCATAGTCACTTTATTTTAGAAAAGAAAACTCCACGGGCCATGTTTTACATTAACAGAGCAACACAGCGGTTAGACAAGTCTGCAGTCTGACTGCAAAAGCTGAGTGCAACAGCTGGTAATGTTGCTGTTGCAAATTAGTTGCCATAGTAATAGTCAGTGTCTACTAAAAATTGAAAGAAATTACTCACCAAAGCTTTGTCTGCTTCATTAATCAGCCTGTCATGGAAAACCCTCAGGCACTCATTTCTCCAGACTCTCACCATCTGGGTCACTGTTTGAAACCTACATTAAAATTGAAAGATCAGACTGCACCAAATGAGCTGACATGATTCCTAAGGCCATATGGTTAATATCACTGACCAAAGGCTGGACTGGCTTTTTTTTTTTAACTCAATTTGGTTTTGTTCTTTTCATAAAGGCAAATAATTATTTACTTGCAATTTTACCTCTGGATATCTTATTTTAAAAAGACTAATGCATCGGTGTTTGTCATCAACAGCAATGTCACAATTTAGGATGTTCCAGAATGTTTTCTCACTGTGGTGATGGTTTAGTGAAAAGTGACCAAATGTGACTGATTTTAGGTACCAAATTACCTTATCTTCACCCGGATTCATTCCATATAAATAAGTGTAGGACCGCTGAAGACAATTTTTCTATTCTTACCTCTCTGGAGTTGTAAGAGTAAGTCCATTACAGACCCTGGAAAGATCCCGCAGGTTGAAAATGTAATGAAATTTGGAAGGCGTAGAGGGTAGGTCACGAATAATCCTTTTATAAAGCTCCAAAGTACACACAGTAATCTTGTCAGTGATGGCTGATATAGACTCATTAAACATCTGCAAACATGAGAAAGAAGAGGTGTTTTCATGAGACTGCCCAGAGAGAACTCAATGCTATTAAACATATTCCTGCTTTTAACCCTGCTGCATATTCTTCAAATAACTGAGGGCAAACATTTTCAGAATTCCATATTCCTCTGCAGTATGAACATTCTGCAGTTAAATGTTTTGGGCAGGGCCCATCTTCATTCCCAAGCTCGCACAGTGCTGGAGATAACATCAAACTCCATAACTGTAATTTTCACAGCACTTTCTTTTTCGCACAGAAAAAAACCAAACTGCTCTTTTCTTACATAATGTTGCAGGCTACTTGCCAGTAATGCAGCCTACCACATTATATTACATTTTTCACTGGCATTTAGGAAAGAGTCTGCTGACCTTTGTGTATTTGGTTAGAGGAACCATAACCAAATCATTCACAGGTTTCAGCCTATGAAAAGAACCAGGTTTATAAACGATCTCCTGACTGGAACGTTTACATATTACTCAAAAATTTACAAAACAGTGTAACCCCATCTCTTGAGAAAGAAGAGAGGAAGGGAAAGGTTTGCATGAGGTTCTAAATAAGAAGAAAGACTGATAACAGAAGACTTCAGATCTTGTGGTAACACAGAAATAAACATCCATTTTAAAATAATAAATCTGTTGAGCAATCCTTTAAAAACAGTGAAATTACCGCAGTGTGGCCTTTCAGGATGGAGGCATAGATCAAATTCAGGGATTGCTCAGAAGGCAAAGGTATGTTAAAAACACAGAAGAGTGAGAGGAATCGAGGGTCAACTTCATTCCGACCTCCTCCAGCTTTCCCCATGGCAGCAACAAAACCCAGGTCTCGAAGAAGTTTACAGTTCATCTCCTTACCACGGTCGTACAAGAAACCTTTTTCTAGCAGCAGCTTCAACAGCGCAATGGGTTGCTGTGTGCCATACTCATCAACCTTTGTAACACAAAAGAGTCAAGGTATTTAGAGCACAGTCCATCAGCATGCCAATTACTGCCACAAATGTGGAAATATTGTGCTCCGTACTCAGGAGAACATTACAAGGACTAAGTGAGGCTTTGTAAAGCTCTAGCACTGACAGTGAACATTCATTCCAATGTCTCCTATGGGAAAATTGCTGCTTCTCTGAGATAATTAACTACAGGCACAAATACTCTTTTACCTCATTTGTGAGAGAAAGGGATGATTTCTATAATACACAACCTGCAGCCAGTATAAGGCCACCGAAACAGGATTTTAATGGCATGAAGAAATGATCCAATAGCATCACTCATATTTAGGACAAATATTATAGCGGACAGAAACACAAAATACCACGCCCAAGTCCAACTCTTCTGAAGATCCTAAGATGAAATCCAGTTATGCGTTTACCATTAATCTCCCGAGGTTCACTGGATTTGTGTATGAGAGGATGACACCAGTGCTACCTCAGATGTTTCTACACTACCTTGTAAACCACCCGCAGCTTACCCTTGGCATATTCATATCATCCATGAAAACAATGAGACGTTTTCCCATAGGAGGGCCATAGATGTCTTTAGTTCGTTTCTCTACATTTGTCTCTAGGTTTCTCTGAATGTCCATCGATGTTGTACGAGAAGAGAAGTTAATCACTAGCAGTCGCTGCAAAGGGGAGGAAGTGGATAAGAATGGATTTTTACCTGTTCTTTTATTTTTAACTATTCAAAAAATATTCTTTATATTAGACTGTCAGACCTACAGGAAACATTTCTCTGGTCCATATATTCACTTGAATTACAGACAATAAAGAAAAGCAACCCCATTCTTTGCATTTTGATAATATATATATACTTCATAAAATTTCATCTGTACATGGTAGAAAAGAACAAAACATCTTTGATCCTGAAGCATTCTCAAATCATTCACACACTTTGGGTCTGGAGCTTGCAGTCACATTACTAAAGTCAATATTGCAGCCCACAGACTCAGGGTTCACAATGCAAACCTAACACAAGGACAAAGAATGAAAACACAGCTTTACAAACATGGCAAAGTGCTTCATACGTACATTAAGGTCTTTGTTCAGATTGTTTAGGAAGTTCTGTGTAGTTGCTGTTTTAGATGTACCCGATTCACCCACGAGAACAACCGGGCGTTTTATTTTTACCATGTGTTCTAGTAACCAAGTAGTACATGTTGTATCCACTGTAGGCACTGAAAAAGATCGTGAATATGACAGCAGGTAAACTAAAATGCAGTACAGCTGGGGCACATATTTATACAACAGTGCTGGATCAGACTCTCAAGGTATTAACATGCAGTTGCACAAAGACGTAATCTGAAATATCAACTCACTAACAACACTGAAAGAAAATTTTAATTGCTCAACCATCTCTTTTCAGCTTTTATCACTGGGATCTTTTCTCCTATAGATATATTAAAAAAGGATTTATCTTCCATATAGGAGGGTCATGGACTGGTTATGCTCTATTTAATCCCTATTTCAAGGGCATAATCAGGATTTATTTGGATCATAAGTATCTTCCCAGAGAATTTTTGTGTGTGAATAGCCTGCCATTAGGAGCAACGTTAGAGATTATATAATTATCTCTTGTTTCAATAAAATTAACCTGGTTTTGCTGAAGTATAGTAATACTGTAAAGTAACAACATAACCTGCCTTAATTTGTCCTTAACTGTGAAAAGCGCCTCTCACCATTATCCAGCACTTCAAGTAACAACCAATAACACTTAAGAATGTAATTTTTATCTACGAAGTACTTGAACCACGGACCTCACATTTTTCCTTGAGTTTCTGGTAGAGTAGACTATGAATATTCTACTATTCTGGCTTGGAAAAGGCATTGTTAGCTCCTTACAAGCCTTATTAACTGAAACAAGCTTTTCACCCTTTCCTCATTTCTTTATTACACAGCACTGTAAATACCAACTCTGCTCCTGCTACACTATTATGACAAGAACATTAAAGAAATTGATTTGTGCCATCACAAGAAACTGAACCTGGGTAGATGACCCTCAGTACAGAAAGAGGGTGTCTCATGTTACGTGCCATGGACTCAGTGGTGGCACAATACCATTTAAAGACATATCATCACTGTATTTTATCTTACACTCACCTAGAATGTCAAGAAATTTCACTTGAGGCTTATGAATATATTCAGGAACAAGTTTCATCCAAGGTACCCACTTTTTTTGAAATCCATCGAAATGAAAGTCATACAAAGTTGGCAGCTGACCTGCAAACCATTAAGCAACTGGAGGTTTTCTAGGACACTGGAACATTTCTTAAGAAAATAATCTGACTGAGATGAAAATGAAGGGTAAGGTTCTGGACCAAGCTGGGCAACCCTGTGTTCTGTTTACTTGTCATTTAACCCAGTAAGACATCAACCAAAATTCTCCTAGTCCAGCATTTGGACCATACTATTGATTTTTAAGCACCTTCCCCTGGCTTCCCTTTCACATTTTATTTTTCCTTTCACAGTTTATCTCTTCAGCTTGGCACCGTTCTGTGAGGACAGACCAGGAGCTGAGAGTCATCTAGCATCAATACATCTGCACGGTTTTCAGTGATAGCCCTTCTGAGAGCATATTTTGCAGGCAGGATAGCTAGCTGGAAGGAAGAATGATGTTCTGCCTGTACGGAAACGAACACTTTTCTAACATCATCAGTGGGATTCAGACTAAATTGACAAGATCCTACCTGGCAGCTCCCCTGGCTTAGCCAGGATGTTGTCATCATGAACAGTAGACATGCAGGAAATACGTTTAACATTTTCATCAAATTTAATTCTCCCAGCATCAAGAAGAGCAGCACCTAAGGAGCAATACAGAGCTTCCAAGAAAAAACACTCCAGAACATCAGGATCATCAGGCTGTACCACAACTAGAGCTTCCAGCATCACAGTCAACTGCACCACCTGTTGTTAAACAAGACAAATCTGTAAATAGAATTGCTGTTTCGATGCATGAAAACACTTCATATGTTTTCAGCTGTCTGAGTGTTTGCTTATCTTCTGTCCTTACAGGAGTATCTACCGATACGTGCATTAATGAAGACAGAAGAGCACGGTTAGGAACTGACTCTTTCTTTTGTCTCTTGGTGCTCACCACTGGCAAACTGACATTTCAACACAGCTACTCCTGTGCTTTCTCTGGGAGGTTTTTTACTTTCTCCATCATTCCATTTCTCTTTTTAGATAAACTTTTTCAACCTTTCTTCTCTATTCCTTACCATATTTAAATCTGTTTGAGGAACAATGGTCTTCAGCCTTTCTCCATGTCTGCCTTCCACAATTCCCTCTACAATCATATCGATAAGGGAGGGCACATATTTTTGAAAGAGACGATTCAATTCAATTCTCTCTTGCTGAGGAAAGAGAAAGAGTAATTCAGCATATAGAAATCTGGAAAGCCAGTTTTTGACAGCAGATCTTTCCATCAATGCCTGGCTGACCAAGACTGTTCTTGCAGGAATTACTTCTACCAAAACCAGGGTACAGTCACATGAAGAAATGTGACACTGTTGTGAGGACTGGGTTTTCAGCAGGTGAGGATCTGCATTCATCCGGTGCTGGTAACTAAGATGTCTCACTTCAACTCCCCGTGGGCTGAGTTTTTAATCTGAGTGTAGGAAACAAGGACCTAGGCAATCTCATTGTTAACTCTGGAGATCAGGTAAACTGATCTCTCTGTTTGTCACTCTAAGAAACAACCACAAGTTAGAAAAGCTGGGAACTCTCTTTAGCCCTCTGCTGCAGGCCATGTGATTAGATTGTTGTTGAAAAATCAGACTGCCTTTACAAAGCTGTTGGGTTTTTTTTACAGCTGTCTGCAGTTCAGTATTTAATACACACACTCTCTGAACAAGTACATACATTCCCACCTCATTTTCTCTTCCTTGGATCCACTTTTGCCAGTAGGGTTTATATTTCAGATTTTTAGGATCTACAAAGACCATTCCACAGCGGGATACCGTGGCAGGAGATGCATACTGTAAGTCACCAACCTATAAAATAATCATACAAGAAAATAATACACTGTAAGAACAGCCCCAGGAACTGCTTTTCAGGCACTGTAGACCCACCTGTATCTAACTCTTCCCATGTATTGAACAGTACAGTCATTACTTACCTCAAACAACAATGCACAGTGTGACTGAAGTCTAATCCGCTCCCCATTTGCCAGGGTCAATAACTTGTTGTCATCCATGACAGAATTCATGTTTTCAACCCAGAGTGCATCCACATCTCCATCAAACAGAATGTACCTGTGGATACGGGAGCCAAGGGGCACTGACTAATCTCTGATTTTACTAACATGCTTCAGATGTGTCATCAACAGTGTCAATGTCAGTTCAGGTCAGGTGTTTTGAAGCGTCTCATTCATTTTTTCTAATTGCAGTTTCCATCCCTCTCACTGAGGCTAGAAACTCACTGAAGATAGAAAGACCCCTCAACACTCTCTGTTTATTTAGCATTTGTTTTTTACATACTGCAGTATCAATCAAAAAAAAAAAAGATGTAAAACTCAGTATCTAAAAATCATCACACTGCTTTGTAGCTGTCTACCTTCGCTCTTTCTTGTCAGTAGGCCTGTTGATATCCCGAAAAATGTTTGACAGGACTCCATCTGTCCAGTCTCGTGTGGTAGGGTCAAGGATCCCATACAGCTCCATCACACTCATAGCTTTAGGGTTCAGTGTGTAAAGCTTTGTCAATAATCCCAGCCTAAAGGTGCGGCAAGAAAAGCAATATTAGAACGACACAATACCACCTCATGTTAACCCAGGAAAATACTACAGCCAGATATTGATCTTGTCATGACTACACAGGGCTGAATAATGCAGTCTATGCCATTTTACAACCTGATTTCCATGTATCAAATTCAATACTCACTTGTTTTGAGCTTGACACAAAGCATTAATGACAACTGACTTGCCACCTCCAGTAGGTCCAACTACCATTGTAGTGTGACGAGTTAACATTGTCTCATACATCTGAACTACTTTATCCACCTGAAAAATAAATATTGATTCAACTGGCTGCTGTCTGTAATTCTGTGGAAAAGATCACCAGCTGGTTTATAGCAGCTGAGCTTTCCTGGAGCCACTCCAGAGTGCAGCAATGCACATCCAGCCTAAAGTTTACAACAAAACCTCAAGGTAATAACATTTTTTTTATACCTGGACTGGTAAAACAACATAACCCCCTTCTTCCAGCACTTGTTCTACAGCATCATTAAAGTCAGGATAGCGAACTCGAGGACAATCCAGGCCAGGAAATAGGTCAGAGATTAGGCCAAGGAAGAGAGGTACATCTTCAAACACAAATTTAGGAAG
The DNA here is from genome assembly GCA_013400335.1 of Eurystomus gularis. NCBI lineage: Eukaryota > Metazoa > Chordata > Aves > Coraciiformes > Coraciidae > Eurystomus > Eurystomus gularis. The sequence goes on along the minus strand of VZZY01024567.1, from coordinate 131,571 downwards.
ATTCATATCTCGCAGAGCTCTCATCAGTACAACTTCCTAGACAAAACACAGCAGATTCAATCTTGACCAAATAGCTAAGCAATTATCTAATATGCAGTAACTTCAAACATCTCTAAAAGCTATTGCCTGATTAGTACAGCTTTGAGAAAGTTTTCTTGGCATCAGAAACAAAGGTTCTTTTATAAGGTTGAAGCACACCAATAGCTAAGAATAATACACTGCCTTAATAATAAACTGGCGCGAGTGCTCCACACCACAGCTTCCCTGGTTTGATGCTAAAACAACCATGTCTCATGAACATACTCAACTTCTGTAGTCCCCTTGAGAGCATCATTTAGACTCCAGATTCCTGCCAACCTGCTCTGTGCATCTGTACATAATTTTATAGGAGAGTCTCCTTCAGCTCTCTACAAGTTTTTAAGAAGAAATTTCAATCAGAATTTCCCACAACATACACACAACCATACATCCAGAAATAAAAAACAGGTGTAAAAGAAAGCTGTAAAAATCAATGCAGTATAAGAAAACTTTCCTTTTTTAGGTTTACTGTGCTACTTGAGCTACACAAATAACAAGTGCATGACTGGAGCACTCAAAAACCAGCTTTCGCTGTTCATCCAGAGACATTCATCTGGCTACTTGCATCCTGGACTTAACAAGAAGAAAAATACCTCATTTTCTATAGATTTCCCTACTTGGACTTGAGTTCTGATGGTAACCTGCTGGCAGAGGGCATGATGAAACCCAGTAAGAACAAAGTGAAATATTAATGCAGATAACACCAATGCTCCTATGTCCAACACAAACTACAGCAGATGTGTAAACACATCCTCTTCCTAATAAAAAAGATGATCTGCCCAGGGCAACTGAGTAGCAAATCTACCTCACTGAGGTCTGCTGATCCCCGCTTCAGCTCTCCAGCCATCACCAACACCGACTTAAGGGCCCGCAGTCCAAAATCATAATGATGTTGTTTAGACAGCTGTTCCTTTGCCAGCTTGTACAGCACCGTCATCTTTTTGGCAAGGACCTGTTTGAGATTTAAGTTGGAGAATCACAAATGTGTAAGTCAAAGCAAACACAGGCCACACGTACAAAGGTGTGTACATAGGTAGAGGCAGCAATAAAAGTTTCTTACCTTTGCCATAAGGAAGCCTTCAGAAAAGAGCATGATTTCACAGATCTGCTGAAGATCTGGTACAATAACAACCACAGGCCTGAACAAAGCTTTTACAGACTCGGGAAGCTCAGTCCGGCCAGCATAACCAGGATTCATTGTAATAAAAATGCCCATTCGGCTGTCAAGGGTAATTTCCTGTCCTTCAAACTAAAGGCATAAAAAACCATTAGACCATTGTGTGTCTGGAATGGAAATAAAAAGCACTATTTGCTCAAAGAGAAAACCAGTAATACCGGGGCACTCACTAAGGACAACATGTTAAAATATTTAGGTTTAGATAATCATCCAGGTACATTCATCCCACTGTTTGTATCTTGCCTATAGACATCAAGACATTTTACACTTCCCAATGAAATTTTCTGTCTGAGAAGTTTGAATTCCAACAAATATCAGTAAATAAAGCCTCACAATCCACATCAAAGTTATTCCTCTCCCGAATTACTACTATACTGTTATCTCATTTACTTACTATTATCCTGTTCAGCTTATTTTTATCCCACTTCACAGTGGAAGAACCCAGCAAAGGATCAGGAGAAATCAGCAAGGATTTAACATCTGAGACTGAGAGTACATACTCTGGAGTTTGAAATGTTCAGCACAAATAAATTACAGAAGCAGGAGTCCTTTGATTTACTGATGGGCTCTAACCCTGAATCTTGACCTCAAAAACAAGATCAGCTTTCACAATTACTCTTTTTTTTTTTAATGTTTACCTGAAATGTTTTCAACTGATTAATTAAAGCATTTCGAATAGTCTGAATCTGAGAAGAAATGACTGAAAGCACGGAAGCATCAATACGATTGAATTCATCAAAGCATCCCCATGCTCCACACTGGGCAAGTCCAGAGAAAATTTTACCAACCGCCTAACAAGAACAAGAAAAACATCTCAGCAATGAATACATAAAACATTCAGCATCAGCAACCTTTGGAGTATGCTAAAACTCTTCATGACTGGATAAAACCTCTGGATATTTATATATGCAGGAGCTAGCAATCTGTCGTAAGGTCTTGCAATAATTATTTGCCAAGTGCAGAGTGCCTATGATGAGCTTAAACACTTTATCATCTAGTCATTGCTATCCTGCTTGCAAGCACCTGAAATTCTTTCAGGAATTTATTCAAACTAGAATTTTTTTTTACTACATTTCACTATCAGTTAGCATGGGCTCTCTAAGGGAGGTGCTTATGCAGAAATTCAGAATATGTCCTTATCCTTGGCACTGAAACAGAGCAGTAACTGGCACTTTATCAGAGAACACTGAAATTTAACTCTTACTTTGAAATCCATGCCTTCACCACAGTTCGTCACTACACACAGCAGGCCCAGTGCTTTGGCCAGATCCTTGGTTGTTTCCGTTTTCCCTGTACCTGCTGGCCCTGCTGGTGCTCCTCCCAAAAACATTGACAAAGCCTTTGGAGACAGACCAAAAAGCAAAGCAAAGCATGGATTACTTTTATATTAAGTTGGTAGCAAAATCACAAACAAACCTTTGGCTACAAAAAGACTTAAAATTGGATCTGTGAATGCATTCTACATTATCTTTGAGGTTATCAGGTTAGAAGGATATCACATCAAAACATATTAGCCTTTGCACTGGCACCTAGAAGATAACGGAAAGTGGCAATAAACAGTTATGTGATTGCCTAGAAGTGTATTTTTAAAGGGTTTGTTAGTAAAAATATCATTGAATTCCTACCTGTGTGAGCGTAAGATAGATACGGTCTGTAAGTGGGGTGATCACAAGACGTCCATTCAAACCCATGTACTCGTAGCCATACGAAAACGTGCCCGTGCACTGCCGCACGTTCAGCTCATCTGGCTCTCGGTCCCAGTAAAAACGCAGCTGGCTTTCCCATTCGAACTCCTGCACCTGCAGAATGCTACACAAGAGACATGCTCACATGAGGTAAATGGATGGAAAAACAATTCCTGCGTTTGGTATTTCTCAGGAGGTTGGGGGGTGGTGTTTACCTGTCTCTTACAAATGTATCAACAATGTCTCTGGCATGAACATCAATAATGAGAACCGTGTTGTATTTTTTCCTGTCATTTCTGCTCAAAGGCAATGTAATGCGGGTAACCAGGTCATCAATTTGCTTATGCATTTTTTTAGCATAAAGTTTCATTGCCTGTTTTTCTCCCTCCTTCACTTTCCGAAAGACATCTTCTACCTCCCAAGTCCACCACACCTGATTAGCAGCCAACACCATCATGCCTTGGTAGAGTAACATCCAGTCAACTCTAGGGGAAATACACAAAGTGAGGGAGTCTGAGTTACTGTTTGTTATAAGTAATTGATCGGACAATTGAAAAACAAAAAGAAGAAGAAAAAATATTTCTCATGTTTCTGCAACAACTACAACATGAGCCAAAATTCACAGAGATGTACAGAATTCTACCAAGGTCTGCTGTAGTATTTCAGATGCCTAGGAAATACTCTGATAGAAAAGCTGCCTATTCCATGTGTAAACGCTGCCAAGTGGAATTCCCAGTGAGAAAAACATACTGTGCACACACCAGCAAAAAGAAAAACTTAGGAAATTACACACAATAGATACCACAATTTCTTCCAGTCAGTTAAAACACTGCCTATGTATGTATTCATATCCCTCCACATACAGAAATACAGGGTAAATTGTGTAAAAGTTTTAAAACTAAGTCTTTATTTTTCAACATCACTACAGGCTTATAACATATGTGTTATCCTTGACACTGATTGTTTCACCTGCTTCTGTCTTCACAGTATCGAAAAATAGCTTCCTTAGTAAGGAGCTTGTTTGTTCGCCTCATTTCTGCTAGCACCGCCGTCATCCAGTTCTCCACTCTGCCTTCTGCAGTCACAGCCTGCCGGAACTCCATCACCTCCCCCTCTGCTGAAATCATGGCTGTAGCAAGTTTCTCATCACTCTCACCATCCTGAAACCTCAGGGAGGCTATGTTATCAAACATCTGAAACGCACCAACAAAGAAACTCACTGGCATTTTAGAAACAAAGCTTCAAAGATGTAGGTGTACCCAGCCCCCGTTTAACGTTGAAAGAAAATCTCCACGGGCTCCAAACAGAAAGGGACCTGACTCCAAGTAATCAAATACAAATGCTGATATAGCTCAGCAGCCCAACTGCAGAGTAAACAAGCAGATGACCTGGCACAAATTACACTGATTTTTTTTTCTAGAAAATAAAGCCCTATCAGGAGCTACAGGAAGGTTCTTTAATGATTGATCATTCTGGTGTACCTTGAATGTTCCTCTACCAACATTCCTCTATTGCAACTGCTACTGGCTAGTATGAGAGCCACGAGAGACTACCGACCAGATTTGATTTGATTACTCAGAAGCTTCTTCAAGATGCTGCCAGGATGCTCTTTATACACCATAAATATTAGCACACCCTTACCAGCATGTACAGGATAGTCTGTTAACATTTTTAAAGCACCAAAAGCCACAAGGCACTGTGGCAAGCCAGACGCTGTACCTTTATCATATGTTCCTGGACACAGTGTGGGTTAGTGCTGCCAAGGATACTAAGCAACTCCTCATCAGATATAAAGAAAAACCTTGGGAAAGCATTTCGCTTGGAATCCAAATAATCATTCAAGCTTTTCTGACATTTCTCCAGCACATCATTTATATGATGGAGGTCTGACAGACGATTTGGAGCTTCACAGGACTTTTTTATTGTTGGTTCTTCTACCGTTTCATCCATTATCTACAAAGCAAGAAAAGAAAATACTGAACAGCAGCGGATTATACTAAATTATATTTTAACTAGTGACACAAGCAGCACAGGTTCTTACAGGAGTGAGTGAAACAGTTTTAAATCTGGTTTCCTGTTGCTACAGCACGGTATGAAAACATGAAGGCAGTATGCTTTTAAAGCTGAGAGCATGGAGATATTATGGGAAAAGCAAGTGTGAGCAAGACAAGCCCGTATGCCCAGCGAGGCAAGCACAAGCATACACCCGACTCTGCTCCTGTACACAGCAGCACTTCCAGCGAAGGACAAACACAGCATTTCAGAATCACAGTCCGATGTCAATTTTGCACATGGGAAAAAGAGAAGTAAGCCATATTCATCCTGGGAGTATGTGTTTAGTATGGCAACACCAGCAGCACACCAGGAAAGTCTTTTTATAATGTATATGGGTCCTCAACCTACAGAAACATAGCTAAGCTTCTTATTATCATGGTGAAGGTAAAAAACGTATCCAATTAAAATAAAAGGCAATTCTTCCTGCCCAGTAGTGCCAGCCCAGATCACCCCTCTGCCCAGCTTCGCTAAATAAGAAGTCTTCTGTGTATGACAAGATGTAAAGTAAAACTCCAGCGTTCCTGGGTTCACCGATCTCATAATCAATTCATCATAACATACCATTCTCACTGTTACAAATGACACAGAGACTGCAGTGAACTATGAAACTGGAAGCAAAATGCACTCCATAATTATCACCAGTCAAGTCAGTTACTTGCCTTTCTAAACATGCTGTCAACACCGTCAAATATTTTGGCTTCCTCTGGAAGCTGTGATCTGATATCTCCACCAATAAAGATGCTCTCCAGGTACATCCATTTTCTCTGAACTACCATCCATATCTAAGACACAAATGTTAGCGTTAAAGACAATATAAACACAATAGAAAATTATAAAGAATAAACATTGAGTCCAGTTCTTCGCCCTACCTCAATTACTTCACTAATCAATGACAGGGTTTTTTCCCAGTGGTGAACGGTTGAAAGGAAAGGACCCACAAATCGACTGCTCAAAACACTCTGAAGACTGACATTGTTGTCATCAAGAATCTCTAAAATTTCATCTACAGATCCCAGAATAAAGCCTCGTTTCTCCGTGCCTTTGAAGTACATTTGTACAGGGAATTTCATGTGTTCCCATGTTTCTGCTATTTCCTTCACACCCTGCATTTGACCATAAAAAGATACACATTTTATTCTTCAAAAACTATAAACTTAGCATACAAATAAAATCAATTCATTCAGCAAAAATATTTTGCATCGATTTTCTAACTCTGGTTTATAAAGAAGGGTCCATTTCATGATGGAAACAGAATGGATTCTTCTTCAGATCCTTTTTCATAGGCCAATTTGCTTATTGTAGTAACAGAAATCCAACACGCTGCTGCCAAAGCCAAGGCAGCTAAGATTCTGTGCTGTGTGGGAGCTGATTAACAGAGCTATTGATCTTAGCTGCCATCAGTTACACCACGGCAGCTCTCTGAAGACGACCAAACTTGCTGTCATACCAATATAAAAATCTCAAATAAAACACAGACTGTTGTCATCTATGTCTTTTTCGTTTTATTATGGTTTTTTGCATTACCTTCTCAATGCTAAGTTCCTTAACAGCAGTTCCAACTACTTCACTGATAACATCTGAGTGTCTGTGAAGTTCCATAGCGAACATATTCTCCAAAGTGAATGTTTCTGTTGACATTTCAAAACTTGTTCCTGTTCTCTCCATAAGGTCTTGCCAATGCCTGTTTTAAATTGACACATCAACAATTTTACCAACCACCACGAGACAGTAAAAATTAAAACAACTGTAATGTAATACAGCATTCTGAAACCATGTTTAGCATTCTACTGTTTAAACAAGAAATAGGATTTTGATTACATAAAGTATCCTAGTCATCGTAGTCACCTTGCATGCTAGTACACAAGTTCATTAGCAGAAAGTGAAGTTTCAAGCTGCCAGACATGGCACAACCCCAGCAACTGAAATTAAAAGTTCTAACAAAACAAACAAAATCTTCCTATATAGATAAAATTGATTAAAATAAATCAAAGCAAACCTTTCTCTTAAAGCTTCATTTTTCAAATCAAGCAACAAAGGAATGGAATCTCGAAATGCCTTCATTTTTGTTTCCAAGTGAAAGGCTACCGGCATGCTGCGTACTTGTCTGGGCAGCTTTCGAAAGGCTTTAAGAAATCCTTCGATTCCTTCCTGAAGAAACTGGACATTGAGGTTTATCCAGAGAGTCTGAGACCATTCGTTTTTAGCTGCCTGAGAACAAGGCTTACAAATCAAATACAAATGCTGTTCCTTTTAGTTCTGACAAATACAACATAAAATCTTTCCACTACAGTAGGATCTAGAGACCCCAGTCAGGATGCAGATGTAATTTATTAACAATTTACAAACAGAGGAAGAGACAGGTCCATGTCCACAACAGAACCATAGCCAAATACAACCAGTCATACAAGAAATAAACCAAGGGAAGCATGGAGAATAGGAAAATCATCCTTAAGAGCACACTTTACAGGGCATTTTAATTTATTTTAAAAATAGCTAAGATCAGTTAAAGTCTGAGAAACCCATTGTCGCCTGTACACATATTATACCCAAAAGTAGTTCCACTGAAATGATCAGGAGACTTGTTCAATAAAATGCCACCCAATAATCATTAGGTGGGAGGGAGGTCTGCTCCTATCTGGTATGTGTTTGGTCCACCATGGAGATGTTGTTAGTCCTGTACTAACATAACTAAAATCCTTTCATGGTGATTGTCAATTACAGGTCACGGCTTATTTCACACAAAGGCTTAGAACAGAGCTGCTAGGAATTAAGGACAATACAGCTTCTTCTCTCTCCCACCTTTTCTTTGTACATGCATGGATATGAGTGTGTCTGTACATACACAGTGCAATACTTACTCTTTGTAATTCATAAATTTCATAGATCTGCTTTAAACCTTTCATATCATTCTGGGCTTTCATTAAGTCAGGGTACACTGTAACTGGCAAGTCAAAAAGTTTCTCAACGCTGCCCAGCTCACAATGAATTTTTTCCAGTTTTTCCAATTCTTTTTCAAAAATAGTCATGAGTTCCAGTCCTGGAAGAGAAGAGGAGTTTTCCTACATAAACAGCCCCATGGGGCGTAAATAAGACAGTATTTGCCTATAGTCTGTACAAGTTATAGTACTAAAAATATCACCTTCCTGGTTGATCGGTTTGTATGTTAATAAGGAAAGCACAATTTTCTTGTTTCACATAAAATTTGAAGAATTATCCAAAGACTAGTATCTTTAAGGCATCACTTTACACACATAATCCATTTACCTTTATCAAGATTTTCCCCAACAGCGCCGGGTCCCTCGCTTATGAATTTATGGAAGAAACCTTCTATCTCCTTGCTGTAGTCCTCAATTTGTTGTTGTGTAATCTAAAGAGAACAGTGCTTAAATTGTTTTCCTTTCTATTTCTAATTATTTTTTTCAATATCAATTACAAACATTACCTTTGTGAATGTTCTTTTTACGCCTCCAAGGTTGTGATCAACTTCTGATGCTTCAAAGAAGAGGGTCTCCCACACATCCCTAATCTTGTCAGCCATCTCTTGCTCTTCTTTAGCTACCTAAAATGAAACGAGTAACATCTCTCATAAGAAATAATTACTCACCAGAAAGTGAGGAATATGGGCTCGCATTATAAATTTGCAAAACACAAAACGAGCACTGAAGTGATCTGAATCAGACTGAAATACATGCAATATGTCCATTTTAAAGTGGAGATACTGTTCTGAGAATGGTGTTTGGACTAGACAGTCTCCAGACATCCCTTCTAACCTCAGAAATACTCTGATTCTGTAAAATGTCTTAAAAGGGAAACATTTATTTATTCACATGTGAGGCGTTTGTGCCCCTAGATCAAATCTCAAATGTTTTATGACACCTGCACTTACTGGAATATTGTACATTGCAAGAGTTCGGTATCTCTCCCAGATGTCCAGATATCTCAGTTCCACCTTGAAGGACATGCCTTTGATCTCCGCAATTGTGCCAAGGACAATTTTGAGATCTTCCAGGGAATCAGGAGGTCTCCTAAGACTCTCTGATAATCTCTGTAAAAAGAAAAAAATAATTTCCAGAGGCAAGACTGACAAGGAAATTAGGCAGAATTATAAGAAGTCAAACACAAAACACAAATAAATAACATGTAGATTCATTTTCAGTCTCTGCGATAAAGATAACAAAACCAAACTGAAAACACCTACCTGAATCTCCTCCTGAAGACTGAAGAGTTCCTCTCTTGCAGACTCATTAAGCAACTTTCCAAGTGAAATCACCCAGCCTCTGGCATTCTCCTGCAATGTGGAGGCTAAAGGAGCCAGCTGAAGCCTGATACACTGCTCGTCTTTAATCAAGGGCTGTTGAGTCACTTCTTGAGCTAACTTCGTATAGAACTGCAGCTCTTCATCAAAGGTGACACAGGCAGGCTTTTCTGCAGCTAACCTCTCCACCACTACATCTTTGTCTAATTTCCACAGTAGGTGGTACCTCTGCCACTGGTTCAAATACTTGCTGAGAGAAGCCAGGGTTTTGTGGACATTCTGAGTGATGAGAACAGCCTGTTCAATTATCTGAGGGTTCTGGGAGACATCACTGTAAAAGCTGAAAGTGAGAACTTCATCTTCCTTGACATGCTGAGGAGGACATTCTATGCACGTACCATGCATCCATCGTACAAAATGCTAGAGTTTTCAAGATAGGGTTGAAAAACAGTTAAATTGTAGAGAAGTCACTTTAACCAAATATTTCATAGAACAATCTAGGTTGGAAAAAACCTTTAAGATCATCAAGTCCAACTGCAAACCTAACACTGCCAAGTCCACCACTAAGCCATGGCCCTCACCACATCTACATGTCTTTTAAATAGCCCCAGGGATGGTGATTCCACCACTTCCCTGGGCAGCCTGTTCCAGGGCTTGACAACCCTTTCGGGGAAGAAATTCACTATTATTTAGGAGACTCAAATCAATTGTTTTTCTGACATGGAGAAAAGAGGTTACACTTTCCCATAAACTTGAAGGAAGAGTTAATTTCATCCCAGCAAAAGCTTGCCATGTATTACTCTGTCTGTTTTTAAATCTCTGTGGAGCAACAATATAACAAGACACAGAGAAACAGGTATTAGATCAAACAGGCTGGATGCAGCAGTGGAGCAGAACAGCAAATCTAAGCATAGGAAGCACGCTTAATCTACATTTATTCATTTCAGGTGACATCTGGAATCACTTCTCCATCAGCACAGGGCAGGAACACTGCCACAACATTTGGCTTCTTTTCTGGAAAGCAGTCCAACATGAACATACTGATACAGGGAAACACTGCTACATCTTTGCCAGCAAGCCAGATATTTTGTCTGCTGTAAACCCGCTCTCCTAGATGTGTCCTAGATGCCCTTCTCCCAGCATTTTCTGAACTGTTTTTCTGCTGCTTTTGAGGAGAGCCATAATTCAGAGAAGTCTACTCACACCCCTTATTCCACCAGCTTATTCGTACATCAGAAGGCAACATCTGCAGTGCAATCTGAAAAGTATTTCCTTCTGATGTATGCTGATTTTTAGAACCAAATCACATCCTTGCACCAGCAAACCTGATGAAAAGTAACAAGTCATTTCGCCTGAGCAAAAATTGCACGAAGCTTTATGGCAATTTTTTCCCTTTGTCATCAGTTTGTAAAATTAGGACGGTCTGTAAAATTAGAACAACGTACTGGATATTTTTGGTTTCAAGATAAAGCAACAAGAATCTTCCCTTTGACATCTATGCTTGCCCAAACAAGAAGCAAGATTAATTCATTACAGCAACAAGTAAACTCTGGCAACAGGTAATCTTTATCAAAAATCACCTTAGTGACTTCAATACAGCCTTGGATACACTGTGCAGTCATTCTGTCAATCTCACTGGCATCAGGTTGCAAGATTATCTCGGAAACAGATAAAACAGCTTCTGTTTGGAACAACGGCACATTTGCAAGAACAGCTGCATTAAAAGCCTGCAAATTCCTAAGAAAGGAAAAAAATCTTGTTGAAGATTGGAATAACCAGGTGCTTTCCCCCCATGGAAATGCTCAACAGTAACTGCAGTTATCAGGTATGTGCTTAGACAGGTAAGCAGATCTCTCTGAAGTCAGTTACCACCAACTTCAGCTGGAAACACTGGTGTGTATCGGAGCAAAATTGTCCCACTAATACTGATTTAATGCAGAAGCTGGACTAGCTAAAAGAAGCTACTGGAAGGAATAACAGGGAAACCCTGGTGCAAAAGGACCCTGAGACTATGGTCAACTCCCCTGCAAAGAAGAGGAGTTGGCTGGGAAGCTTTTATAAGCCTGTGATGCTCTGCTGCAATAATAGCTTGCTTATAACAGCAGCCTTTATCATGTCTTGCTACAGGAAACTCCCCAGCTCCATGATCTGCAGAACAGGTAAAGCAAAATCCAACAAACCTTTGCTCTTGTACTGGTGACCCCTGCATCACAGGGACGCGTCAGGCACCCAGACATCAAGTGCTCAAAACTGTATTCTTTAGTAAAACAAAACCTTGATTTTAAAAATAAACCAGGGATATGCAACTACACACACCACAGAAAACACATGTTATTTCTCTCTTCTGCCAACAACACGCCAATATCCATTTTCTCAGGATCTGGGTTTCTTCAGTGCTTTGTTACCAGTTCTCCATTCTTCGCAGGAAAGAAACAGTACAAACATGAATCTGTCTCAAACTGCAAATCACTAAGGTGTTCAAACAGAGTATCAGTACACCTACTGATCACCAGATCCAGAAAAACTTGAAAGACTGAAAAGCCATTAAATCAAACCATTTACTTACTTCACAATTAACTGTGTCAACACCTGATAAATCCTATTTTCCCAGTATGCATAATAGGAAGTTAATTTTGGTGATTTGCCACTCTTCGTATTGGCAACTCGTCCTTCCACTTTTATTAGCACTTGTGGAATTGCAGAATACTTTCTAACCATGTGTGCCACATCCTTTGCCCTTTCACACTTGGCATATTCAAAAAATACTTTTGCTTCTGCAAAAGATAAAAAAATAGCTTTATTAACTGCAAAAAACCTAACAGACTTGCATACTGGAATAATTAGTGGGTTTTATTTGCAATCATGAAATTGATCTTGTACTGACAAAAATATATTTATTTATTAATGCTTTATTTATTAATATTTCAGCCCTTTGATTTTATACAGATTCAATTATTTAATAGCAACCATTAGATGTGAAAGTAATCTTTTCAAGCTTACAAAGTGCTGAAGGGAATTTGATCCATCACTCACTCAAGTGACAGGGAGACCTGGGAGACAATCACCTCACTGCAATTTCCATCAGCTCAGATAGCCCAGGAGGGAGCTGACACTCCACGCAGATGGCAGCTCTAAGACTACACTACTGCATACAAGAAGGACAGGAAATCAAAGGAAAGCTAGAGGGAAAGTCATCAGAAGCCAGGTAGACACAAGTCAAAGGATCTACTCGTTTTCTCATCTCTATGTTTCTCTCATTGGCACCCTCAGCTTTAGGATACTGAAGCTCTGCTCGTGCTTCCTGTTACACCATGAAATACTACTGGAACTAGTTTTGGTAACAAATAAAAGGGCTGAACTTAGCAACTAAAAATGCTAAGTAGCAGGCAGAGCAAAATAAAACATCACAGAGGTTGGAAATGAAAATATAAAGACTTACTAGGAAGTTCATTGCCGCTTTTTGAAACAGGAAACTTAAAGAGATTTGTTGATTCTATGAACAGAAGTTTGTTGCTTATGTCTTCGGAATGACGATGAACCTGATGGACAAGTGATTCAAACTTCCTGATGGCTTGTGTACATCGGACAATAAAGTCACCAATACCTTGAAATAAATCACAACAATTTGGGGTTTTTTATTTTAACAAATATTTCACCAGCGCATCAAAACTGCCACAACCAGATGTGTTTTATCTCTAAGAATGAACTGATGCTCCGCAGAAAGATAGATGAGATGATTTCTCACCTAATCCTTCATTTAGCTCCCATTTAGCTGTTATTGAAGGGTCTCTATCCATTTCCACTCAGTGTTTTAAATACAATAAAAACATAAGAAATATCCTCCTTGATCAGTGTCTAACCTGCTGGCTCTGACCGTGGCAATAGGATGTACCATTTCGGGACACACTGCTGTCATGACTCAAAAAAATAAGTGCAGAATTGAAGAGATTTTTAAACTGATAATCAGTGTCTAAAGCCACTTAAAAATAGTATCTCCATTACCTAAGCAGTTCCAATGGAGTCTTCTGTGCCCTGATTTGAATACACTCCAAAGTTCTTGAATATGGTCATCAAGAAGTCTGGTTTCTGCTTCACTCAGCGTTGCCATTAATTTGTGATAGTGATCCAGCATGTTTTTCAATCTATTTGCGTATCTAAGAAACACAACAACAATAAAACATAAAAATAATTATTTTCTGGAAACACAGCTCTAAGCTCACACCAAAGAGCAGGTCACTTCCATCATTCCATTCAGACTTCCAGATACAGCAAAATTTGCTCTAATTTCATATAGCTCCCATAGTGTTACACAACCCCCTCCTGCCCCAACTCAGAAAAAGCTTTTCAGACAGCCTCAGTTTGAAGCACGTAAGTGAACTCAACAGGTGAACGTTAAAATCTTGCCAGCCTAAGTGCTAAACACCTGTGGTAATTTGGGCAAAAGTGGCTTACCCAAAGCTGCACAAGAATGAACAGGCAGGGAGTTTAACTGTGAGCTGAAATCTAAATGGCAGTAATAATTAATTGCAAAGCAAATTACTTCCCTTGTTTTTTCTCAGATTGGATGAGATGTTAATTTGTACGACAACCTTAGAGGGTGAAGGACACAGACAGCGCCAGAGAAAAGCTTATCATTGCAGCACGGCCATTAGTAATTTTACCCTTAAAACCAAATCTCACTAAGAACTCTCATATTTCCAAAATGTGATGACTCAGGGCCCGTTCTAGTTTGGAGCGAAATCACTTGAAATGCTGCAATGTGAGCAGCTGTCCGTATGTGAGCAGATACTCTGTGATGGCCTTACCTAAGATACTTGTCTTCCTGTAATGCCACATATCTTGCTGTTTCTGGGACTGGAAGCCCTAATTGTTCCATGTACTTTGTTTCAATGATAATCTCTTGGAGCGCTGGAGAAAAATTCACTATGAAGTGGACACTTTTGTTTGTGGTGACAGGCTCCTCTGTTACAGAGCTCTACAACACAAGAAAGAGCAGCAGGAAGGAGAGAAACACCAAACTGTCATAATGAGAGGAAAAGGTTAGTTCTTGGAGAAATTTGATAAGGCAGTAGGTCAAAGTCAGAATGGCTGACGTTCAGAGCTTGTGGAAATGCCTTTAAAATTCGATAGCAGCCTCAGCATTCCAGTTTCAGAAATTATACACAACTACCTCTTCAGTGAAAGCTGATTACAAGAAACAAACCAAATCACCTGTTTACAAACTGCTGCAAGCAATTACAACAGAAATCCCAGTGGAAGTTCATAGACAAAGGTTTCTTTAGAAGAGGATTCTGCATTATCTCTGCTGGGAACCCACCTCTACTTAACCTGAGTTCCAAGTTTTGTTATAACATCCCAAAGACACTGCACTAAACCCCCCAAATTCATAACAGTTATAGCACAGAAGAACACAGAGAGAAACAACATTCATCCATTTGCCTGGTCATTCAGCAACTACATCTTATAAAGGACCACAAACAATTCTGAGCTCAGAACTTTCAAAATCTTCCTTTCAAAACCTGTGTTTAAAATATTGTCCCTAGAAAAATCTCACTGTCCATTAGATAGGTTTCAGTTCCTCCCCACAGAGAAGTCCGGTACACAATCTCCCTACATCTCACCTGCTCAGAAGTCCCTGGATCAACATGAGTTGCAGCCCCACCAGTGACAACAGTCAGCAGAGTATTTCTCAATAACAGAGGGAGCATCTGTTCTGTCTCATCTTTCCACTGACAATATTTTTGATCTTCATACTCTTTCATCCTCTTGGCCACTTGAAGATAGATTTGTTTTACCTAGAAAGGAAAATTCCGTATAACTCATTTTAAAGACCAGGAGAAATGTTCAACTAACCTGTACTAATATAGCGTCTCAATATGGTTTCTATTTTTAATTAGATAAGAGGGCAAGTAATGTCTTGTAATTAATGCAGGCAGTGGAGAATTTAGGCTCTTGAATTCTGTCCTTGACTCTGTCACTCTCTGGGAAACAGTGGGAAGGTCCCACTCAGCTTTTCAGACTGAACATGGTTGGCTGTGTGCAAAGACATTCTTGGAACTTCACCTCACCCAAGAGCACTTTCACATCTTTAGAAGAAGGGTATGAAGAAAGTATTTCTTCTTTCATTAAATACCAAAAGAATCAACATACTTCCTTTCCATGTTCACTAGCAAGCAGCTCCTCTACTTCTTGAAATCGAAGAATAGTGTGTTTGATCCGATAGAAAAGAGACCGGGACCAGTATATTGCTCCAGCCACTGGAGGATGATTCTTGTACAAAGGTGGATCCTTGAGGTTCTGAACAAATATTTGCTTAATATTTTCGACCTAGAAGAGAATAAAACATTGCAAAGAATCATTTCTCCGCTTCCTTGTCCATGGTCAGTATCTAACCTGGTCCACAGCACAAGCTCTGAAGCTAATTCCAGGATATCCAGCAGGATAAAAACTATTATTTTTTTTTCATGCATTTCTTGTTTGTATTAATTGCATTACAGAGAATGTTTCCCTTTCTGTATCTCGTGGAACTGTGCTTGTGGCAGTATTTTCTGTAAGACTGCGTTTTAACATTAAACTCAACAGTCTTTAAAATATCAAGAAAAATGCAATGACACGGAAAGCTTTCCCACATTCAGGCTTCAACATGTCAGAAATTATTTCTGCATTCATAGTTGATCTCTGACACCTTTTGGTCACACCATGAACGTGACAAGAAAGCTGTAAGGTATTTTCTCAGGAAGGACTACTGTTGAACTGCTGTTGACAAGGTAAAGAACAGCCACAAGCCTTGTTGGATTTAGAGCACACGCAAACACCTTCTGGTTCCCAGCCAGTGCCACTCACAGACACGCGCATCCATTTCAGCACATCAACCAAACTGCTTCTCCAACAGGTTCCAAAAAAGTGAGTGCAATTACTACGTTTATTTTGTTAAATTTTTCAGTCTTTCAGACTGTGAAGTGCTGGGGTCTGAGCCACGGGCCCTGAGTTAAAGTTGACCTGTGGATGAGCTCCAAAACCAAACAATATATTTTGTAACACAAACCAGCAGAGGATTTTTCTCTGTTTGGAGATGTGCTGCAAGGCCATGGGACCAGACACCCGGACTTGCTGAGAGATGTGTGATTAAGACAAAAATAGATAAAGATACCCCTTTGGGCTCTTCCCCAGCCCCTGGCCAGGGTTTGGGCAGAATCCAATAGGGAGAAAAACACCAGATGTTCTACTTTTGAAGTTCTGAAGGTTGTTTGTATGACTGGGATTGTTTATTCAATTGTAGAAAAGCTGGACCCGCTTGCAGCGACTTTGGAAGCCTCACCTACGAGTGGACACGCTGCACGGGACTTCCCCACTGCCAGAAAGGTTCCCCAAATCCTCACTGCCTCTGGGTCTCCCCAGCGACTGCAGGTCTAGATGAGGGTAACATATTAACAGGGTAATTGGCAATGTATCTCCCTTGTAATCACCACAGTGACTTTCATGTAGCTATGATTAGATTCACTAACCTGCTTATTCCCCCTGCTGTTAACCACGTCATTTCATTGCTGTACCCTCCGGAAATAGACAATAAAATAAGCCTACACCTTTTGGTGTCTGTGTCCTTTCTGCTGACCCAGGTAATTGGCAAAAAAGATTGTTAATGACACTATGAAGGTTTTTAGATATATACCCAGATTTATGATTTTCAGTAGGTAAAAGTTCATGTACGACATAAGAAATCCTTAAATTCAATACCTCTTTACAGTACTGGTCCAAAATATCATTGAATTTCATCATCATCTGCTTATTAATGGTTTCACGAGAGCGGATGTGTTTGAAGTTTAACAGCATGTCAAACGCAGCTTCTGCCGATCGAAGGGTCTTAAAAGAGTCATCAATAAATTTTTTTGTCTCTTCTTCAATAACCTAAACAAAGAAGGCCAAGAAATCCTATCACCTAGAGATTCATCTTGCAAAACACAGAAGGGAAGGCAAAATGAAAATACTTTTATAATAGTTGTCAAGCATATTTTTTCTATTTTTTGTCTTATAAATCACTAACAAACCGACGGCTTTCCAGTAAGCTGCGGGAAATTAACGTTAATGAAGGTGTCTGCTGAGCAGGTATATAAAACACAAAAAACATTGTACCAATTTGTACTTTTGGGGTATTTTTAGCTGAGCGGTGAAGGACTGAGTGAATCCAGAAAAGGAAGTTTTACTTCTTTGTAGGACATGACTGAGATATGTCAGCACACAAGTACAGGGAGGTCACATGTTGCCTCTGTTCGTGCTGTAGCAGTTCTGCCAATGAAGAAAAAATTGTGCCTCACCATTTTCAAGATAAAGTGAAACTATACAAAAAACCAACTTGGAAACGGAATACTGACTTAAAATATTAGTCAAATCCCTCACATTTACATATTTATTCATACACTCGTTTCTTTAGCAAACTGACATTACACAAAAATGTTGATATTCTAGAAGGAATTCATATATAGGAAGCAACGGGAGGGAATCACAGTATATGGTACTTACTGAAACTTCTGCTCTAAATTCTTCCATAATTGAATTCCATTCACATGCACTTTTGATGCTAAAAGGGTCAAAAGTCAGTTCTTCCATAGGACTAGTCAGTCCATCTACTCGTCTCAGTAGATCATCAACACGCTTTGGATCCCCTGTGACAGATTTCAGTTCGGGACTAAAGACATTGTGAAACTCTTCAATGACCTGTTAATTCAGAAGAACACACCGGAAAGCTTTATTTTCAGTGGGGTTTTTTTCTGCCACTTAACACATCTTTCTGATATCATTTCCTTTAAAAAATAAAAACAGCTCAGACAGTGATCCATTAACTTTGTGATTTACGTTTTGTATATTTCTATAGAAGACATTGAGTAGCTTTACAGAAAAAAACCCCAACACTCTGCAGGCCAAACATTTCAGTTGTTAAAAGAGATAATACTCAGTTATCATTCCTTTTTATTCTACTTTTCACACATACAGTTTTTACATTGCAGTCTACAGCCTCTGGCCCCTTGAACCCCGACTTAAATCAGCCTAAAGATAGCATCTCTCCATTCACAGGTTACCCTGCAATTGATACACTGATGCAGACAGTCAAATTTTCTAACATACTTAAATGGGTATTTTATCTAAAACTGTATCATTAAGCTGGCAAACCAGGAAACCTGCAAATTTGTGAAACAGCTGTCTCACAAGTCTGTATGTTGATAATAGCGGTGTACACAGTAATATCTTTCCTCAAGCAGTATGAGAAGAGTTATTTCATCTCAAGTGTGAAGCTGGAATCAAAGCACTGCTCTGCTGGAATCAAAGACACTGCTCAGGTCCTAAACACAAAACCTCTCACAAAACTAAAGGCTGTTAACATTTCAACTACTACAACACAAAAGAATCTTCTCTACAGCATAAGACACTGATAACATAATCCTTTTATTTATTTTCTCTATTACTACCTGCAAAATATCATACAGATCTTGACAGACTGAAGTCATATAATCTGTTTTTTCAAATAAACGTTTTCGGTCAAATTCCCAGTGCTGCTCTCTTCCTGACGCTTCAATTTGGGCACGAACAGCAAAGTAACATTTCTTCCATTGTTCAAGAGTGCTTTTGGCTTCTGCTGTTTTCTTTTTTGCAGCAGCTCTATCTTCTCTATTAATCAAATCAAAACAGTTAAGATACTATAGATAGAAAGGCTACAGATAGAAAATTATATCTCAACTGGATTAATATACCCTAGTTTAGGAGCTTCTAATTATACAAGATCTAGGCAAAACTTAGAACTGTGAGGTCTTAATTTTCAACGTGACTGCTTTTGAAAGGAGTTATTATTTCAGGACTGATTTTGATTACATGATTCTATGATCCTATATTTATGCCACCTTTTAACTACTATAATTCTATTGGTTTTATTGATTTATGTCCTTTTGATACAAAAGAGGACAAGTAACTCTTTCTCCAGGGCTGATTCAGTAATTTGTAAGAATTACAAAATCAACTGACTTCCAACTGACCTTCTAATACAACTTCACATAGTGAAAAATGCTGAAACCTACTTGAAGAAAGTGTTATCTACCGCACTTCATGAAAACAAATATTAATAGTCTTTTAATAAATATATATATAAACATATAAACAGGAATCCAGCACTTACTTAAACAGTGTGCGTAAATCCACAGCTTTGTACACTCTGGCTGAAATTTCCCAAGCAATTTGTTCCATGAGGCGTACCATCCATTTGTCCTTGCTGTAATGTCGTGAGATAATCCACACCATCCTCAGGGCGTTCATCAGCGAAGGAATTGTGTCCAAGACAACATTAAAGCCAGTGCCATATGTTAAATTCTATTAAATGTATTACAAAGATTGTAAGATGTCATGAAAATATACCGATACATATTCCGTAAACCAGTATCTTTTCTATAGATACCTGCAGTTAAGGCATTATTAAATAAATAAATCCATCAAGGAAACACCCTAGTGCCTAAGGAACACACATGGTTAAGGATCTAGTGCTCCAAATGCTTTTTAGGTCCTGGCTCATTAACATTCTCTTTTCTGCAAAATGTATCCCAGGACTGGTTTTGGCTCAACTCTTTATTTGGATGTTTATCTTCAGTAAAACTTAAAAATGGAGACATCAACTGTAATCAGTGATAGAAGCTACCTCAAAAATGGAGGAGAGAAATCTTTGTTTTCCCCAATTCAGCTACGCTATCAAATTCTCCCAAGGCTGTGATTTACAGACCAAGCTGTTCACACCTCTGGGCTTCTGCTTTCAAACATTAGAACAACTGTAACTCAAACAAAGAAAGCCTTTTTAAATTAAATATAAACAAGCCCGAGTATATCTTTATTGTTGATGAAAAGTGAAAAATCAACAAGAGGTGATTATATCAACAGAGAAACCAAATCACAGTTAAAACTCCACAAAGTTTTCTTACGGACACATACCTTCAAATGCCGTTCAAGAGCTGACAGAAACTTAACATTATCTACAGCTTCCACATGATGTTTTCTCAGGTCACTTAAGACTATCTGTAGATCTCCGGTATACTCAGATCCAGCTTCCTGTAGTATTGCCAAGACTTTCTGCACTTCTGGAAGCTTTGTCTGTTCTGTAAGAGCACTTAAAGTATCATTTCTTTCACGCCAGAACTCCACTTCTGCGAGCGGACCGTTACCCTACACGTAATGTGGAAT
The DNA here is from genome assembly GCA_013400335.1 of Eurystomus gularis. Lineage (NCBI taxonomy): Eukaryota > Metazoa > Chordata > Aves > Coraciiformes > Coraciidae > Eurystomus > Eurystomus gularis. Next base: position 111,110 of record VZZY01024567.1, on the reverse strand, counting down.
AAAATAAAAATTCTAAATTACCACTATGCAAGAGTGAAAACCTATAACCAGGACTCTATTTGTTCCTTCTTTACAATATTCTGTATGCTGAGAAAAAAACTGGTGTGATTCAACTATGAAAAAAACCCAGACAGAAGATCCATGAAATGGGAGTTTTACAGGCACTGAAGGGAACTGCTCATGGGGACAGTGGCCCTGAACTGGAGCTGGGGAGTCTGTGCTTGCAAAAGCTGATGCTCGAGTAACTTCGTAGGCATGAAACCCCTCAGTGTTTAATGGTATGAGTCATATCTGCAAGTGTTTGCAGAATCAGAACCTTACAAACGGAATTGGTTTTGAAAGAGGTGATATTTTCATGCAAAAATATTTTTAAAAATATATAATCACTGCAGCTTTTAATATTTTATGGCACTTAAGAAGAGTGCAGATAACAAGAGTGCTTTCATTTTCCACAGTTATCCTGTGGGGGTAGGCTCTGCAGTGAGTTGCTTTATATTCTATTTATATACTATTTCCCAGTTTCACACAGTTCCTTACTAATTTTGTTCTACTTGACATCAGTTAGGAGACGGCTTTCCAACAATCAAACATGAAGATGGATTAAAAATGAGCACAAACCATTCAAAGAGATTCTTGTGGGGAAATGAAGTAATGTCTCCAGGAAAAGAAGTCGTCTGGTGGTGTATGCCACGTTACCTGTGGAACCTTTTCCAGTTGTTCCTCTAGAGCTGTGGATATTAATTTCTGCCAGGTCACTGCAAAACTTTTCAGAGCTTCAACCACTTCTGGAACTGTGGCGAGAACACTCACTTCCCCATCTAGATTTATAGTTGGCATCTCCAGTTTAATAGCTCCTATTGGAAGAAAAGGCACAGAGAACTACCTCTCTTCTTCCATCAGCACCAGTAAAGTAACATGACTGGAATAGCTTATGCCGCCCATCTCGTTAGCTGCTTGAGGACAGGTAACATACCACCTGCTCTGCCTGTTTGAGAATATGGCAAAATACATCCAGTCGTTTGACAGTTAACAGAACGTAAACGAAGATATATTCCTCTAATCAGGCCTGGAGCTTCCCCAGAAGCTCGTATTGTTCCGTATTTGTTACTCTATATGAAGCTATTTCTTGGTGAACCCCTTTCTACTGTCACACACTCTAAACACCACAGTGCTGACACAGGCAGAGCACTGGCCTTCTCTTTGTTGTACAGTCTGCTGACTAACACTTCAGAATTTTTGCCTCTTCATTTGAGTGTCATTCCTCCTCTGAATATTACCGTATTCCACAGGCTGTTCTTTCTTTTCTGCAAGCTCAGTCTCGTGTAAATTCCTTTTCTCAGAATGTGTGTTTTCACTGTCTGGATGAAAGGAAGTTTCCTCAGTCTGCTGCTGACTGGAGGAGAGAGCTGGTGAAACCATCTGTAATTCAAACAGGTAGGACAGATTAGATGGTTCCTACTAAAAAAGAAAACAATACAAGTCAGTTTCACTTCAGCACTGGATATGTTGTTCTAAAATTTAATTTAAGCACATCTCCTTCCATTTCACCTCTTTAGCATCATTCTCTCTGCCTCAAGTTCTGCAGGGGAATGGCTCCAGCTCTTGCTTTTACAAAAGCCTATCAGCACAAAAATAAAGGTGCCTGGTGTCACACTCTGAAATGCTTCTCATATAGGACCAGGCAATGAAATCAGGCCCGTTTCCACATCTTTACAAAAATTGGGCAAACAAAATATCAAATAAGGGCTAAGAAAAATTCTTTTTGGCATATGAAGGACACTCATTAAATATTCTTCTGCATAGTCCATATGGTCAGGAGAATACTAAGTAGGCAAGTCACTCACAGAAACACTCAAGACTCCGTACACAAAGGCTGTGACATATTTACCTGTGAGACAGCATTCTTTAGCATCAAAAGAGCATCATCCGTCAGTACACCAGACTTTATCACTTTAGAAAGAACTTCATTAGCTTCAGCCAGGTCATTAGGCTCAGTAACTCTTTCTAAACAAAACAAAAAATTCACACAAATCTAATTATTCGATAGAGAAAGCATAAAGTATAAAATCCTTTCCATAATAAGTTAAAACGCCAATAAAACAAACTGTTTGTAATAAACTAGGTTTGATGCAAGCCACTTTCAAAACTAGTGCTGGTTTTAATAGCACAGGTGCTTTTTTGGAAAGGGCAGAAAAATGCTTAAGTGCCATCGTCTAACTCTAAGTCTTTACAACCCAGCATTACAGTTAAGAAATTGTTTTCTCTTCAAACAAAAGAGCGGCCTTCATTTGAACTCCTGTTCTACAGACAGACTAGGAAAATCTTGCAAAGAACTGCCACTAAATGACCAAATACATTATCAGAATTTTTGTTTTTCTCAAATGTTCCATTTCTAGAAAAAGTGAAACAAACAGGCACATACAACATACATGTTGCTGCTCAATGAGCCCACGTAAATGCTCACAGTGGGGACAGCCTCTGGCATTAAATTAGATTTAACGTACTGTTGATATTTCATGGATACAGGTGTGGAAATGTCTCTTTGCTTTAGTGTAGAAGCTTTTTTGCTATAGGGCTAGAGCTAGATACTAAGGTCTGCTTGTGACCAGAGCCAGAGCTACTCCAGATGCTGGAATAACTCGTCACTGGTTTTATGACAAAAGTAATAACTATAAGAATAAAACATGCTGCCTTTGTGCATCATAATTTGAGTCAAGCCAGAAAGCGCAATATCCCAGTTGTGCTTATCACCAACACATGCTCTAACTTTCACATACAGCTCCTCATCCTCAAAACGCTTTACAAAAAGCTTTAGCAGTTGTAGTAACTAAAGTTTCTCAGTTCCTCTGAGTGCAGCATGAAAGCTTCATCCTTGCTGGTAAAATACAGAAGATATGCAACATATGAAAAACATTCCTGATTCCTGGCTCTACTCTGAGAGTTCTCCTACCCAGTTAATTAAGCTGGATAGGCATTATCCTGAATTCCAGTCACTATCACATTTTCTCAGTGTGAAGTACTGTTTAATACAAAGACTGAAAATGCTGAGCCTGCAGTTATTCGGGACACGTACCCTTGGTGTCTCTCAGAAAATACACAGTAAAATCTGACACAAATTCATCAGGAATTTCATCCAGAGCCATGTAGAAACACACTTTGTCAACTTTCTGTTCTTGTAGCTGAAACAGAAAATAAAAAGGAAGTATGACTGTCACGTTTGCTGCCGTGTTTCTTAACAGCAAGAAAATGTTTGCCTGCTGTGAGCAACAGGACAGAATTGTTAGTTTAACTCCATTACCTTCACACTGTTGTCCAAGTAACTACTAACATAAATAAAATGTTTAAAAAAATAAAAATAAAAATAAAAATCACTCAGCTAGAGTAAAAATCATCAGCTTTGGAAACAACGTTGATTCCCAGACCAACAGGACTAAAAGAATTAGTGCTTGAAACATAAGAAACCAAAAAGCACTTAAATGTCTGCCCCTCCCGTGCCTTCCTGAGAATGTGCAGGCACCTACTGCCCTTCCACCTGCATCTCAGCCATAAACCAGGATTAGTCAGAAGTCCAGAGTCCATCCTGACCATCTAATTATGTAGAAGACTTGAGATACAAACACCTTTCTTCACTGTTCTTTACGTGCTCCTTCCATGGTATCTTTATCTAGCAATTATTCTAACTGCAACTTTTCTTTCACAAGCAACTCTAGGAATAGCTAACGTGGTACCTGAGTAACTCACTGCTGCATTCTCTCACCAAAAGTCAGTGTTTTGCCAAGCAAATTACCTTTACAACATCTTGTCTGTCAGTGTCAGAGGCTATAGCAGACAGCACAGGCCACTGGTTTGAAACGGAAATTTCTGTTCTTGTTCTGAGCACTTGCTCTGCACTGTACCTCCTGAACTTGCCTACCAGTTTGACCGAAACTTCTGCCAGGAAGCCAGCATCCTCATATCCACAAAGGAACGGCGTGAAATACAGTGCACTTACCTGCGGTGTGTCTCCCACGCTGTCAGTTGTAAATCTTTGCTCCTGTTTACTCAATTCAGACCCACTAGAGGGAGTTGCTACGTGACCTGACACACTTTCACCATCTCTAGATTGCAGAGGCGGTGTCTTGCTTTCCTGAGTCATCTCTGAGAAAGAGTAACATGAGAACTCAATTAAAGAACAGGTATTCCATACACCTAAGATGGAGCCTTCCAACTCTCTTCTCAAACTAAATGACTGAGCACTTCCTTCCATCTTCAGCATCACCTCCCAACAACCAGCCATCCAAACTTGGTGTTCATTGTACATTTTCCTATAGGACAGCACTATTGCTGCCCAAATATGCAAGTGAACATACCACATTCCACAGGTAACTGGTCCTAGTTTCAAATACCCTTACCAGTATTTTCCAACACAACTCATCTTTTATAACAACATAAGTAGATAAACACATTTCAAGGTGAAACCACCTTGTAAAAGGAAATGGAATCATAGAATCAGGGAATCGTTCTGCTTGCAAGAGACCTTCAAGATCATCAAGTCCAACTATTAATCCAGCACTGCCAGGTCACCAGTAAACCATGTCACTCAGCACCACAACTACTCATCTTTTAAACCCCTCCAGGGACGGGGACTCCACCACTGCCCTGGGCAGCCTGGGCCAGGCTTTGACAACCCTTCAGTGAAAAAATTATTCCTAATATCCAGCCTCTCCGGGCGCAACTTGAGGCCGTTTCCTCTTGTCCTATCAATGCAAACAATTAAGGGTTTAGTTGTGCCTGACCTATGATGTGGAAAATGTTTGTAGGTAAGTCATGCCTAAGAAGTGATGGTGAAGACACCGTAACGCACAAACAACTGCATCAATTCCAGGGCCAGTCAATAATTTCAAACTTTATTCTATATAGCCTTTCAGAAGATGCACCATGTCTTCTTCCCCTTCCAACACAGGCTTCTGGACACTTAATAGAAGAAGAGCAGGCTTAGCTGCATCCCCAGATGGACCCCTTGTGTGCTGATATTATTATCAAGCAATAAATAATTCTCCCTTTCTTACTGCTTTTGAGCATTAACCTGCAGCATTGCAGGTGCCTCCCTCCACTCAGAGGTGCAGAGCGGGAATCTGAACTGTATCATTCCTTTAGTCTGCTTATATCCACACCAGGCTTCAGCATCTAACTTCCATGGCTCTATCTTTTCTGCACAGTATGAACAAAACTATTTTATTTTTAGAGTCAGTAAAAGATATCACAAAGACTAGATGGAAGATCTGTGTCTGCAGGTTGATTTTGTTCATTCCAGGCAGTCTCTTCACCTGTTTGGAAAAGAAAGAGCCAAACTAGGATAGGTTTAATTTAAAGAAACATCCTGAGGCAGAGGCTCTTGAGAAAATATTAATTGGCCACACTGCCCAGGACACTCTCCACAAAATCACATCTGCCTTCCTGGGAAAAGAAGCTGTTGATGTTACAGATACTGCTGGATCTGCTTGAGAGAGACTCGTTAGCTAGTCCCGTTCAGCCCCCATGGCAGTATGCCCTGCAGTGACCATACTTTGGCCACTCAAACCACCTACTTTCTTCCAGCTTCACAGAGGAGGCTGTTTGCAGATCAGCAAGCTCATCTGTGCCACCTGTACCTGCACACGTACAAAATGGGAGGAAAGAAAGTAATATAACCGCTCTGCGGTGAGAATGGCGCAAACCCCACCAAGGCACAACCTGAGAGGAGAAAGATCTGGAAATGGGCGGGATAGAAGGGGTTCTGGAGAACTGAACAAAGGGCCAAGGGACGGAGAGGCGGGGAAAGGGGTAAGGACTGGGGAAAGGGGGCCAGGACGCAGCAGATGGGACAAACGGGCTTAAGGGAGGGTGAAAAA
>VZZY01024567.1:86436-105178 GCA_013400335.1 Eurystomus gularis | reverse complement strand
GGTCCCGCCCGACGCCTCCCGGTGGTCACGGCAACGGACGGGGAGGAGCGAGGGCCGCGGCCCGCCCGCCTCAGGAGCCCAACGGCCCCCGGCGCCTCGGCGGGAAGCGAGCGGGGTTCGGAGAAGGGTCCCCGCGGCAGGGAAAGGGCACCGCGAACATAAGGGCCAGCTCCGAACAGCGCAAACCAGCTTTTATTCCGAAGTCGTACGAAACAAGTGCAAAATGTAACTGAGGCTGTTCTTACGGCACAGGTGTTAGAACGTTACGGTAATCCCCATTTTCACAGCGATACAAAAAAAATACAAAACGACCCCCTTGCACCTGTTCAGGAGAAGCTTTGGCTTAACGCCACCAATAAACGAGGCCCTGTGTATGTCCCTACAGCCACACACACACAGGGCGAGGCTGATTCTTCCTTCCACATGCCAACACTACTCCTAGGAGTAGAAACTCCACCTGGGACCACTCTAAAAATAGAACCTGGGAGAAAAATTTCTAGTAGACAGTTTGATTCTTCACCCAGACCTCGCAAGACTTCTTTTTCTGAGGCTTTTCCCCATCAAGGTCACCAGGTATCAGACAGCTCCTCCCTACAGGGAACGAAGAGGCTGATGCTTCCAGTCCCTACATTTCTAATCCTTCTTCCGTAGCATTAAATCACTGTGGCTTCTGAAAGATTAAAATACTAACTCTGGGCAGAACTCAGAATAAACAGTTAAGATTTTCAGTGCAGTTTTGAATATGGCCACAAAGAGCATGTTGCATTGCTATGTATAAATTTACATTTCATAATCCGTCTGGAATAGATGCTGAAAAAGTTAACGTCGCTTCTGGCGCGTTGCTGAATTGTTCCCAAAGTGCATGAGGTGGGAGCTTGCTTAAGTATGTGATTAGTAATAGATGTTTAATAGGATAAAAAAGTCTTTCAGATAACTTTAAAGTAATCAAGAAAATAAAACAGCCTCAACAACAACCAAAAAGCCTACATTGCTTTTAGGACAAGCGGTAACAACTCTTTTTTAAGAATAAAATTAATTTACATTAGTTTATCAAGAAAAATGTACATTTTCTATCTATATAGTTTACAAGATGCTCCAGATCTGCTATGTATTTCTCTGGGAGGTATATATTACAGGATTATTTGGCTGCATTATAAGGCAATCAGTGAAAAACGCTTTGTCCTGCAGGAAACGATTCGTACACGAGATTCAATCACATGATTGTTTGCAGACAATTCCAAACATTTCTGCTGAGAGCAACCAAACTATACCATATTATCTTTATTAAATTGTAAAGAAATGTGCTTGAAAGAGAAAGGCGTAAACTTGTATCCTCCACCAGAGTAGAATTTGTTCTGAAATTCCACCCTGAAACGAGACAAAAGCAAACAGAATGTGTGTATTAATCTGAAATGACCGGTTGTCAGGGGACAGAACCGTGCAACGCAAGAGGCTGAACAAACCCAATCCTAATCCCATCACTTATGCTTTCTGTGCAGCTATTTAACCTTCCGATCACAGTCCCAGGCAAATTTTGTATTTCTCAAGAGACCCAAACACTCTTGACGCTGTGCTCTAATGGCTCAGTTCTCACTTCTGTCTTACTAATTTGTTTTCTAGTTAGTTGCAGTTCGTTGTCTTGCAAATATACAATACAATGAGGAAAATACTCCGTAACACATATAGTTCTGCCTGGTGTCTATACACTACGTGTCCACCTTTTCTTGTGCTGTAAATTTCATCAGGTTTCAAACTAAATGTTCTCTGAACCCACTGCAATGTGCAGAGCTCGTGTTATTAAGACTCAGAAAGGATTAAAATACTTAAGAGCTGGCAGCCCCACTTCAGCAAAAGTTGTGCTCACTAGTCTAAATGTTCCGTTGAACCAAATAAATAAAATAGACCGAAGCCATTCAGTGACATAACCTGACTGAAATTAAAAATGCTTATACATGTTACTAATATTTTACAGTATGAAAAGCTGCAGTGCTATAAATCAAATGCACTCATCATAGTTTGCACCAAAATCAACTCTAAATGTAGTAGAGGTTAATATTTATCATAAACCAATACAGTAGTTGAATTTACTGAAAATATTCCAGAAGAAAAAAATCACATTCAACTAACATGCTATGTATTTAGTAGGATTAAATAAAACATATACATTTAGCATATACAATCATTTCATAATCATATATAAATACGATTAAATAAATCTATTACAGTAGCACGAAGCTGTTACATTTTACACTTTTCTTTTTAATAATGCACCTAAGATTTGGAGACAAAGATCCCTCTTAAACAAGCCAGTATACACTAAAGTGGTATAAAGAAAAAACAAACTTACCAGTGGAGTCGTATAGCATGGAGAAAAGCAGAAAGCCCCTCCATGACCAACAGAATAAAAACTGTTAGCACAGCAAAAAAGGCTAGAAGGGGGACTAGCAGGAAGACACCGTATGTTGTATCCACGCGAAGACCCACTCGCATCACCATCTGCCACAGGACTTCTGATAACTCTATTAAAAAAGGTTTTAATAATTAATGTTGACACTGCGGACATTCACCTAGTGAGCTCTCTCACTGTCCCCTGTTCCAGTTTAACCAGTAGTACAGGATCTGCTGGACATGGGAGCCCCCCCTCCCTCCCCCAGAATGCTCAGAGGTGTATCTCAGATTCAAATTAAGATCTACCGATGGCAACATTTTACACCATGACAGTAAATACCTAAATACCTAATACCTCCCAAACTGGTCAATCAATGGAAAACAGGACATGGCACCGTGACCACTCTCACGGGAGGAAATTGTGCTCAGATAATCGGCCCCTTTACAAAACAGAGCAATCAATGAAGAAAATTACTAGATTCCAAACTAGTCACAATCTTAGTCTGGGGGCTTTCCATAGATTCATGATTAGCTTAAACATGGAATTTTTCTAAATTAAGCAAAAGGTAATTTCATAGCAGTATCACTTCAACAGGCCAGCGTCCATCTAACTGGCATTAAAAATCAAGACAAATGAAACAACCAACCAAAAAAACCCCCACTTACGTGCATGAGCAAGACTTAATGCCCAGAGTCTCAGATAGGAGGCTGTATTAGAAATACATCCCAGACAGTATTCAATGGTATGAATTGCTTGATTCATAAAAACATCTGCAAAATTAAGCTAAAATAAAAAAAATAATATATTTGTATACATTTAAACAACATAGTACTGCACGAGAGAACAAAAGCATTCATCTGCAAATCTTAAAATGCGTGGAAGAAAAAGATCCATTAAAGGGTAATACATTGATTTCTTCTCAAAAATATCTGCTATGTTTAAGAGCCTTATTACAGAGACAACATTAAAGAAAAAATTCAGATGCTACCATTTTCCAGTTAAGTTTCCCCAAATTACTTTGTTGATAAAGTTAATATCATTTATGTTTTCCATAAGGAACACGATCTCATGCTTGAAAACTCTACATAGTGAAACTCAGCCGGGTTCTAATTCCCATTCTGTTGAGGTCCTAAGTTTACAATGTCAATTTTTGCATCTTTAAAAGCACAATTATTAGTAATACTAGTGATAGAAAACTAACTACATGAATACTGTAAACTCTAAATATACGTATGTGATGTAACAAAGAGTTCCAAGACTAGTATTACTGAAAATTCCAACACTTTGCATGGAACTATGACATTTTCTTTAAGCAAACAATCCTTGTCTTTTCTACACGGGGGAAGCAAGAGTCTACTACCCCAGTGAAGCAAGTACTATAAATAGTCTGCATATTGTGAAACTGAAGCAATTTTTTGTCTTTCAATTCCCATGAAATCAGTGGAATCAGTCAGACCTTTAAAAATTTGTCCAAGCCCAAGAGCAGCAAGAGCTGGGCAGGAGGAATGCCGCTCACGTCTCCCAACCCCCACTAGCAATAATCCTCATCACAAGACGGAATTGGTAGACATAAAAAACTTTTATCTTGATGAAAAGCCAAGATTAATTAACAGGAAAGCTGGGCAGTCATCCTCTTGCTATAATTTTAAGGATCCATAAAACCATAAAAAATCCAGGATTTTTATCCCACTCTTCCATTTAAGAAAACAGTCTGACGTGCAAAGCCTGTAGATGCAAATCAAGCACTCTTCTGCTCTCCACTACAGACACTCGTGGTTTACTGTAGCCATCTGAATATACCAAGAAATAATGATAAAATAGCAACAAATAAAAGTAAGTCAACCGAATTCAGGCATCAAGGCCTTTGTAAAGGCTCAGCTGATTTTCTTGAACACTTCCAGGGACTCGGTGTACTTGATTTTCCACTTCTAATTTCTTGTAAGGACACACAAACTAGAGATTAAGTAAAACCACTACCTCCTCTCCATCCGCCTCTCTGTGGCCACTGTCCAAATGACTGCTTCCTTCTTCCACGTCATGACATCTCAGCAGAGAAAGCTCTTCTTCACTTTCTTTCCGGATTAGCTTGTAGCCTCTCTAGAAAATGGACACATAGCATGTCTTCGAGTGGACTACCAGTTAAAATGTAACGTAGTCACAGGCAAAGGCAAAAAGAGAGCTAGAGGAACAAAGTACTAGTATGTGTTACAGTCAAAAGCTTTACAACTAGAAGTATCTAGAAAGGATATTACTGCAACACACCACCAGGTGAATTCTGCCCTACTGAAGAAACGGGCAAGCGCCTCTCAATACTTACCCTGTACATCTGAATGCCTCGGCCTCCGCTGTGCAACCAGTATAAATAAAGTGGTTTACCAAAAAGCAATACAGGAACAGAAAGAAAAGCGATACTGAGTAGAAACCTCTGCAGAGCAACCTGTTTGAGAGGGAAAGAAAAAATCAGATTAGATCACAACAGCAGAAGTAGGACAAGCTATCCCATTTCCCTGTAAAGCCTGGTCGAGTGTAAGAAAACTACTATTCATTTCAGCAGGCGTGTACTCCAAATTGAACATGAACTTAAGTAATTTACTTAAGCAGGCCCTTAAACTGGGCTACAGACATCCAGCAACTTCAGGACTGGGTTCTGGAGGCGTTACTGATACTTAGTTAAATAAGATTATTTACAGCACATAGGAAAGCATCAAAATTACAAGCATGCGACTCTGTTCTCTAGCCTTAATTTTAACCTGGGAGATTTTGTTTTAGCAACAGGTATTTTCACCAGTCACTACATAAAATCTTACAACCAATTAAAGAAAAATGTATGATTTGATCATAATCTTTATTCAATTTCCCCTCAGTCCGATACATTCCCCTTTGGAGGGAAACACTCAGCCGTCAGCTTTTCATGACTGGTGAAGTATTACCTGCGTAGGGAACACAGGGTCTTCCGAAGCTGGTCGGAACACAACTGACCTGTCCGGTGTAGAAGACCTCTGTGTCACCACCAGTAAACAGGAACATGTTAATAAATTGAATCAGGATACTGGGAGCCGACGTAGAGTCCTCTGCGGAGTACGCTAGCCATTTAAAGAAGATCATAAACACAAGGTAGCCAAAGATGCACATCAGGAACAGAAGTTCAGGAAGAAAAACCAAATAAATATTATACTTCTTCTTGAAATGCCTAAAAGAGAAAAAGGGGGAGCAGAGGAAGGGGGAATTAAAAATAAGCTTTGCAAAAAGATCAAGATAGATACATGGCCCAAACATGGCTTCAGTAAAACACAACAGTAGACAGCGCTTTTGAACAGCGAGACTACGGTAAAGTCGAGACCTGATTTTTTCATAATCACTGGTTATTATCAATCAAGACCCTAAGAGGCATGTGTCTCTACTGAGCAACAAGTGAAATAAAATCTTCTATTAACGTGTCTTCAGATCTTTTTACATAATACTGATCCATCACCTTATTTATGTGAGGGAAGACCTGTTACTGTCTTTTTTTAAGAACAGTTTTCACAACTATCATTATTCCATTTTTAAAAAAATCATTCCGGTTTCTCTTACCAGATTAACTGTTATAATTCAGCACTTGACAAAATCTAGAATGTTAATATTATCTTAACTTCTTGTACTTACAAGTGGTTAAATACCCCCAATACAACTCCAAACGTCATGTGAGCCACTCCAAAAATCACAGACATTTTCATTTTGAAAGAATTTAAAAAACTGAGACGGTTGCTTGCCAAGTTCCATATCTGAAGAAGACAAAACCAGCGTTAAGGAACGGTGTAACAGAAAGAATAGAACAGTATCCTTTCCCTACTGGAGACCAGAATTCTACCTCAAAAAGGGATCACAACTGAAATTTGAGTTTCCTGAAAATAATTAAATCTTTCTTTGACTCATTAAGGGAAAAGCTCATCTGAAATGGAAAAGCAGAAATGTATTTTTTCCATAAAAAGAGTTCTTTTCCTAATACACAAACCACAATCTCATTTACAAATGACTGATCATCACAAATGGATAATTTACAAGAATAAAACTAACCGGATCAATTCCAAAGGGATAAGCTCCATTGTATACACCAGTAACGTTTGGGTCCAGTGTTAAAAACTGGTTAGACTTCAGATCTTCCAGACTGCAGAGAGAAAAACATAATGAAATCTGACATTTCAGTGACAAAGTGTACTTTCAGCTCTGCAGGCCACTGCTCCTGCTTTCCTTTGCATGACTAGCTCGTCCGTGGCCAGACTTTAAAAGAGTAAAAGGATTTCTAGGCACAAAGAGCCTGCCTAATAAAACCAATAGCAAAAAAAAAAAAGAGAAAAATCTCACAATCTGGGCTTAATTCACACTAACTGTCTTTGAAAGCAAAGTTCCTGGATTATATTCCTCACTCCCCTCAAAAGGAAAGTTTCCTTTAAAAAGCTCACAATTTGCTTTTATATAAAATCCACAAACACATACCCAAAGAGTGATCGACACCTTGTTTCCCTTTTGCATTTGGATGAGTTTCCACTCTAACTTCATCTAGTTTTTCGTTAACACAGCACTCACAACCTCTTCACATTTAACCAAAGTCAGTGGTTTAGACTCTACTATTTTAAACCGTTTCCTGTTTTTGAGGCAAAATGAGCTGCAGGCTGTGAACACTTAAACACCAAAGGGTCACGACGCCAAGAACACGGAGGTTGTTAAAAAGTGGGTTAGCCAATTCACAGGGCCTACTTTTTTTTTTTTTTACTATCCAGAAAAGCTGTAGAGACAAATGATTGCAAGGTAATTAAGTTATTTCATTAATTGTTAATTTCTTCAGTAGATGTCAATGGTGCTCAGCTATTCATTTCAGAAGCAGGACCTAGGACAAATTCTCCAAAAGTAGCCCTGTGTTTTCTATTCCTTTTTAAATCTTATATTATATATATACGCACACACACACACATATATACATATACATATTCAGAAACCTTTCCTGGAAAATACAGTAATTGGAAACAAACTAAAACCATCAGCAGAAGGACAAACCACAACACAAGAGACTGCATTTTTCACTGAATAAAAAGAATATGAGAATAAAAATACAAGAATAAAAAGAATCCTGGTGCCTCCTGTTAGGATTTCACAATGCTACTGAAGTCTCCAGCCGTTCATATGAACACCTGTGTGAGACCACAGAAGAAAAAAATCCATAAGACACCTAAGAAGGTCTAGAGACTGAATAAACCCTAGCAATACCGCCTCATAAAATTAGGTGCAAGTTCTTACTACCAATAAAAAGACTATGCCAGCTGCAGTTTTAAATCACTAAACATCTTTAGCTAGCCTATAGCATTAGGGTATTGCAACACAATTTGTTCCAGAAGACTGACCGTCATCTATACCAAATGATCATAATCTAGAAAACGTTCCAGGTGACCAAGGACATGCGAATCCAGTGAAGCAACACACATAAATCTGAGATTAACCTGACATACTGACTGAATTAAATAGAATCAAATTCTAACGGTGGTCTTGCAAGAAATGGTTTTCTCTGTGGATTTCCCAACTTAAGATAATCAGCAATTTGATTTTTAGTTTTTAAATAACTATTACTGCCTTTTGCAGGCTAAGTGTAGATGTATCACTTAGCCCTTAGTGCACTAGTAGTTGTTACCTTAACTAGATTTTGCCAGATTTCACTACATTTACTTACCACTCTCAATAAAAGGACGATTAAAATGGGTGAGGGAAAGGGTTAAACTGCTGCAGGAAGTACATTTTTTAATTTAATGGTATAGCAAACAGAGGCACGTTACTCACCTCCAAACTTTCTGTTCAAACATCGCTGAAACATTCCATCCAGAGCCAAATATATTTAATGACTTTGAAAAACAGTCATTATAGATCAATCCAGTGTATACGGAGAACAGACCCATTAATAAAATAACATAGCGGCCTTCAAATAACATTTTCATTATCTGTAAGAGCGTTGGGGAAAAAAAAAAAAGAAAAAATAGAGATCATCATCTGCTATGTGAACAATGATTAACTAGACACTTCTAAGAGAAATGTATTTTTGGCCATACAAAGAGTTCTAAAAACTAAACATTCTTGTGAACAGTCATGAAGGAATATGAAGAACCCTAAGGCCAATCAAAATGAGAATTCTGCTCAAAGCACGTGAATATGCAGTTGACAAATGTCAGCCACTTAATGGGCACAATTCACCTCCCCACATGCACAGCTTCATGTCAAGCGATCGATACGCAAACGTTTATACGCGTCAGGCCACAGCGAGCAGCGAGGTGTGTGTTCTGAAATACAACCCTGGTTTCAATGACTGCTGAGATTTGAAGTCCCCGTGCATGCTCCTGTGACACAAACTGAGACTTTCCTCATTAGCACCACTACACTAACGAATAGTCTTTTTACGCGTGTTTCCTTCCCGGGAATAGTTTTCAAGAAGTTAAGACAGTTTCGGCCATTCTTAAATACAATTCTAACGGGAGATGCAGGTGTTCCTACACTCCAGCCCCACATGATTACAAAACTAGTTAAGATTAAGTTTAATAAATTTCAAGGCACTGTTTCCTTCCCGAAACAATAAAAGATGGCCCATGAAAAACCATTTTCTCCTCCCATTAGTCACTACTCATGCTCTGTAGAACACACACATCACCAAGCAGCCTGAGCAGAAGGAAAGACAAGACCAATTATATCAACTAGTTTTTGTCAGTCTTTCATTCCAACTTGATTATTTCTGCCCTTTGAAAAAAAGGTGAATAATTTGTTATGATTATCTCAGTAATCTCAAAGAATATGGCAACTTTAAACACAGAAAATCCTGAGACAAAGGACAAAACCCCAGTCTGATACATGTGCAATAAATAAGGACTTTTCAGAAACACAGTAATTATTCAATTGAAGTTATTTTGCTGGATGGGGAGCAAGTTATCTGTGATTCCTTTTACCTCATCTTGTGATCTTTGTAATCTGGGGTGGTTTTCATACAGTATTGTCAGGAGTGCAAATATGAACATTAGTAGACCGTGCCCAAAGTCTCCAAACATAACGGCAAACAAGAAGGGAAAAGTGATGATGGTGTAGAGAGCTGCAATGACAACGTAACACGTTTCAGGCACACAGCACAACAGATGACGGCGCTATCTGAATTCTGCTTAAGCAATTCAACCGCTTGAATCTCTCAAATAATTGTCAGCTTTAAGTTTGAACGACGTTTCCACCCCTACTAATGGACCTTTCCCCCACACTATAAATTTCACTCCGTTTAAAGCTTGCTTATTTTATATCCCTCAGTAATAACAACTCCGCAGTTGAGCATTAGCTGACAATTCTGAGGATAATTATATGAGCCCAGGAAAGAAAACCCAAACAAACAGTTCATCCTCCCTGGCTGTTGTGGCTCTGTGTTATATGTACAATCTCCTGTGGAGCACGACGTAGTCAATGTAACTACAAAAGTACATCAGGACATTAAACTAGCTGGGCTCCACAAGCTGGATTTTTTCAAGTGATGAGCTCCACGTTTCAGTAAGATCAATAACCATTACTAAAGGGCTTTTATTTTTTCCCCTCTGAACATCTTATTGTACACAAGGTAAAAACATATAAACAAACATTATACAGCTATTTTAGTATTAAAGCTGCTGATAACTCAGCAAAATCAAATTCCATCTTACTGCTCGGAGCACTATTTGGACTTTTGATGAGCTACTTCAATTTTATAACAGCTACTAACGAGCAGTCTGGTGGTCCCCATTTTGCCTGTACTAGTGTCCAGTTCAGCAAGGCATTTAAACACATAAGCAAGCGGTTGTGATAGCGCAGCTCACAGTTCAGGTTTCAGAAGGACCAACCTGGATTAACTTCCCCATAGTTTCCAACTCCATAAGCATCAACAATGTTCTGGAACCCTGAGGTGAATTTATTGGTACGTATCAAAGTTGGAGGAGGTTGTGTTGTTGGGATGGTGTTCATGAATGAAGAAATTGTAGCTCCACTCTTCCTCTAATTGCAGACAAAAAGAAGATACATTAATACAAAAATTCAGTTGATACTTAATCTAATCAAAGTGAAAACATTTCCTCTACCAGCAGTTTGGCTGGTTGTGAAACATTCCTACATTAAGCCCCAATTTTAACATTTATGCCTTTGGGCTTTCCTAAAAAAGAAAAAAAAAAACCCAACATTAATCCGTTCCTCTAAAAACACTGATTATGTGGTGTTCTAATCCTTATGTTATAGGAAATAGCAGACAGGACTCATCAGTCAGTATTATACAACAAAGATTAATTACTAAAAATTCTCTTATAAAACAACAAGACAGAGCTGCACTCAACACCACTAACACAAGGGAATTGGCACCTTCTACTTGACTGCGAAGAGCAGCGTGAGCCCAGTCGCACTTGGGTCCAGCACAGAAGTTATGCAAGAAAAAAATAAAACACCACCACCAACAACCCAGCACACACAACGCTAAATAAAGGCTCTGCGTATAAAGAAGTTGTTTGATATGAGTTCACAGAGACCCAGACCTGCCTGTACCTACTTTTGGCCTATTTTAAATAATTTTAAATAATTATTTTAGTTGATTTATTTAAATTTTAAATAATTATTTTATTTAATTTATTTAAAATTTAAATAATTTTAAATAATTATTTTATTTCTTTATTTGTATAGTTAGTTCAAGACAAAAGTTTTAGCATCGGTGAGCATTCAGCTGACTTACTGAACCTTCCTCCAACGCATGGCGCAGATTTTGCAGATCAGCCACCGGACACCAAACTTCAGCAATTAAACACTTATTTGTGACATCAAAACTGCACAGGTTGAGGACGTGATAGATGGCTTTCATCTTCTTCACTTGGATAACCCACGTATAGATGGATTCAGATGCTTTGCACAAGACTTGGCGTAAGTAGTCCTCCGTTTTATGCAGCACCTTTGTCCAGGAAAAGAACAAAAAGATTTCCCTGAAAGTGTAGCTGTGTTTATGTTAACCACAGCCAGAACTCCTCGGATTTGTCCAGCACTGGATCACATCTGCAGAAGGACGCACTAACCGCTGCTGAAAACAGAGGGCAACGCCAAGTGTCCTGTGGTTCAACAGCATCATGCGACAGCAGTCAACACGACACACAGTCGAGATCAGATCCAAAGCTGTGTGTGTTTTAGAAATGTATTCATGTATTTCATACTGAAATGTATTCATGTATTTCATACTGTGATTCATCAAATGGTTTCCTACGGTGCAATAACTACAGCGAAGGGAATACTGTTATTTACTCACAGTGTGAAGATCCTGAATACGAATATTTAGTCCTTCAACAACTGCCCTGCGCTCCTCCGTGGTATTTGGATAGGGATACACATGACAGTGATAGCTGCAGAAAAAAACAGAAATTTGTGTCTGTTAAATAACCAAACTAAACCAAAACAAATCACCCAACCTCATGCCCTAGTCAAATCTGCAACACGCCATTTAATAAGCACGAAACAGATTCTACTGAGTCAGTATTTTGCCTGTAGTGAGTAAGGACTGCAGATAAAATGACTCATATGTTTATTTGTATATCGCATCATTGTAAAGCTAGATGCAATGGGGGGAAGGAACAAATTTAACTTCAAAAACCTTGCCTAAAAATCAACACTTACAAGGAAGGGGAGCAGGGGGGAAACTAACAAGAAAACAACCCAGGTATAAAGAAGTTACATATATTTGTTTTATTTCTTACCAATCACAAATCTTCTTAACTTTCTGGCCAATTTGCTCACCCCAATAGGACACTAAAAACACAAACCATTTGGTGGTTTCACCCTAAAAAAACCAAAAAAAGTCAGGCTGCTGAAGTTTGTTTTTAACCAACAACTCACTGTGATATAATTATAGAGCAAAATAACAAATCTGAATAATTAGAAAAGCTGTGTTAGTTCCATTAACCTTCCACCATTTCAGTGAAGATCAAAAAGCAAAATTTAAGAGTGCCAATACCTCTCTTTTATTTGGTATATTAGAGAAAAACAGAAGAATTTTTCAGGGAAAATAAACAAGATTTTTTATTTTACCATCTCAGAATCATTAGTAACAAAAAAAAAAATCTTAAATTAAAATGTTACAAATTAGATTTGAAGCAAGATTTAAAAGTGACAGATTAGGCAGCCGCAATTGTTGATTTACAAAATCTGAACTTTTTCAGTTCAGAGAAAAAAAACTGCATAGAAGACCAAGCGTACTGCAAACTTTTTTCCTTAACAAGGAAAAAAACAAGGAAAGAACAAATAAAATGAGTGTTACAAGGTACTGCAGTGTACAGACCTAGTTAATAGATATCCAAGTAGCCATTTATGCCACCTATTTTGATCAGTAACCAATCATAAAGTCACTATGTTCCACAACGAAGCTCTGCGCTCATCAAGCTGAACCATGATAAATTAATTGCCACTTCTACAGTTAGAGTGGCATCAAGACCTCTAATTTTGAAGGCTTACACGTTCTAATACTTTAAAATAATTGTCCTTCCAAGAGCGCTGGGAAATGATTTACATTCCTTGCAGGCAGACCTGAGCAGCAATTCTGCCAAGTCTTATGAAAAGTACAAACAAAATAAACTGATAGTTACAGCGTTTACTCACTGTATCTGGATCTTCCAGACACTCCTCCAGCTCCGCGTACGTCAGGATAGTATAACCTTTGCAGACTCTCCACAGCATTTTTTCAAACGCTTCAACTTTTGCTATGTGAACTAACCCAGATATGAACCTAGGGAAAAAGAAAACATTGAAAAACAAGCTAAAATCCACAAGAAAAATTAGCAACTCAGAGTACGCCATCACTCAGGATCACGTAGTCATAATCATTTAGCACCTGCCCCCTCTAGAGAAGGAAGTGCTGCTCTAAACTGGAAGTAACTGGTATATAACATGGACTGAATTTCTGTTTGGAAAATAAATAGGTCGCAGGCCTAAGCACACACAGAATTGTATTTGACATTTTTTCTTTCTGTTCTTAATTTTTTTCTTGGTAAGATACCCTCTCATAGAGAGCAGCATCCATACACCATTTTAAAGGCAAGTAGGCAACACCATGAGTAACATTCCAGCTGGCGCTAGCAGGGGATTACAACACTGTGTGTTTATCCTGGAAAAACACAAGTTCAAACAGTGGAAGAAAGTACTGATTTAGAGAAATTAGAGACTTTTCTTCACACACATACTTGATTCGACGGAAGTTTTGTGACGGGTTTTTTTGGTGCTGTCCTATTTAACTCTTCCAATAATTAAATTCTGTTACAAAGGGACATTTGGGCCAGAGTCCTGCCCTCTCTAAAACTGTGTGGCTCACCCGGACTCAAATCACTGGAGTCAAACCACATCCTATCTTCGGAAAACAGCCCATTTTTCACAGCAGCAGCTCATCGAGCTGTTTTGAAACAGCACGCAGTGACACCCTGCCGTGTGGGGACCCAGCCGTACCTACCCCAGCTTGGCACCCAGCCGGTGCATACAGTTGTAATCCACCAACGGCTCATTTTCCACAGACGGGAATTCTTCGTAATTTGTGTGTAAATGGGATTCATACTAGCAAAGAAAAGAAAGATCATGCAGAGCTTTCAGAAAAAAAACCTCGGTCCTTTATTATCCTAAAGGAAGAAAACCTAATTAAATAAATTATTTCAATAAAAATCCAAACTCCTTTCCTGTGTTCAGTTCAGACAACAAAGATCATGGGATGTCAAGGGCACTGCTCTTAGCGTAGTCACGTGGTAAATTTCTAAGCACAATTTACACCTCCAAATAACACAAATACACCTTTGTTTTCAGTTGGTGTTAGCAGCAACATTCCAACAATTCAACAGACAAATCACAAAGCTCCTCCAAGTCCAGGGCTGCATTTTGCTCTGTACTTGACCACAGCCGAGCACAAGAGCTCGCCTGCCAGGTTCTCCAGGTACCGAGCACAGATCATAGCCAAGGAAGCACAGCGCCGTAGAGCCCGACACAAGCCATGCGCTGAACTGGAACTACCAACAGGACGCAACAAAAACGCCGCGTGACACACAGCCCTCACCAAACAACATCAGCAGTACCTCAGCTGTTCTCCTGACGAATCTTTGCGTGACCTCTAACATCCATGTGTATTCTGTCAGCTCAAGCAGGTTTTTCTTCAACTTTTCTTTGTTTTTAGTCACTTCCCTCAGTTCTGTCTCCAGCTTCTGTAATTGTTCCTAAGACACGGAGAAAAAAAAAGACATAGAATCAGTTATACAGTTCTGGAAATGAGGGGAGGATGAATTTTAAGCACATGGTAATTTGCTGCAATGATCGGAGTTTCCCCATTCCTTAATTAACTTAAGCTCCATAGGTTTTATTCCTCGGTCTGTCAAAGATTGCTTTGTACCACGTACACTTGATCCTCCACTGGCATCTCTTAAGTCTGCAGTTCTCACCCTAATCTGCAGCCAAGCTAATGCAGACTTGGAATCAAAACTCCAGGTAGTTCAGGGTGCAAGATACTTATCAATTCTGTTAACGGAATTACAGCAAAGCAGAATGTCATTCAAAATTCTTTCTGCATTTCACAAGCTTCTACTTCTGAAATAATACCAGAAAAGGCATTCAGAAAAAACCAGCCCCATGTTTGCTATGAATCCAGCACCGGAACGTGTAGAGACTGGGGCATACAAAACTCCCCCACGCCCTGGAAGTTCTGGATGCGCGAGAAGAGCCTCAGGTAAGTCCCAAAGCAATAAAGGAGGTTGAAGGGCCACACCTACAGAGAACAATTTGCCTGGAACAGTGTAATGTGCCCATCCATCAAAATAAAACTGGTGACTGCAAACCCTGCGAGTTAGCTGTGACATTTTTACAGGAAGTATGTGTTGATATCAAATCTTCACTGGCGGTCTTTGAAGTAACACCAGCAGAAAGGGAAAAAACTGGGCAAAAATGAAAGCGAATGCTTCTGCTCCTCCTGCCACACCCCTGTAACTTCACACACAGTTATTAAAATAGCAAGTAATTAAGTTTGAAGTTCAAAGATCCAGAGCTACACTCTTGGCCTCTGTTGTATAGAAAAGTTACCTGGATTTCTAAAATGTGTTTCAGCAAGGGAGCAGGAGGAGCGACATCTCCTTCAGGAAGTGGAATATCCGCCTTTTTAATTTCTTGCACTAAATACCCTGGAGTGAGAACAAAAACAGCATCAGAAAGGAAAAAGTATTTCCTTATACTTCCCAGACTGCTGCACAGCAACCTTCAGCAGGTACTGGTGGTGCTGATCACGCCGCAGCATCAGGCCCTAGCTATCGTATTCATTTATTTTCACAACAACACACACACTAGAAGCTTCCAAAAAAGGGGCTTATGGAGCGCTAGGAATAAACACACAGAACGCTTCTGTCCTGGAAGTTTGCAGAAGTAAGCTATCCTCAGAGTCCTCTGACTGAAATCTTCCAACCACAAGTACTTTTTAAGAAGCTCTTAACATTTCATAGTATCTCGTTGCTGCTGCAAGACACCACGAATCGTGCCATCTGCCAAAAACTGATGTTCTCCTCATTGACCCATGTCTGGAATAAAAAGTGTTCAAACAAGGTGGCTTAAGCAACCTTGACAACAAATGCAACTCACGCTGGGCAGGGAGATTGCCAAAATAGCTACCGGGCTGGTCTGGCATGACCAGCACATGCCTCTGATGAGAGATTCCAATAAAAGAACCCTTTAATGGTAACTTTTCCCCCAGGATACATTGAGGAAATCTGCATCTTGGGTGCAATGCTCTGCATGCCCTTCTGCATTCATTAACTACCATGTGAATACAATTAATAACTCAAGATATTTCCAAAGGTGCTTGGAAGTTCAAAAGTATTGAGTTACATAACACAAAAACCAGGGTTTGTCTTCTAGTCAAGGAAATACCCAGAGTGAAGCTTCCATTTCCTAGCAGAGTTCTAAGCAGTCAATACTGAAATGGTCCCAACTATTTCTCAGCAACTCTTCTTCACCGCTGAGCTTAAAAAAAACCCAAGCCCAACCTCTATTTAGCACGTACTTATTGTGGTTTAAGTCAATTTTACAGCTCACAAAACCAAGAACCAGAGATCAGTGGTGAAACCCTAGAACAGGCTTGCCCAGAGAGGCTGGGGAGTCTCCATACTCAAAATCCCACCAGACACAGTCCTGGACCAACCATCTCCTGCTGCCCCCTGCTTGAGCTGGAAGCTGATCAGGCACAGTCTCCAGCCTAAACAGTTCTGTGATACACTCAAAACTGATGCTGCGGATCAACACAAACTAAGGAAAAGATCTGTATATATGAGATGTATGATGGTCAAGTCATCTCCAGCTCCAAAAGTCTACATAAAGACTCTACAGATATGTGTATTTTTTCATAGGTATGAACGGTTTGTAAGATTCTAGAGCATTCAGATCATACAAGACTGGGAAGATTAAAAAACCCTGTAGCTGCAACCTCCACTCGAGCAACTTAAAGCTTTTATAATGCCACAGACAAGAAAGGACAGACGTGAAAATAAAGCTCACCAAGTATTCTTTCCATTTCTTCACACTTCTTTACTTCATTCACAAATTTTCTCTGAAATACACTTACATTTGGGTTGAGCTGAAGGAGAAGGATAAAATGTTTATTAGGTATTTAAAACAGCAACCGCTCCTAAGAAACCACAGGTAGTTCTGTGGCTTCATGTGGACAATTTTGCACGTATTCTACGTGTTCTCTTTCTACAAAGTGCTTTTTGGCTAGGAAGGTATAAAAATCTGAAAGGATTAAAGAGTCTTCAAATATCAAGGTTTTATTAAAGCTGAATTATCAATGCCTCCTGCTAGTTTTACTCTTCGCTCTGAGGGTGGTGAGACACTGGCACAGGTTGCCCAGGGAGGCTGCAGACGCCCCAACACTGGAGGTGTTCAAGACCAGGTTGGACAGAACTTTGAGCAACCTGGTCTAGTGGGAGGTGTCCCTGCCAAGGCAGGGGGTTGGAACTGGATGACCTTTAAGGTCCCTTCCAACCCAAACCATTCTGTGATTCTATAACTAGATCTACTAGAGAAACCATTTCTGATCTGATTTCTACAGCTTTAAAACACTGCTGAACAACTTCAAATTAACAAACCTTTCTACAAGCAAAGTTTTGGGATGGATTTCCACAGAATCCATTTAAAATGTTCAGTTTACGTACATCCCCATGTTATGGATGTGCCATGTCCCTGACTACTTCTTCAGCTTTTAAATCTGATCCACTAATATGATATTTCTAGAATAAACAGTTTGTCAAGATACCTGGAATGGCATCAACATGCTAAACACAACACCCATGTAATTATTCTTACAGCTTCATCTCATCCTACCCGGCATATTTACTAACTAGCTGTTCATTTAAGTTCTCTCAGCTGTCCTTACAAAGATATTGCAACCTGCATTTCTGAAGAATACTTGAAAGAAACTCCATAGTCTCCATAGTCAGCAAGCAAGGATCACATAATTACAATGAGACAATGCAGAAACAAGGTTAATTATTACCCAACCCAATTTTATATTAGTCAGGCACGCAGTCTCCTCCAAGGTGAATTGCTCCTCCAGGAGCAGACATGTTCTACCAACCAGCGCTCTGTGGTGTTGATGAAATAAAGCTACAGAACAGCCAAGATGTTTCCATCAGCCTGTCAGTGGGATGAGCGTATCTATTAGCTATGCACATACACTCGGACTAAGGTCGGTGTGGCTTCAGGTGAGTAACGGGCTCTGCCACAGGATCCTACTGCAGAAAAACCTCCCAGTTCAAGCTACTTTTGTGAGAGGTAGGACAGTCGTCCCAAAACACCCCTCCACAGTCTGGAGGAGGCTGGAGCTCCCCGCCAACCTTCCATCGCTCAACCTCGCTTTCAGACAACTAAGTTTGAGATATTAAAGAGATAAGTTGGACCGGATGATCCTTGAGGTCCCTTCCAAGCTGGTATTCTGATACAGCTGCAAATCAGAGCCAGGGAGAAATGGGAATAGGGAATAGCAGCGGTCCCGGCCTCCTTCACACCGCACCATGGGATGAAGCCCACACCTTCCCGCCGGCAGCTCCCCTGCCCGGCTCGCCTCGCCCCGGTCGCCCACCGCGCCGGGCCCCCTCAGGGTCCGTTACTCTCCCCGTTCTCCCAGACGTGGGGCTCCCGGCCGCCCTCGCCGCTACTCACGTCTCGGAACTCGGCCAGGCCACGCTCGCCCACCTCGCTGAGGCACTCGTAGGCCGAGCCGCTCTGCAGGAAGAGCTGCGCCAGGCACATCGGCTCGCCGCGGAACAGCGAGCCCATGGCGGGGAGCGGCGGGGCTCAGCG
>VZZY01024567.1:75282-86259 GCA_013400335.1 Eurystomus gularis | reverse complement strand
GATTCACCCCGTGAAAGGCTTCCACGTGAAGGGATGTACTGGACGAAATACTAAGCAAATTGTAAGATCCGAACCACGGGGAAATCCCAAACGGAGCGGCTGGACTCGATCGTAAAGGGTTTTTCCAACCTAAACGATTCTGTGATCATTTGAAGAAAATCAGGAGTGACTGTTTTCCGTACCCTGTGTAGCTCAGATCAGATACAGGCGATCAATGCAAACCATTAACTGGAAAAGGGAATTGCAGATCAATACATGAAAACACCAGAACCCTTATTTTCAGGAGAAGGAATCATCAGTCCACTGCTCCAAGAAGAGGTGGGCATGAGGGCTCTACTGCGGCAAGGAACTGCCACCGTGACCCGCCACTCCAGGAGAGGAGAACAAGCTTGAGAGGACAAGGGTCTGTTCCTGAGGACAACCCCGGCCCCTGGGGCCCTGCGCTCACCCACGCAGAGCTCACCCTGCCAAGTCAGCTCTGCTCCAACCACAGTCTGGCACTGAAAAATAATTCGATTTCTTTGTTGTAAATAATCACCACTTTCTGTATATATCGGAACAGTATTCATTTTATGTATCTTGAAATGTTTGTGTAAAATCTCTACAAAATCCAAGAATATTTGTCCATAAATTTTACCCAAGAGTATTTTAAATAGTAACAAAAGTGATCTTTCTTTACGGTAACGTTTTTAAACCAAGGAGCTATTCCATAATTCAGAAAACCAAGGGTTACTCAGAATTGCTGCAAGTAAAACAAGAAATGCCAGCGACAGGCCTTTAGCGAGGCAATGGGAATATGGTTCTCCTGCCAAAAAAAAAAAAAAGAAAGAAAAACTAGTATAAGCATATGAGAGCTACATTTTAGTTTAGACAACAACCCAAAGGATGCAGATTAAAGTATATGCAGAGCCTGAATAAAATGCATAATATAATGCAGCACAAGAAGTAAGGTGCTCAAAACATCTTAAACTTCACGCTTTGTGTGAGTTTAGTCCCTGGAGCTGTGCGGGTAATCAACGCGGGCTGAACAGAGTCCAAGTGCCTCGATGCCCTTTCAAATGCCAGGCTTTTAACCTCCAGACTCTCCCACGAAACAATGCACCACAGTTTTACACAGAGGAAATCTAAAAGTTCACATCGCCAGTTTTTACGGGAACTTGTGGGCTGACAGAAAAACGGTGGCGAAGTGAGAAGCAAAGTCTCTCTCCACCCTTCAAGGGCAAGGAGAGGCACCGACAATGCTACAGTTACAGTAGGAAATGGAAACAGAATATCATTAAGCCATATATTCTGCTTGGCCCTGGAAAGCAAACCACCCTTCAATTTCAACAGGGGAATGAAAAAGAATCTCTCTGCCCAACAGATATACACTAAATTTCAAGCTTATCCACAAAGTAGGCCTAGTAATTATTTTTTCCACTACTCTAAGAAATTAATGCATTATCAAGGAAAAAAAATTAAGACTTTTTAGACTGTACTTTCTAGAAGAACTATAAATTCCCTACTGTGAAGCATTCTTTCAGACTAGACCCCGCACATCCAATTATGCTTCAAACAAGTGCGGCCAGTTCATGGCATTACCACACTGCTTATTATTTTTACCTGTGTAAAACCGTGTCAATGGATATAAAAGTTGTGGCCAGCACACGTCATTTCGATTGCAGTCAAACTCTGTATAATTCATCTGAAATCTGGAATAAAAAAAAATACACAACAAAAACCAGGTTTATTAACTCCAGGACCAGACAACCAGCACAGGTGGAAAAAATTGAATTAAAAGGTGTCCAGATTACAGGAAAAAAAAACCACTAAGCCACAAGCTTCTCATTATTCTCGTACAACTTTTTTTTCTAATAAAAAGAGGAGCAATCTTCAGAGAATGGAGAGTTTGGGAGCCTCGCTCAGCAGCCCTTTTCCTCTCAAGTAGGCAACACAGAAGCTTTTCTGCTAAAAGCAAGTGATGACTACGCAGGATAATTTACAGCCCCTCATGTTCCTGGGGAAGATGGTCACTAAGCCAATTGTTACTCAGGAAATCTTTGAAGCAGGCCTTCTTGCTCCGTACTCCACCAAACCAAAGTAACCTTTTGATCAACACTATTCACATTACATCTGCTGAACAGAATGGGAATATCGATGTTTTTACAAAATTACCTTGTCAGTGGAACGGGTGGCTGAGCTGGCACTTTAATGAACTGAACGGAAGCAGTGATGGGAAGAAAGCTGGTGCTGTTTTCACAGATAAGCCCGCACTGGAATTGCCATATGACTGTTGAGTAACTGTAAGAATATGTGGAACTGTTACTTGAGGGCTGTACATGGAAGTTTGGAGCCTAAACATAACCGTGAAAAGACAAAATACACAATATTTAGGAGGCAGTTGATGATCTCTGGATTTTCAACACCACGCAGGGAGAGAATTTGCAAAACCTAGACATGTAAAGTGGAACAGAACCCCAGGTATTCGATTGGTATTGACTTGGGGGAAAAAAAAGCCTTTGCAAAGTGAAAATTCCCTGTTTCAGGAAAGAATAAAGTATGTACCAGAGCTCTCAAGAATAGCTCTACATTGGGGTAACCCAGAACACAGGAAAACATTCTCACTTCCACCACATGACAAGAAATTAAAATGTTTTCCTGATGTAACACCCTGCATATGCCTACTGGCAGCACCATAGATTTTATTTAATATTTTAGTGAAATATTTAATATTTTTTTTTAGAAATAACAATATAACATTTTTGTTAGTAAAATTTAATCTGGATACGTTACGAAGCAAGTCTCAAAAGGAAACATCCATTTGTCAGATGGCCACAGACACATCTCTCTTTACCTGATCTGCACAGCAAGAATCTCCTGCCAGGGAACCCCTTGCACTGCACCCACTTCAGCAAAGATAATGCGAATATTCAGATTTGCAGGAATATCTGGACAAAAGCCTTTTAAGCTTCCAGTGCTCACGTTGGTATCAGATTTAAATGGATCGAGACCTATGGAGGAGAACAGAGTTATTTAAATTAAAATATTATGCAAAACATACTTTGCATAATTGTATTATTGTCATAGTCCAATTAAACACTGGTAACGGTCACACAGGAACACAGAAAAAAAATGTTTTCTCACTATAAAATACACATAAAGAAAAGGAGTACTTTCTCAAGAGAAAAGAATCTACTTTCTCAAGTCAGACATGTTAACAGCTGACAGTAAAATACATGCCAGTGCAGTGCAGAATCCATATTCATATTGAGTTATATGTGTCTGGATGGATCCAGACACACAGATCAGTATCTTTAGGCATGTGAAATTACATTTTGGTTTTATTTTGAGGTGCTCTATTCTTCATATGGGCATATTTAGACTATAAACAAGACAAACCTCACTTACGTATAATTTCCACCCAGTCGTTTAGATCCCTGGAACTTGAATTGTCCCTCTTTCCAATGTGAGTAGCTTGTATTAATGCATTCAGTTTCTCAGTTACATTTCCTCTGCAAAATAAGAATGTAAAATTACACAAAAAGTAAAGCTGGACTATCTATGACTTTGCAATATTATTACATCAAAAGGTCAGTTTCCTCTGGAAGATGGAAATAACTCCTCTCTGTTGAGGGGAAGAAATAGCAAAGCATTCCACCCCAACATACTCCTCATTGGGATACAGAGCTCCAAGTGAAACCATTATCATTTCCCCCTTAAAAAAAAAAGTCAGACTATCAAGAAGAGAAAGCTGAAATGCATCCACAAACATTTAAAAAGAACAAACCAGTGCTGACCATAAGCATTCGTAGACAATCAGGTCATAAGGAACAAGAGGGATGGATGCAGGGAAAAACAATTCAACCTACACAGCTCACCTTAAAAGGCTGCACTCTTCATCGATACCAACTTCTAGAATGCACCCGGAGAATGAATCTAGTCCAAATAAAACTGGTGTATAAGTTGCCGACGTACATAAACCTCTGCCAGCTATGAAATGAAAACATCTTACGTAAGCTTTCCTCTATCAAACTTTTGATCTCTAGCTTTCAATTCTGTGCAAAAATATCAAGCATTATAATGCAAACCACCATGTAGCGGAGTTCCAAACCAGATAAAGTCCATTCAACTTAAAATTGCCAAGAAAGCATTACAGGCTTCCTCACTGAAGTTTGAACAAAGGCTAGGGAATGGTCTAGAAAAGCAAAATCTGGCAGAGATTCTTAACTAAAATATGTACACACCAAAAAAAGGAGCATTTTAGCATTAACTACAGTTGACCTCCCAGGCCAGTACCTGGCTGCCAGATGTTGAGGCTTCCAAACGTGTCCGAAGCATTCATATTTGCAGCTCTCACTGGTTTTCCAACTTGATAACCTGAACACAGAAGGGTAAATTGTGAATACTGTGTAAGAATCTATAAGCATTAGCAGAGTTTTAATAATAAATGTCATCACTCTTGAAGTAAATAAACAGATATTTCCATTACTGTAGGAATACACTCACTTTAAATAATATCTATACAAAAAAGAACCAATCATTGCTATTACAACTGGCAGAGCAGTAAGACAGGGAGGTGGGGGCTAGCAACATAAAGAGACATAAAACATAGTCACTGATAATAGTCTGTATTTTTGTAATCTGATATTTTTTTCTTTTCACTTTTAAGAGGCAAAAGAAAGTATTAATACCTGGATTCCCAAACAGTTCTGTTGCATTAGTACTTGTTAAACTTAGAAATTTGACTGTGAATCTCTGTGACAGTATTTCTGGTAAATGGGGAAAAAAAAAAAAAAAAAGGCTTTACTTTTAAATAAGTAAATCAGCAAATATTATGCTGTAAATTAGCAATAAGTATACTCTGTGTAGGATACAAGCTTCCATCCTTCATTGGTAACAGAAGATTCAAAATAATACAAATGAATGGCAATCAGCCCCATTTATTTTCTTTCCAGAGTCCAGCAGACATTTTTTAAAAGAAATTTTAGTAAATAAGATTCTATCACACAATTTCCATGCTGAGGAAAAAAAAAAAACCACATGAAAGAAATTTCACAATACCTCCATCACATAAACTCCCAAGGAAGACTGTGACATTTATTTGCTCTATGCTCTCGCCTTTGGAAACAAACGTATAATGCTCTGCAAAAGTTACATTTTGACACAGAACCTCAGCAGGCTGGGGGGTCTCTGGCAGAAAAAAAAAAAGGCCATAGTGAAAGCACTGCTAATTAGAAAGCCATGTTACTGGAACACATTAAAAAAGTCTGGCAAAATTCTGGCAATTGTTACATTCGTCTTTTTGAGAATTTATTTTACTGTTTAAGTCCCACCTTATTAGGACAGTGTCACAGCACAATCCTCCAGCTTATCAATATTTTAACATCAGCGATTCCAGGTTCTTTTGTAGCTAAACCTCTCCAGAAGCAGCCAGCACTGGGCTTTACATCACCAGCTGATGCACTTCTCTGGACTCAGGACTCCCTCTGCTTTCACCTCATCCCTTCCAAGGAGCCATCCCTGCCCAGAAAAACATCTTAGCTTGGATTCCCTTAGTTTCAGTTGTGCTGCATTATCCTCCCATAGACTGGGAATCACTGTTAGATATCAAACAGCTTCCACATCTAGTAACTGCTTCATTGGCTGAAAAAGGGACGAGAGCTTACGAAACAGAGATGCAGACATCTGCTTACAGTCCGAGCATCCCACTTACATCTTCATCCTGGAGAATTTTTTGAGTGTTCTTTGTATCTTATTATTGGTTGTTGTTTTTCTTCTCAAAAATTACTTTTTATGTAAGCTAAGGGACCTGATTTCTTGACCAACTTTAAATGAAGTTGGGGTAGATTAAATACTTGCAGCTTTGCAGTAAGCCAAACTGTTTACCTTTTGAGCGTTAGATAACCTACAAGATCCCACCTAAGAATTGTGGCAGGTAAACATTTTAGGCATCAAAATCATCTATTTCTTATATAGTCCAAGTTAGGTAAGAAGCATATTTATTAAAAGGAAGAGACGCACCGCTTCCAGTGATGAATCTGCCCGTGTCGGTGATGGTTCTATAGATGACACTTTGTTGGATGAAGTCTGAGAATGAAAACCAAACACTGCAGTCATCCTGACTAAGAAGAGAGACAGGCATACTGTTTTCACATCCAAAGTGCAATCCTTTTTGTTATGAAAATTCACTAGAAAATTATTTAGAAAATTAATTTTGGTAAAGGGCCAAGTGGTTGATGTACTTTGAGAGCATAGCTAATTATCTCTGGGGCTTACAAAGGTAATAAGAGACAAATTAGACAATTATGGAGCATAAAATAAATTATCTTCGTGCTGGTAATTGTATTATCTCCACCTCCAGAGCGACACTTCAAGTATAAGCTTTTGTAATGCAGAAAGTAACCACTTCTCACTAATTCTAAAATGATCATACTGCACCCTCTTGACAGAAAAAGGGCTCTGCAACAGTCTGGAAATAGGAAGTAGGAGAAATGCTGCTCTGTCACCTGTAGCCATAACCAGAGTCACCAGAAACTGATGGATGGGAAACAAAGGGAAATACCACTATTTCTTAGATCCGAAATCTTGGGAAATAATGGGAATTGCTAGAAGGTCCTCAGAAACAGGAATAGGACATCCCCAAATGCTGAACTGCAGCCACCAAATAAAGGTATTACATGCAGCTACTACGTCAACAGCCCATGAGTCAACCCTTCTGTCGGGGTGTGCGCAGCATACCTCCGGTACCAGCGTTGATCCTCACGTCATGGGGCAGTCCTTCCTCGTAAGATGCTAGATCAGTGAGGCATCTGACATCAAAGTTCTGGAGATACGCTACGGGGGCGTTTCCAACACACTGTCCAGCCATGGATTGCTGCAGGTGGGTCAGCAGAAATAAGTATGTGAAACCCTTTTCTAGCTCCTTGCTTTTTATTTGAAGACTATTTGTTAGCGAAATGCTCCCGGGACGCCATCCATGAGAGCTACATGCTGTTACTACAGCCATATGTGACCCTTTGCCAAACAAGTAACCTGATGTTATCAAAATACCTCAATCTGTAGCAAGTGAGGTTAAAATTTTAAAAGCACAACTTGAAAAATAGTTTCGATGTAGAGTAGGGCCTCATCCTGAGTTGTCAAAATAATCATAACCAACAAATTTCTCCAAAATGCAAAAAGGAATTTGAAAAGAGTACAACCAGATGATTAAGATTCAAAGGGAAAATCAACCACGGTGCTCAGGAAGGCAGCGGGCAAACCAAAAAACACAGAAATAGTCATCAACTATAAACTAGGATAATTTTAGCTCTTTAAATAATTAAGATGTTACCATTTAGGGATATGGGCAGGGGGATCAGGAAGGATAATCCTTACTTTTAATAATGATTTTGTGGTTTGGGGTTTTTTTTGGTGAAAAATATATTCTATGACTTTACAACAGCAAGTTGCAGAATGTGGTTACTAAGCTGTAAGGAGTGTGATACACAGGGAGCATCAAACAAGCCAAGAGGAATCAAAAGCTCCTAAACTCAAAGTGATTACCTGGGGAATGGTAAAATACTCATTTTCTTCGGTCATAATTGGATCTCCTTGTCTGTAACCAGTGAAAACTTTCCCAGGAGAACTTTGTAAACGGATCTTAAACGAAGGAACTTTGGGCGTAGAACTGCAAACAAGTTTAAAAATTAAACAGTTCTTTACTCTCTGCCTCACACAAATAATTATACACTTGCTGTCGTGTCTCATGTTCTCATATAGTACCCATGACATTTCTCCATTTGCATTTGCAGTTCACACCCTGAAATTCCAATTTCAAGGTAACCTCCATTACAAAACCAGGTTATATACCTGGTCGCATGCCTAATGTGTGTGTTGAGAAAATAAACCTTCTTAAGACTTACGTAGAGCCGTGATAGAAGTAGCCAAGAAACGGTGTATTGTTAAGAGAAGACTGTACACAAAGGAAAGGAAACCAAAAAGGGGTATATTCCGTGGACTGAGAAGAGCACAGCTGATCAAAAGGGGGGTTTACATCCCCGCCAAACACTCCAGTGAAACACGATGCACTGAATAACTGCTTCAAGTCTGGTGTACACTCCTGAAAGGGAAAAGAATGGTCACTTTTTAGCACGGCAATTGCATTGCCATAGGCACTACAGACATACTTACAGGTAAATCAAACCAGTTCTGTAGAGAGGTCATATTTACTATTAGAAATACTGGAAAATGCAGACAAGCTCCCTCGCCCCGCCTAGTCTGAAGCATTCCATACCACTGTCTCCCTCCAGACAACAAAAAGAGCCTAGAAACTTTGAAAACGCTTAATCAAAGTTTAATATGAAATGAGTACCGGATCACAGCAACAACGAACGTCACAAGCTCCAGCCGTCAAGTCACAAGGACAAGAGCCCAAGGGCTGAAACACCTGGTTTGGAATGACAGTTGCATTTTCTGTAAAATTATTTAAAAAAAATAGGAAAGAAAATCAGATTAAATAGACTAGAATCTAAATAAATAGACCAGAATCCAACTAAACAGACCACGTGCGTTGCAGTTTATTCTGCGTACAACTCTTTTGTTAAATTCCATTAATGATTATTCAGTATCTCTTATTGCTGCCCAAACCCCAGTTTTCATTTTTTCATATTTAGGGGAAAAAACCAGCCAATTCTTCTGCCATTTCTTCTTTCGCATTTCTAAGCACTTACCTGACACATTTCCCATAAAGGAAGAGCTGGCATAGATTTCAGCTTGGATCAGGAGGTGCGCCAACACCACTGAACCACGGCAGGCTAAGACCTGAAGCCTTTCCACCACGCACAGAGGCGTTGGGCAGCAGTCGGTGGCATTCGGCAAACACAACTGCAGATTTCTGCTCAAGCTTATAGTCACTTTGGAAGCATCCTGAAAAAATGCAAAATAAAGTTTGACAGCTTTGCTGGCTTGTACCATATTATTCTTATTTATACCACTCATCAGTTTCCAAAAGAAAAGTTTCGGTACCACTGCATTTTGTCAGCGCTATAATGCAACAATATTCTTCCTTATAAAATCGGGCATGTATTGAGAACGGAATGACAAAGGGTCTGCTACTGAGACATGCAGATACAGGAAGGATATGAACGGTACACAGAACTTTTAAAGGCATTCACACAGATTAAATTACCTCAGAAATCACATGCACAATTCTAAGGGAAAGAACAAATACCAAAAAAAAGTGAATTGTCGTTTTTACAGCTACCTTCAGTTGAAAACTGGAATAACTGCAGAGTTGAAAACCCCTCAGGAATTATGCCTAACATAACACTGAAGGCAAGTCCAATACATACAGATGTTCCAGAGCTCGTGCTGTATAAAACCACTAGTATTTTATTTCTGTTAGCTCTTTTCAGCAGATCTAAAACAGTCTCAGAAGCTACAGCCAGCCAGGAAGTCCTGGCAATTCTGGAGAGGAGGAGGAGGAAAAAAGAACCAGTGTCAAAGCTGCACCTCAGCAAACTCCAGCAAGGGCACCCACACAAAGGGATATGTCACGGGAAAAAGACAAGGGCAGGACAGTCAAACTGAGTTGTTAGTACATTAATATTTTGCTTATATTTCGTTAGCCCTTAATATGTAACAGTTCAGTCCTTCCCATTTTGGGGAAGAATCAGCATGTCACCTACCATCCCATGTGTCACACTCAAATCCCAGTCACCAGCTCTTTTACTCCCACTGCAGTTTCCAAGTGGGAATTTTCCTGTATCAAAATAAAAAAAAAAAAGTATTCCACTGTCATTTAGGAAAGACTGGAAAATAAGAAGTACATTTAAACTTTTCTTGTGCCTTCAAGTAAGCACACCCTCAGGCCCAGCTGACAAGGAGTCAACAGAGGACCATGGGCTTAATCAGCAGAAGTCCTTTGGAGTTCCTATTTAGCAACTATTAAAGCACTAAATGCAGTGCATTGCCATTAATAATTCAAACATTTATGCAGGTACTGCTGTGGGGGAGGGGAGTGTTCTTACCTGTCTCTTCATCTGTAGGACTTAAAATTATAGAAAAATTAACTCCTGAGGAATTTCCAATAAAAAACGAATTGACTCTGAGCCCTGACATGTGGATAAATGAAGGCTGAAAGACTAAAAAAAGAGAGAAAGGAACAAGACTTAGCACACATTAACTGAAAAAGGCAGTATCTGTGAGACATATATAGGTCTTACACTTGGGCTACATTCTTACCTTCCTTTAAATTGTCACAAATAGAACAGAAACATCTTGTGATGCCCAGTACAGAGCTGTATTTACATTCTTGCAGAGCTAGAGCAGGGAGTTCACCAGAGCTATCTATATACCACAGGTTTACATTTGTCAAGCTGCTCAGTAAACACGCAATAGCATAACATTAAAAGACCACAGCACTTACCGGCCCATGCAGATACTATACCAGTCATGTTTACAACATATTTAGCATTTCTTGCTGACTTCAGTTTATATTTTTTAATTTCTTGCAGACATGAGGGGTACGAGGACGTACCACTGCCTGTAATCCAGTAACTGCAGACTCCTGCCTTCAGCATGTGGATGTAGTTTCAAGTTCAGGGCTCCAAGCTGGGAGTTTCACTAGAATTTCCTTGACAGGCCAAGGTTGAAAGGTCCAACATAAGCAGCTCCATCGTTCCCCCTCCCAGTCTCCCCCAGCGCTAAGCAGTGACAGAAAGCTCCAGTTTGGGTTGAGGCAGGGCTACCAAAGCCCCTCGGTCCCTGGGGACCCCTCGGGGTCTCCCCTCATGCCCACCTGGGCAGGCCCCGCCCGTCAGGGAAGGTCCCGCCGCAGACCGACCCCCCTTCCCCACAGCCCCTGCCGCCCTTTTGGCCCCTCAGCAGCCTCCCCTCGCCCACCCGGAGGCCGCCATTCACGGCGGCCCCTGACGCCTTCCACCCACCGGCGTCCCAGGCCTGCTGCCCGGGGTCGGGTGCCGCCAGCAGCAGCAGGGTCCCGAGGAAAGCAGCCGCCAT
>VZZY01024567.1:57569-69950 GCA_013400335.1 Eurystomus gularis | reverse complement strand
TCGGTGAGGCCCTGACCGTGCCGCTCTGCCTCTCCCCGCAGGGGAGACCATCCAGGGGCTGAGGATCAGCCTGCGCGCCGCCATCGACACCCTGTCTCGGGTGGACTCCTCGGTGGCCGTCTCCTCCGGCGGGGAGCTCTTCCTGCGCTTCATCAGCCTCACCTCCCTGGAGTACTCGGTAAGGGCGGCTGCTCGCTGCTCGGCCACGTTCCATGCTGGAGGGGGGGGCCGCTTCCATCTGGACATAGGGAAAAACTTCTTTCCTGTGAGGATGACAGAGCACTGGAACAGGCTTCCCAGACAGGCTGTGGCGTCTCCTTCTCTGGAGATATTAAAAATCTGCCTGGATGCGATCCTATGCAACCTGCTCCAGGTGACCCTGCTGTAGCAGGGGGGCTGGATGAGATGATCTCCAGAGGTCCCTTCCAACCCCGACCGTGCTGTGTGATTCTGTGACCCTCCAGCCTCACGGCAGACATTGCTGTTTTCCAGGACTACTCCAAGTGTAAAGAAATCATGATCGAGCGTGGGGAGATCTTCCTGAGGAAAGTCTCTCTCTCGAGGAACAAAATTGCCAAGCTGTGTCATCCTTTCATCAGAGATGGTGCTGTAAGTAGACTGAGGCAGGGTCACTCTTATGTTCCTCTGCTGCTCACAGTAATGGGAAAACAGAAGGGGAGGGGAGTGAAGTTTATTAACCTTCACAACAGCATCGTCTGATGGTGGCTTCTGCAAGTACAGAGGTGTAATATCAGCCATCGCTTTATTTTCTTATGATTCCTCTACGTACCCCCCTTTCAGGTTCCACGCAATCCCACTTTAACTTGTGGTCTGCTTCGAAGAGGTGCTGAAGATTCACAGCTTCAAGTTTCCATGTAAAATACTAGATCATCACCCCTTGGCCACATCAGGGCTGGCTGCATAAAGTCCAGCTCACAGAGGGGTTTGCTATCCTGTGATTTGTAGAATACAAATAACACACATTATTCTTTAACATTGGTGGACAGTTGCGTGAAGTAAAAGCCATGACACCATTAAAAAAAGCAAAGGTTTCCTCAAACTCAGCAACAAATAATGTCTTTTCTTTTTTTTGACAGCGAATATTAACACACGCCTACTCCAGAGTGGTCCTCAGAGTGTTGGAAGCAGCTATTGAGTCAAAGAAGCGATTCAGCGTTTATGTCACTGAGTCACAGCCAGATCAAGCAGGGCAAGTACTCATTAATTTGTGTTTTATCTTGGTTAACAGGGTACGTTTCAGCTAGCCTCTAACCTGCCATACCTTTAGAAAAGCTGTTAGGCTTGTTTGCAGCATTTGAAACAGTAGCCATCATGGATAATATCACCTTATTCTGAGAAGCTGAAAAAAAACTAATATTAGCAAGTAATTTCCCATAGTAAATGTTTTAATTACAGTGTAATCTGGGTTTTCCTCAAAGGTTTACAAACTTTAGTCGGTGCCAGGCAACCTCCATTTCCCTTGGGAGACAACGCATTTGTCCGCTTCAGAAGTGGGCGGAAATAATCAGTATTGTGTGTGGCAAAGTAAAACATTTCACTAACAGTGTTGTTTGAAGATGCCAAATAAGTGTGTGGCCGATAGCGAGAGAGCAAGCTCTCCCCCTTCAGAGCATACGCTGCTGTGTGAGCGATGAGTCCTACACCCTGGATAACACGAGTTGCTAACCTGTCTGTCGCTAGAATCAGGGATGTTCACATAGCTGTGACTTCCCAGCTTCACTGAAACCACCTCTAGCCACTGAAGTAACTTCTGGCAGGGCAGCCTGTGCTTTATTTCTTGTTTCTTACACCTCGTTGATGGAAAATCCGAGACAGTTTACGTAGTCTGTGATCTGAGCAATAGTTCACTGACGCATCTTTCTGTAGCTGCAGTTCCTGACTTCTACAGACGTGACTCTTGTTGGGTCTGTTGCAATCTGTTTCCATTTCTACAGAAAAACTTATTTTCTATTAGAGGGTACATCACAAACCAAAACTAGAGGCGAGGGAACATGGGCACTCATGGGTTTCAGTCTTTGAGACAACTTTTATCTAGCATCGTCTTTAAGAAAAGTATTTTAAGCTGCAGCTATGTTGGGTTTTTTTTAATAGGCAAAAAATGGCAAAAGCCCTCAGGAAGCTGAACATTCCTGTGACTGTGATTCTGGATGCTGCAGTTGGGTACGTCTGATCATCAAAGCTTAATATGGTTCACTGCAAATTTATTTTGATAGTGTTGCACGTCAGTTTCCTAGAAGCTCCTTCAAACCACAGAGGCTGTTATTTAGTCATCAAACAAGCTAAACGAGTTACACCTTGTCCCGCCCGCTGCAAAACAAGTATTTGATGTTTGCGTTAGAATGAAAAACGAGTCAGAGCGAAGTGTAGAACTTGGGGATATCTGTAAAAAGGAACCACGGTGCTACACAAACAGCTACTTTTTTCCTCATTTGCGTCTATGTTGCCATTTGGGGGTTTCTTAAGCTATTTGCTAAATTACCACTGCTTAGAATAAGTCCAGAAGGTGAGAACAGAAAGGACTACGCTGCGTCTGAACCTCAACTCTTGCCTAAGTGCACCGTGCTCGAGAGCCTGCCTCCAGAACATGACGTGTCTGCTCACCGAGGCACCTCTGTCTAGGGAAGGGAGGGGCTTGAGTGGACAAGTCTACAAGTTCTGTTTAACACCTTCAGTCTATTAAATCACTTAATTGGTGCTGTTCTTTTTAGATCTCTAGTTTCAATTAAAACACCTTGGAGGGATGTAAAGAAAGGGGAATTAGATGGGATCCTGTGTATTTGGCCAAGTTTACCACGGTGCAGTCACACGTTACTGTGTAGTTAGTATCTTATCACAGACGCCCACATTCCTGTAGCTAGTATCATTTCCAGATTTCTACTTCTTCAAGCATTTACACAACTGCTGAGGTCAGCTACGGCTGGAGAAGATGCAGGTACTTGATATTTCTACCAGGGAAGCAGGTGAAAGCTCACTCCAAGGGTGTGTAACAGCACGTGGACTTATATATTCTATTACTTCTGCTGTTGAAACTAGTTCGAAGAAGTGAAAGACCCAATTATTAATTTCTGTTCTGTTCAGCAAGTCATTTGTCATATTACCCAGTAACACTTGGATTTTTTTTTCCTCCTTTGAACAGCTACATTATGGAGAAAGTGGACCTGGTGTTAGTTGGTGCTGAAGGTGTAGTTGAAAGCGGAGGCATTATTAACAAGGTAAGAGGTAGTGAGTTTCTTACGTCATTCTGTAAACTCTAGAGACTTTGGTTCCTTTGAAGAATTGGAGGCTTTCTGAAAAATCTTTTCTGTTTGGTCATTACCCAGTAAATGTCTATTTGTTGTTGGAACCTGGGCTGTATTGTGTCACGCTCGCACTGAGCCTGCGCGTTGTTCTCCATCTCTCTCCCCAGATTGGCACTAATCAAATTGCCGTGTGTGCCAAAGCCCAGAATAAGCCGTTTTATGTGGTAGCAGAAAGTTTCAAGTTTGTCAGACTTTTCCCTCTAAATCAGCAGGACGTCCCAGATAAGTTTAAGGTAAGAGAAATTCAATTACTTCTTTTCCAGCTAAGATGCACACTTACGTGTCTGGGAAAAATGTCCATCTAAGCATGTCCTCATTTATCTGGACCACTCCACTACAGCTTGCTTTACGTAGCAGGGAGTTGCTCCATGTTCCAGTCACGTCCCAAACAGCCCTCATTTGTCTTAATGCTAACATTTAGTTCCTAAAGTGGGTCCTTTGGGCCGTAGGAGCAGCTGAGGGCAAGAAACAGTTAAAGCAATACATTTCAGAACTACAAATTGTACTTTATACACAAGATGAAGCAGCTGAGACCACGGTGGCACCAGCCTGTGCCTCGTTTTAAAGCAGCTGACTTCCTTCAGTTTTACCACAAACATCTGCTCACGACTGTCGTACCACTCTTGCCCAAAAGTGGTTCTGATGCAGTTGTGCAATCACTGAAGGTCTCCCTTTCTTTCCAGTACAAAGCAGACACTCTGAAAACAAGTCAGAATCTAACGGAGGAGCATCCCTGGATTGACTACACGTCGCCGTCGCTAATTACGTTACTGTTTACGGACCTTGGTGTCTTAACTCCATCAGCCGTCAGCGATGAACTTATCAAACTCTATCTGTAACAGAGGACTCGGCGTGCAGGACGTGTCATCTCCAGCCACTGTGGCACTTTTCAGAACTTGGAAGATGATACAAGTGATACGGACATGGTAAGGAGACCACGTTGTAAGGATCAATGTCATTATCAGCCCTCTTGAGTTTTTGAAGCTAAACATTACATGTGGGTGGACCACTGTTAAAAAAACCTGAAAGTTACTAAAAGACCTCAAATAAATTATTTTAAAGGTGGGTGAAGTATTTTGATAACGTAAAATAAAATACCTTGTGGTGTATTCAGACTCATTCTGAGGTATGGTGTTACTTACTGATGGGTGGGACGTACCTGAAAAAAACCCAAACAAAATGAAAACATGCAGAAGGAATTTCCCTGCTGATGGAACCTGCAGCTCCCGCCATGCCACAGGAGCAATGCTTTCAGCTCTGTTCTTCACTGCAGGCTTGCTTCTATGTCTGTACTGACACCAGGTCTCTATTAAGAAATGAGATCAAGTCTGTTCTCTGCATCATTATTTTGTTACAAAATACAGATTTCTTGGAATAGGCAGTATTTTACTGTAAAAGTGGGGTTAGAATAACTGTCAGTCTTCAGACTCTAAGTCAGCAACAGTTTTGAGTCTATTCTGGCTGCCTGTCAGTCTCTTCTCAAACTCTTCTTCACTAATTTTTCCTTTTTTCAATCTTTTCAAGAGTCTTGTGTCATTCAGCAGCTCTTCCATGTCCTCATCTTCAATATCAGAGCCCTGTTGGCAGTTGAAAAACAACAAATTAAACACAACACCAAAAGTTTTTCATTCTGTACAGCTGAACGCACGAGAAGTTTACAATTCTTATTTTGCCAGGAGTATCCAAGCAGGAAACAACATTCAATTTCTACCTGGGAAACTAAAAAAAAATAAAATAGTAACAAATCAAGTACTGTCCACCATTGTGCCGTACTGCAGGACCCTCAAGAAATACAAATCTCTGCTCCCTGTGCAGGTTAATAGAATGGACACAGTTTTACCTCTTCACGCTTCCTTTTAGCTGTAACTTTCTTCTTCTTCTCCCTCTTGGCTTTCTGCTTGGACCAGGCTTTGTTCTTTATAAACTTCTTTTTCTCTCCGTTTTCCTCTCTTTCTTTTCTTTGTTGTTCTAATTGCTTTTGTCTCTGTTTTTCTCTATTTTTATCCTTAAATGAAATGGAGTCTGTATTAACAGTGACTGGAGTAAAGTCTGGAAAACATTTTCCTCTTAGTTCAGGCATCTTTGGCATTTTTAACAGTGCAAAGCCTTTGGCGAGGCTAGCAAAATCCAGATCTGTTAAAATAAACATTTTAAAAGTCAGTTTCCTGCTGGACAGAAGGTTAATTTAACTTAGCAAGTCACAGGAGAAAAAAAAAACCAACAAACTCCTGTCTTAGTATTTGCATTCTAACACCACTACGTAATTTTTATTTACGCTTATGTCAGTTTGGTCCAACTCACTAACTGGATGTTTTCTCTTGAATCACAGAATGTGAGGGGTTGGAAGGGACCTCTGGAGATAGAGTCCGACCCCCTGCCAAGCAGGACCAGAGAATCTAGGGCAGGTTACACAGGAATGTGTCCAGATGGGTCTTGAAAGTCTCCAGAAAACAATGATAAACAAGTTTCTTGAAAAAAAAAAGTTTTGTCAGAATCTGATGCTGCAGAACGTAAATTTGAGATCAGGAATCAGTACTTGAAGCTTGTGTACAGTAACACTCTGCTTTTTACCAAACCACACATACTGTCTTCTGAAAAGAACAGCAAAGGACACCAGCCCCAGCGGGGAATTACCTTTTATTCGGAAGATCAGATGACATTCGTGTTTGGCATAGGCCTGCACGTAAGACACAAACGCTTTCATCCCCTTCTCAAACACTGCCCTGTCAGCAAGGGCCATGGACTTCAGTTTTGGAAGATGATCTAACACGTTTGTCTGTGGTTTCATTTCCTGCATGGGACACTGAAAACCAGAAAAGAAATACAAAACCAAAGGAAAAGTTTAGCCCAATTATTTTAAACACACGCTTCTTCCCCAGTTAATCTTCAGGCAGCCTTGAGCCGCTTCTCCCCTTCTTGGTCACTTCCAAACCACCATTCAGCCCCTTGCACTTGTCCTAGACCTGCAAAACAGTTCGCACAGTGCGGCCTGAGAGAGGCACCATCTTCATCTCGTGCCTTACCAAGCTACGTTCTCATCAGCAGGGCTCTAGAGAATTTACACAATTAATCCCACAAATGCAGGACCAGGCAGAGGAAACGACTGGAACTGACCAGTGCAGAGGGTGCGGTGTATAAACGGGTCGTGGCAGGGTCGGGAGTAGGAGCATAAGCCCTTCTGGAAATGCTCAGTCCACACACCCTCATGAATTAAAAGCCTCTCCTTACGCAACGCATCTCATTTTCCTACTAGAAACTCCGTGGGTAACACTGGGAGCAATCGTGTTCTAACAGATAGAAGCATTTGGTGGTTAATAAACAGCTCTTGTCTTTAATTGTGCACCTCTGCTAAACCTCTGCGTACGACCTAAAGCCCTGCAAATTCTGATTTCGAAACTCCTAGCAGTAAACCTGTCCTCTTGCTCTTTCCTGCTCTGGGGTAGAACAAAAGCCTGCTCACCTTTTGGTTGATTGAGAGGAAGTTAACGTAAGATTCTTCCATGGGAAGCAAAAACACGAGCGCGCTGCCGACGTTGCCGATCCGCGCCGTCCGACCGCACCGGTGCACGAAGGCGCTGGAACGACACAACGCAGAGCTCGTGGATCGGGGGACGCTCAGCCTGAGCCTGGAGCGTTCGACAGGCAGCAGAAGGGCACGTCTTGTGGAATGGAAAACAGAGGGGGCGAAAAGGGGGTGGAAAACTGAGGGAACTTGGGAACTCAACCGAGGAGCTGGTAAAATGCAACACGAGAGACGTGCAGCGCTCCGTTGTTAGGCCTGCGTGTTCAAGCGAGGGGTAGCTGGTTTGCAGGTGAAGTTTAAGCAAGTTGTAGGGAGAATGATGAGAATGCAAGTTAAAATACACGGAAAAATAGCTTTCACATGAGCTTTTGATGTACCGTTCCTCGAAGAGCTCTGTCCCCGCTCCTGCGTCTGCTCTCATTCACCCTAGCACCTCACCTCTCATATTTCTTTGACGTTCTCATACCAAGCCTCACACCAGAGTGCCTCCACACAAACGTCAGCGGTGACCACCCGTCTGACTTACGTACCACAAAGTCATTTCCATTCACAGCAGTTACGACAAAAACAGGAGTGTTTTCAGCTCTCTGGTTCATGCGCTAGCCTGTGTTCACTCAGACTAACTTCCAGGC
Source organism: Eurystomus gularis (assembly GCA_013400335.1). NCBI lineage: Eukaryota > Metazoa > Chordata > Aves > Coraciiformes > Coraciidae > Eurystomus > Eurystomus gularis. The sequence continues at coordinate 62,475 of VZZY01024567.1, read as the reverse complement.
AGCGATTCTACGTGTTTTCCCCTGTCGTGCGTCCCCGATTTGTACCTGGACAGGCCAGAAACGTGACAGCAAGTAAAGGTTCTTCAGATAGGAAGTCGTACCTTGCGCTGCTGGGCGGGTCGTACTGTAAAACCCAGTGTACTTCAGGAATGTCTATGCCACGGGCCATCACATCAGTGCAAACTAAAATCCCACTAGGAAGAAGAAAAAGCCTGTTTTCATTAAACTGTCATGCGGTAAGAGTCAGTCTCCCCCCCCCCAGCTGAGTATTCTGCATCTACGCTGGAGGATGAGGAACAAAACATTTAAAAATATTTGGTTTTTGAAAAGAGACAAAACATTGTAAGGCAGGTGCAGCTTTCCCCAACTAAAATTCCACATGACGTTACTCAAAGGAATGCGATTGGCATTACATGACTAAGAAAAATCAATTCCCCCTGACAAGTTCTATTTTTAAATCACCATTGCTTCCACCACAGCTGAACATAATACAACAAACACTTTAATGAAAGACGTAGGACACTGACAGCTTTAGCATGCTGTGAAAGTTGTTCTTCCTGTCTGCTGGTAATTATTTTTCTTTTAATAGGAAACACTAAACCTCAGGTCCCATGCAATAAAAAATGACAGCTAATGAGGCAAGAGTCTCTTTACGACATCCTGCAAATACTCCTCGGCAGGTAAATTACAGCACCACGTTGCCATATTCTTATTTATCTATTAAAAAAATAGTATCCTGGGTTTCCACTCTGGTTCCCAGTCAGGAAAAGGTTCTTTTTACTACCAGTTCCCCAGCGATGATTCATTTATACATCAAGGCTACTGTGTGACGGAACAGCGTGCCCGGTTACAACAGTAGTAACGATGGGCTTCACAGGGCGTACGTTTGGCCAGCAAGCACCGCAAACTTTAGAGGGTCCTGGGCTGCAGGATATCCTAAATCCACGTCCCTGCACCATCCGTGCTGCCACACGGATTATCTAAATGAGGCTGGACTTGCCCCAGTCACACTTTGACCTTGTTGGCGATCATTCTGTGAGTACCTCAGCGTAGTTTGTGTCGTTAAAAACACGCCAAGAAGCAGCCAGCAGCGTCCTCTCCTCAGCACAACGCCACTCACATGGCCCAAGAATATTGTCACGCAAAATCACACCTCCCTTGCTATTGATTTCTGCTTCTGGCTGCTTCAGTCTATTCCCGTGCTCTTACCCTGGGAGCTTCCGAAACTCAGTAAAAATCTTGTTACGCTTGTGTTTCATTTTCCCATGAATGCTCATTATTTTCACTTGTTTAATTAAGGATTCCAAAGCCTTCCCATAGTATTCCACGCAGGCGCACGTGCTGTCGTGATAAAGACAGACATAAAAATAAAAGGCTGTGCTGCATTTTTTATCTGGTTTAGACAGTCACGCTGGAGCTGTCTGAGACCTTTCAAAAACACAAGCTATTGCCTGTTTTTATTTCAAATACGTACAGAATTTTTCTACTCAATAATATCAATATATTATAATATCAGTAAATCAATTTTTATAATCAATATAAGCATCTAGAATGTTTTACTTGAAAAATGCACATAAAATTTCTGTTTTGCTTAATAAAGTTCAATGCAATCCTGACACGAAGCAATGATCAATCTCTTTTCAGGCACCGTATTCTACAAGGCAACTATTAAAATGAATCACCTCTAAAATAGTTGTGTCCTTGCCAACACAAGGCACAGCTCTGGAATTTAAGTAATAAACAACCGGACTATTTTCCCAATGAAACCCAAACGGAATTACCTGAAGAAGACAAGATGTTTCTCCTGTTTGTGCTGCCGAAGGAAATGCACCAACTGATTAAACTTTTCATCTGCTTTGCAGATCTATACAATGCAAAAGAAAAAAAAACAAAAAGGAAGAAAACAGACTTGATACAAAGTGATGTGCTGGTTTCCTCTTTCATTGTGCCTGCTAAATGCCCACGGGTGTCAGTTCTTAATACTGATCACTTGTACAAAGTTCATCATGTGGAATATGACTCTTTTATGTATCTTAAGCTCCCAGTCTTCCCACCCCCAGCCACAACACCTCTCCCCCACATCAGTTTCTCAGGTTTCCCCTCAGCCACTTGTAGGAAATTGCCGCAGTCTCATCCCAGGCCCACTCATGACAAGCAGGTCAAGGAGCCAGAGCCCCGCCGCTCGTTTAGGGCTACAACAGCTCCTGGCCAGCCAAACACAGCTCGCAGAGCAGGACACAACAAGGTTCCTAATTTCGATCTTTCTCCTCAGCTTGGTTACTGATCTTTGGAGAATCTGCGAGAGCTTTATGTCTTTTGAGACTCGTGGTTCTTCTCTTAATGTGATGGTAACTGCCAAAGATTGAAAAAACTTAGGGAGAGGGAACAAGGAACCATCAGGAAGCAGGCAGAGGTTCGCACCATGTAATAGTTCTCCAGGCGTGTTGGAGTTTTCTGCGTGTTGCTTGCTGCCACTCCCTTCTCTTTCACTGAGATGCGGACAGGATTCCGGAGACCTGCTCTCACCAGGTTCTCCACCTCTTGAGTTTGAGTTGCTGAGAACAGACCCGTCCGTCTCTGCTTGGGCAAAAAGTCCAGAATGGCATTTAAACTGCAAGTAAGCACACGTAAAACGTAACTGACCCAAGACTTCCCTCACAAAGAAGCTTAATCATCGGAAGTAAGAGTTTATAAACAAAGGAGCTTCTATTACAGAGTGCCAAGTATAGAGCATCTTCTATTGAGCTAATTATCTGGACTTTAAGAGAAAAGGGACATCAAAGCTTATTTATTAAAGTGTTTTAAGCCCTTCTGATGTGTAAACAATACTTAAACATTAATACAACACGTACTAATTAAAAAAAAAAGAAACTGTAAACTCTGTATTCATCAAGGATCCACTTTTCCTGATTCTCTTCCCCTCTTAGCAATTTCTTTATATATTCTACAGAGCAAAGAGAGGTGAAAGAACAAAACAGAACAAACTGAACTTTAGGGGTCCTTGCAGGCCATGCCCACTCACACCAGCCATCAATGAACTCATTTAAAACCCCAGTATCACTAGAATTTATTATTTAAATACCTCGCTTCAAAGCCCATGTCCAGAAGCCTGTCTGCTTCGTCTAACACCAACACATCAAGAGACTTCACAGAGCTTGCGAGATCCAGCCCATCCGCTTTTCTTCTGAACAGATCCTCCAAGCGACCCGGTGTAGCTACAATGATGTTCCCACTGTCGGTGAACAAGACAGGCAGCAGATTGTAACTGGGCAAGGCAAGGACTCTGGAGAGCTGCTAACGTCACTACCACAGCAGAAACCAGCGTGCAAGTTGACTGATCACAGATTCGATCCTTTCCTATTGTCTCACTCTGGTGTATCTCACTCGAGAAGCCACCACTTCCTCAGCATACAGCCCAACATCCTCGTGCAGTATCAGCCAATTTTAGCACCAGCCCTAATTTGAAAACCCCAAGGACAAGGAGAGAACCACAGCTGCGAGGCACCGAGAAAGAAACATTGACAGTCAACTCACCCGTGTTCTTTAAACTTTTCAACATCTTCCATGGGATTCCTACCACCAATTAAAAGAATCTGACTAAAACGATAGAACAGGAAGATTTAGGTCAGTTTTGATAGTTTATGAGTGCCAAGAAAAAGGAACCGTGGCCGTGACAAGCCTAAAGCTCACTCACCTAAACCTGGGGAAGTGCTTTGTGAAATGTGACAGCACCTCATCGATTTGAATAGCTAATTCTCTTGTTGGTGTGATAATTATAGCTCCAACCTGCACATGAAAAACAGAAGGAATTTAGGGAAAATAACAGACTAGAAGAAAGATCGGGGCGAAATTCTCCCTTGGAAGCTAAATGAATGTGAGCTATGTTTATGATCTTAGTTTTAGACAAAACATTTTCACAGCAATACAATAGAGAAAACAAAGTAACATAAAATATCTGACGGATGTTTTATATCAACGTGCAGAATACCTCTGCTCAAAGAGCAGCGTCTAATAATGACATTTGATAGCAAATAACAGTGTGAGGTCTCTGTCTGCCAGAGATTCAAAGTCAGTGAATAGTGAAAAGCACTCAGAGACTCGTTTGCAGACATTGTTGTGTTCAATATTTTAAAACATTTTACTAACAGCTCAGAAACCTGTTTTGACCATGTCACTTTGTATCTAAGTGGAAAGAAAGCACCCCGGTACTTATTTTCAGGTTTTAAACAGTTTATTTAAACGGTTTATTATTTAAACAGTTTATTTATCACTGTTATACCAAAGATCCAAGCACAGTCGCTTTATGTATATGCAATTCTCCTTATTGATACTTTTCCTGATGTCCTCAAATCTGGTCGGCACGTCATAAAAATATACTCAGAATTGAATAACTTCATCTTACCTGCATTTTCTTTAATTTTTCTTCCCGTCTGAGAAGAATTTCCAGAATGGGGATTACAAATGCTAAGGTTTTGCCACTGCCCGTTACCTGTGAGATGGGAAACAGAGTCAGCCCTCGCTCAGCTCCAGAGACAGACCAAGAGAAGCAACGAACTCGACCAAGAAACACCACTCACCGCTTCGGCGGCAACGTCTTTGTTATTCGTGAAGAGCGGAATGGTCGCAGACTGAAAAAACAGAGAAACAACACGAACAGGTGAACTGGCGGTGGTGGAAGGAAGTCTCACCGAGGCTAAATCCCCACAAGAGGCATCAGACCTCTCGGTAAATGTCACCCAAGCAGCGCCAGCGACCAGAGAGCCAAGGAACCCAGCGACTGCTCTGACCTGCGCCCGAGCCCCCGACACGGCCCGCTCCGCCCGTCCTCAGGCCAGCCCGGGCCCAGGCGCTGCTGACACCGCCCGCACCGCACCCCCCTTCCCGGGACAGCCGCGGGGCTGGGCCC
>VZZY01024567.1:20478-46711 GCA_013400335.1 Eurystomus gularis | reverse complement strand
GGGAAAACAAAAGAGAGTGGCCGGGGAGCGGCGGGGACACGGGTGGGTATGGCCAGGGCAGGCTCCCGGGCGCTGCGTGGATGCTGCCACAGCGTCGCTGAGGGTTTGGGTGTGTTGTTGTGGTGGTGGTTTTATTCCTTCCCTCCTGGAAGTTTCCTTCCTCCTTCCCTTTCTCCACCCCTTCCCCGGTCACCGCGTTTCCTTCTCCTTGTCCCTCAGGACTCCTGCTCCATCCCCTCTCCTCAGGAGAGCCGAGTGCTGTTTCCTGCTAGGCCACGAAGGGTTACTGGCAAGAAGACTTTTCTCTCCAGAGCTGTGAATGATTTAGCATTAGTCTGCTCTTCCCGGCACACTCATCGGGTAGGCAAGTCATAGGGAAGGGATGGAGGACCGAGTGATTTCAGGGCAGTGATAGAGCTGAAGAGTAGGGAAAAGCCCTCTCCCAGATCCCTGCTCCATCCTCTGATGGCAAGATATTGTCCCGTGGCTTCACCTGGGATGGTCATAATGTTCCCTGACCCCACTTCTATGAAAGCCCTGGGTAGAGATTATGTGCCATATCTCGTTACCCTCGTGTGGCAGGACAGCATGAGCTGCTCTGCTTGCTGCAGTGGAAGTGACAGATCTGCTCTTTAAACCATCCAGAGAACTGATTTAAAGAAGTGGTTCTTCTAGGAAGTGACTGTGCTACATCATTGCTGCTGCCTTGTGCCATTCCCCTTGGACACACAGATTTGGAATAAAGAGGAGACAGGGAATTTTTGGAAGAGAGGCCTCAAACTTCAAGAGTTGGCTTTAATTTAACTAAATTCAAGTTTCATGTTTTAAAAAGAGCCAGCTAGGGGACTTCTGCTTAGCATATGGAAAACCCAGAATAATTCCTGCAGCATTTTGCAGAAGTCTCAGGGCAGTGTTTTTGAAAAGGTTGGTAGAAGATCTTTAAAGCCCTGGTAAGTCTCCAGAGTATGAAGTGAGAAGGTCTAGAGAATAGATACATGTTCCAGACCTGTGCCTTTGTCCTTCTAAGTGATTTAACTTGGAGGCAAGCGGGTGGCTGGTTGTGCTGGTCCCATGCTGTGTCTGGGCCCTCTGCTTGAATCGAATGAGCTCTTCCTGATCCCTCGCTGCCAGCAGGGTTTTTCTGAGGGAATGTCACCCCTGGAAAGAGCTGCCATCAGTCAGATCTCCCCACTGATTGCAGAGGCCACTGTATTGCCAGTCCACAGGAATTCTTTACCTCAGATATTTATGAAATGCTGCGTGGTGAAGTGGATACTGAACTCAGCCTGGGAGCAACACCCCGTATCATTGTACAAGCTGCTGTGCTGTGGAGATGCTTCTGAAGTTCCTATATGTGTTTAAAAGTTTCCTGAACACGTCAACTGCATAACACTGTACTTGCCAGATGTCAGCTGATCCCCCGCCAGTTAACCATCTCTACTCAGCCAGCTTATCTAATAGTCATGAAATGGCTCAGGGAGGGTTCAGACAATCCAGACAAGGCTTTAGTGGAAATATATGTTAGCAGGGAAAATAAAATATATGATACGTACGTATTTCTAGTGCTCCAAGTCCCTATACAACAGAAGTGTCATCTGTGTTCCAGCGTGAAGGTTTGAAGATTGACTGTTTCACAGGACAGGTGCTGGTAAGCAGAAAAAGCCAGACAGAGAAGTAGTTGTGACCTAAAAGCCTCCAAAAAATCCAGACAAGCTTTTAGTGGTCCTTGCAAGCATCAGTTTAGGAGATTTTAGCACTTAAAACCTTTAGATATGAATCTGTTTTGCCTGTCATCCTGGCTCAGCGCTGCCTGGAGCTTCCTGAGCTGGCTGGCAGCGGTGGCCCACAGATCTGCCTTCTCTGTCTGCTGCTTCTCTAATGAGGGTTCAGAAGTTAATTTCTGCTCCAATTTACTGGGCTCTTCAATAGCAATAAATAAGAAAGTTTGCCCAGGCGAACCTCGGTATAGCTTCGTCTACAGCGTGGCCACACAAATGATACCAGTTTGGGTAGTTTGGGGTTTTGTGTGTTCTATTTCATCAGTTATAAGCATACTGATGAATGTGCAGTTTTATTATCTAAACTAGGTCAGTGCATTATTTTAGCTACGGAGTTGTAATATGCGGCATCACTGTAAATAGTCTGGGTATTTGGCATTAGAAAATTTCATTACAGATTTGCTTTTCTCTCAAGATAAAGCGTTTCAAGTAAAGTAGAGGTGATTCATGAAGTTTTCTTTACCAAATAGTGAAGTCTGTGTAGCTTACAGCACCTATATGTTACTTACAATCTATTTGCCCCATAGCATTCTCTGCAAAACTTTTAGCAAGCGTTATAAAATGACAGAAGTGCGGCGATAAATACCGGCATAAAATAGCATTTGGGCCCAGAAGTCAATAGGAACATGGTTTCCCATTATCAGAGCATGCATTCAAAGCAGAAAGCTATCCTTTAATCTCTGAGCAGAGCTTATTTTAGCCTAGAGCAGCGCTTGGCGGGGTTGTTGTCTGGATGTGTTTTGTTGTTAGGTCGGGAAGGGGCTCGCTGGATGAATGCAAGGCAGCGAGTGACTCAGCCTGGCTCCAGCGATCTGCGGGCAGCTTCTTGTTGTTGGAAGCACATATGTGAAAACGGAGCAGAGAATGCCCCCGCTGCAGAAGTATGGTTTACGGCAAAGGCTTTTGGAACAAGGAAAGCTCTAAATACAAGTGGTTTTCCTTGAGGACTTTATAGTTTTTGTCCTAATTTGACCTTTACAGGGATTGGTGGCAGCTGCTCTTGACACGCAGGGTCCTGGCGGATGGCAGTTGTTTTGACTGGTCTCACTGTCACTAACAGATGCCAGTCAAGACATTCCATATAGAACGATTTACATAAGAAGCAGCATGGCATTTTTTTTCTTGTGTTTATCGTGTGAACCGGGAGCTCTGGGTTTGCTGCACAGTATCGTGCACTCTTTCTTTTACACTTGTGTTTCATAACAGAAATTTAGACTAGAGACGCTACTCTTTCCAAATGAGCATGCCCAACACTGACTCCCCTGGCCCACGCTGTGTGATGTTTCTGGGGCTTTTATAGCAGCCTTTGTGTGGCTTCCTGGGATGCAGGAGGTAACTCTTGCTCGTGTTTCCTTCTCTTGTCTAACACAGCAGTCCCCTTAATCTGACCCTCGCAGTGAAATGGGGCATAAGGAGCCATCCTTTGGGTAACATGCACATCGAAAATGTTTGTAGCAGGAGTTGTCTCCTCATGTATTTACATTCAGCACGTAGCAAAAGGAGACTTTGGTAGTGGGTTCTTGATGCTGGCATTAGAAAAACAGATGTCTTCTAGGAATTCCCAAGTAGTGTCATTTAATCATTTTCTATAAGAGACACGGTAGGATTGTTACTAGTCTGATCTGTAAATGGTCCAGTCAAAAACTCTTAACGTGTTTAAAAACATAAATGTGTTGTCCCGGTCTACCCTTTAGGAATTAGAACTGGTGGAGGATGTCTGGCGAGGGGAAGCACAGGACCTTCTCACCCAAATTGCACAGCTGCAGGAGGAGAATAAACAACTGATGACAAACTTGTCTCACAAAGACATTAATTTCACAGAAGAGGAATTTCAGAAGCATGAAGGCAAGTTTGATACTTCAAATTCAGTACTTGCTTTTGTTATAAAAAGCAATACGTTCTCAAAATATTTTGACTGGATATTCTGGCTCTTTTCCTGTAGATTAATGCAGATCTGGAGTTTGGGGGTTTGTTTTTGTTTTGCTTTGTTGGTTTGGTTTTTTTAACCTGACTAGAAAATCTCTGAGTACATGATGACACTGAACACAAGATAAGAGCTGGGGGTAGGAGGGAAAGAAAAACCTGAACGCCTTTTTGTTTGGCTGAGAAGCACCTCTGAAAGTAAAGTCTGGCTTCATTTTCTTTTTTTGTCTATCGCTTATTTTTTTTCTTCACATTTTGCAAAAAACATTCATAAGCCTTCCTTATGTTTTCTAATAGAAACACAATAATCCATTCAGCAATGTTTATATCACACCGTCATGCACAAAAATAAGTGCAACTGTTTATCTGTTCAGCATAACTGTTTATGAAGCAGCAAATCAAGATTTCTTTGTCTGAATTCTATCAGTCCTCCATATGGAGATATTCCAGAATAGGAGAGGCTGGTTTTATTTGGTTTACCTGCCTTCAGGGTTCCCTCACTTGTTCAGGACTTACAGTCAATTTGGAATAAGGGAAGAGATTTATAATCCAGGGAGTGGGTGAATCCTAGAGTTGAAACAACCAATTTGGGGGCAACTTTTCTTGAGGCAGGATGAAGCTCCAGACGTAAGTTTCTAACTCGCAAGTACAGGTAGATTTCAGTGCCACAACTGAAACAATTGCCATCCTCGGCTCTCACCCACAGCTCAGCAGATGGCTCTTTCCCAAGCTGAACAGATATCTGTTTGCTCCACAGTTTGTAGCACATCATTCGAGGCTGCTGGTTACTGAGTCTGCTTCATGGTACTTTGCTGGGGTTTAAGCTGAGGAGCTGAAAAAACTGACTGTGCAGTGTAGGGGTTGAGGCAGCCTTGAGCTGAGAGATGGGGCAGACAGCTGAGAGCGGTAACAGCGTCACAGCAGCAGCAAAACCTGCCTGTGACGGTGAGTCAGCCTGGAAGCGGGTGGCTTTCAGAGCTGTTTGTACGTGGTCAAGACTGGTTCGCTGCTCCAAGCCATAGCTCCACTTTCACAGTGGGTTCTGATTATCTGTGCAGTCGTGGCTCCCTCAGAAGGCTGCCGTGCTGCATGTAGTGTGCAGAGCCACCGGCCAGCCTGAAAACTGGGCCGTGCACCTGAGTGCTGCTCACTTGTCCTGGGGAGGAGGCTAAAGAAATCTTCAAAAAGTAAACACTGTTAAACTGCTCGAGATCACCACTTTTTAAAAACAGATGCAACACTTTCAGTTTGGGAGTCAGTTAATGGCAAAGAAGTTGCTCCACATCAGCCTTACAAACTCCATGCAAAATTTCAGAATGGCAGTAGTGAGTCATGGGCCATGAAGATTGAAATCTTGTTATATAGAACCAGCTTTGCCTGTGTTTCCTCTTCTTTTTTTTTTCTTTCCCTTTTTAAAATTATTTTTTATTCCAGTAGGTATCTAGCTCACTGCAGCTCATGTGCTTGTATTTAAATATAGCCATACTCTTCACATTCAGCTAGCCAGGCAAATGCCAGGCATGCTTTCCTTGTTATTTTTACTGTGTCTACCCAAGTGTAATAACACAAACAAAACCCATAAACCCATTCCACAGATGAGATTTTGGGATCACTGATATTCTTTGGCCAAAATCATCAGTTTAAGTCAAATCATGTTAATTTATAGCAACCCCATCTTATTTTTGGGACCTATTATAGCAAACCCAACTCTTTTCCTTGTAGGAAATCATGTCATTAGTGAGTAGGGATAGATTTATCTCAAATGACTTGCTTGGATAGTGTCAAAAAGCAGCCATGATGCTGTTTTCCAGTCTCCATCATTTGATCTGATACAGGCAGAGTCTACAGAGGCAGGTTTTCAAGTGAAACACTTTGTTAGCTGGACTAATTTCTACCAGGTTCCAGTCTTCCTATCTCAGCACGATTTAGTATTGTGGTTATGCATCCCCTTAGCAGCTACCCCTGGGATTAAGAGCTTGCTGCTTACTCACCAGACAGTTAAAGGAGTTATTTTTATCACAGGCAGCAGAGGACAGTGAATTGAGTGTGCAAGACTTTGGGATTCAAATCTTGCTAGTTAATAGTCCCATCAGAGCTCACAGAGCCTCACTGTAGCATCAGGAAGGTGTTTGAAAGAGAGGCAGATGCAATCATATCTAAACAGGAATTCTGCACAGAGTGCATCTCCCGAGAGTGAGCAGGGCAGGGATGATGTGAAAGGACGTGTGGCGGAACACAAAATACACAGGAGGGGTTAAAGATGAGTCTGCAACATCCATTAATGCTTCTCCTCCCAAGCTCAAACTGAGCGCTAGTGGGTGGTGCTGACTGATTGGAATATCCTCGTAAAATGCCACAAACAAACTTGACCCAAGGGGAGTCAAACAGGACAAGCAGGCTGCTGCCTCACGCAGCGAGGGGAGCTGCTGGCTCGGGCTGCCTGTGGTAATACAGACAAGCAGCAGAATGTCCACGGTTGTGTGAATCTCTTGTGCTAGGCTGCCCAGGAGCCTGTAGTTCTCTCTTCAAAGTGGAGGCAAACTTCTATTCTGAGTATTTAGTTATTGAGTATATTGCTACAGGCCATGACTGGCACCGTGGCCTGTTGTGTTTATCCAGCATCTATCACAACAGTAAATGGGTCCCTAAACATAAAGGAGCATGATCTCTTTTTTTCCCATTTCTTTTCCTTTTCCTTTTTTTTTTTTTTCCCCCCACTGCTTTCCTCTCCCTGGCTTGAACAATGCTGTGATCACAGGAATCCGCAGGAAGCTGCTCATAGGATGTGCCTAGGGAAGCCAGCTGGGTGTGCCACTGAAGATCTTGCAGTTATTAGAGTTTGAATCGTGTACAGATAATTACTTCATATTTAGGGCACTTAGTGATTTCCCTCTCTCCCAGTGCCTGAGGAAATGGAAGAAGATGTGACTGTTTCACAAACACTTCCCACCTTTCCTTTCCCCTCCTCCTGAAATAAAACTGGTGATGTAGTGATCTGTGCACACAATTGAAGTCTTTTAGGTTCACCAAATGTTAGGGAGAAAAATGAGCACAGTGGGAGGAGAAGCAGTCAGCACTGAAATGGTTCTTTATTCTTTAAATAGCACCTGCTATCTAGAGATCTCAAAACATCTCACAAGTACTAATGAATATAGCTGCACTCACTATTCCTAGCTCCTACTGGGGTGAAACCACTAGTCTAAAGTTTCACTGCAGTCCTTCTGTACTGCAAGGCAAAGTTTTGGACTTTTGTTTGTTTGTTTTTAAATAGAGCTGATGTTTGAGGCCCCAGCCCTGAGACTGGCTGTGGAGGGTGGATCCCGGAACCTGTAGTGGGGTTTGTGGATACAGTGGTGTGTCAGACCTCTGTTGTGATAGGAGAGTGTGGATCTTTCAGAAGAGTTAAGTAGCAGCACGTGTCAGTGTCTGCTTGTCCTCCCTGCTGGGTATGAGCTGGTATCACAGTGAAAATTAAGATTATCCTGCAAAGAACTAGAACCTAGAGCAGAGAGGTGATAAGGATCAGGGTCAAGAAACAGAGCAGGCAGACTCACCACAGAATGTAAAAAGATGGGAGTGTAATACTCGAATGTGAACACCGTGTCACTCAGCTGTTTTCTGGGGTTTGACAGGGACGCGTCCTCTGAACCAAATCCCTGGCCAGCCATGGTCACCACTCCTTTTCCCAGCAGAGCGGTTGCCTGTTCTCTGCTGTACTATAGCTCTGGTCACGCAGCAAGGAGGGATCGGAGCTGCTGTTCCCTCTGTTTGCAGCAGTACACTTCTTACACCTGCATGAGAACCCACAGCTGCTGCAGGAACACACATCCACCAAGAGTCTGTCACTCAGTCTCTCTCAGGTTTGTCTTGCTCTGCTGTATTATTTGTCAATTCAAACTGTAGACCATCTGTAGGCTGGAGTTCCTAAAGGCACACAGCGTACGTTCTCTTATGGGAGACCTTTGGATTTCTCTGATGAGGGAAGAACATAACCAGAAAGTCTGAGCTGATGTTAGAAAGTAGAGACTTGACAGCTGGGTACATTTGATGTGTGTGCAGCACATCATCTGAGGCTGCTAGACACCAACTGCTTTAATATACTAGAAAGGAAGTGGCTTTCCAGCCACCCCAGAGGGTGAGTGAATTATCACCACTCATAGTTCATAAAAGGAAGAAGCTGAGGACCCACATAACTAAGTACTTTGCCAGAGGTAACAGGACAAGACAGCAGTAGAGCCTGGATGTGAGCTCCTGCTTGGACTGGACTTTGGCCAGTGCAGCCACACACTGCCCTGGTCACAGGCTTTCATCTTCAAGCCATCCTACGGGATGTTGTGCAGTGTGATTTGATGTGATAGTTTAGGACCATCAAAGTGCAAGTCTCTGTGCAGTTATCAGGAGAAGTTACTGCAGCAGATTTATCATCTCACCAAGTTAAATCCTGTGGTCCATGTTTGCTCTGAAGAGCCCATCATGGTAATTGCCTGGAGTTCTTGGTTATCTCTGTAACGGCAAGAAATAGAAGAATGCTTCCTGGTTTGTGGTTTATGGCGTTTCCTAATGATTAATTAGTCAGATTTCAGGTTAATCTAATCCTTTATTTATTTTCAAACAGGATCAGTGCTGGATTCTTGGCAGTGTCCCAAACATCTTTCACCAATGAAATGCCATGGAGCGCTTTTCTCTGAAGTACAGTTATTCTAGATATGAATTATCATACAATAGGATGGGGAAAGATTTGCAAAGCATGAGGCAAAAATATGTGACCATAATTCAGACTAAATTTATCTTCTAGGTTCAGGGTGGGGGTACCCTCTGAAGGTCCTGCATTGTCTCCCTTTCACCCAGCACAAAACTGGGTTTCAGCGTAGATTTATTCTAGTCCAGTGCACCTCAGCTGGTTTGGCTCTAGATGCAATCCACAGTAGTCACATGTTGTTTAGATCTTGCTGAGGATCCAGACCATCTTTTTTACAATTTTCACAGGGTGTCGGCCAGCTAATTCTACAGATTATCACCCAGATAACCAAGGTCCCTGGGGCATAGTGTGAACACTGATGGAAAATTGCGGAGGCAGCAATATGTGACAGTGTCACTGCACTGTTATAAGTGTTTCTGAGGCCTGTCGGTTCCTTTTTTAAGGAGTTTCTGCACAGTGGTTTCATGGAGTGGATTGTGTCATCTGTGTTCCTTGTTACCCTTGAAGGAACCTTCAAAGTATCTTCTACCAGCTTCTCTGTAGTTCTACCAGCAGGCAGCTTCCAGAGTCTTTACCTAACCTTTTCCCACTGTTACTGTTCTCAGTTTCAGCAGGTCCTGATTGTCCTTAGTTGGTTTTCTGTGTTCTTTTTTTACCCAGGAATGTCAGAGAGAGAACGGCAAGTCATGAAGAAACTGAAGGAAGTGGTAGATAAACAAAGGGATGAAATCAGAGCAAAGGACCGTGAACTTGGACTTAAAAATGAGGATGTAGAGGCTGTAAGTGGCTCTTAGTCTCCCTGTTTCTCTTCTTTCTCACCCATACTTCCATAGCCTGGTTGCAAGTTTGAAGTTAATGTAGAATTTGTAAGCCATGCCAGATGATCAGTCGGACTTTTGAAGTGTCTGGAGTGGAGCAGTGGAGTTCTGTGGAGCATCCAGAATGGTTTGGCAATGCAAACTTCCTCAGCACCCTCGTGCCTCACCCCACCCAGAGATCCCTGCTGTGTATTTTATCCCTATACTCTCTGCAGAGTTTGGCAGCAGGGACTCCACACACACACTCCCCCAGCAGGGATGCAGCGTGGGGCACCTCTTTGCCGGGGGGTAGGAGGAAGAGCCCTGAGCCCAGCCCAGGTCGTTTCCTTTTGCCAGCAGTGCACAGAAGGCCCTGGGGATCACAGCCCAAGAGATCCGGGTTCAGTCTTAGATGAATCACAGACTCCAGTGTGACTCTGGGAATCACATGATGTCTTGGTTCTTTCTGTGTCAGGAGGAATGACCTCCTTACCCATATTCTGCTTTCCATCCTCACGCCACCTCATGGCCGTGGGACTTTTTTGGTGCTAGTGAGGGCCAGACCTAGATGATATCTGCTCTACCCACGTGCCCCTGGCAGGTGCTGCGACCTTTCAAAGCGGTGCTGTCCCTACGATGCCCAGCAGGTCACATCCTGCCTTATGAGAGAGCCAGAGAACTCCAAGCAAAGTACTTATGTTATGACTTGAATACTAAGGATTCCTCTGTCTTGTCTCTCTCTCTTCTACTGGGCTAAGATTGGATTCAGAACCCCACAAGCCACCCTATCCTTGAACCTTGCTTTTTTGAAACATAGTATCAGAAGTGATGGATTTGCTTTTCGCTGGAGAATTCCCTGTGCTAGGGGAAAAATGTTGCTTTTCTCTAGAAACCCAATTAAATGTTGGTGTCTGCAACTGTAATAGATAATTAGCTATTAAAAAGCTAACCTAGGGGTGATGAGGAGGGGAGAGAGTTTTTCAGATTAAATTCAAGAGGAACCCACTACTTTTTCTTTAATGTGATGTTTGGAACTTGGTCATCATGGCTGATGGCTGAATGGACGCTGACCTATTGTATCAATGTTTTGCAGCTTCAGCAGCAACAGAACAGGTTAATGAAAATTAACCACGACCTGAGGCACCGGATCACCGTCGTTGAGGCTCAGGGGAAGGCGCTGATTGAGCAGAAGGTGGAGTTAGAAGCATATCTGCAAACGAAGGAGCAGGAGATGGGCAACCTGCGAGCAGAGCTGGGGAAACTAAGAGAAAAACTGCAGGGTGAGGACAGCCAAAACGGGGAGGAAGTAAAGGTAAGAGGCACTTTTTAAACAGCCTTTTAAAAAGCTTTGGAATTCATACCAAATACCTCTTTTTTTGATAAAACCAGTCTCACAGGAGGCAGCACAAGTTGGCGGTGGGATGTCTGCATTAGAGAACAGCTCTCTCCTTAGACTTGGCTACTCATTGTACGTCCTGTAAGGAGTGTAATCTTTGGGTGATGCACTAGGCTGCAGAATTTGCCAGATACCAGAGCAAATCATCACTTCAAAAGAGAGCGTTCTATTAAAAACATCGTGAGGCAATCCAGAATCGCTGGAGTATCGGCTGTTAGTTTGTGTTGGAAGCACACGGTGTTTTGGTAGAGCTCTATCAGTAAGTTTGGCTTCATTTTGCCTGTACACAACAACCCCTTTCCCCAAAGGAAAACAAACTGTTCCCTTAAACACTCTGGGTTTTCCAGAAGAGAAGTAGCTGAGAAGTGACTAGCACAAATGTTCAGGAAAAGCAAATGCTACTGCTTGTATACTTGAAGTACTTGCAGGAAGAGGCAAAATGACAATCTGCAAATCGAGCTGGTGCTGAACTCAGAGCAAACTTGAGGGGAGCTTCCTGAGACAAAGACACCTCCCTGATCGGCTGCATCCCTCAGTTCTCTTCATGGCTCCTATTATTGTTCTTTGTGCACTTGACACTGCTTCTGTCTTACTAAAGTCAAACGTGCTGTATTTCCCTCTCCTAATGCTGCTCTTAGAAGAGTACAAAATAGGATAAGGGGTATCCTGATATGAAAGAACTTAGAGGAGCACTGTCACACGGAGCTGTTTGGATGCGTTGGTAAGAGCTCCAGTACCAAGCGGCACTGTAAACGCCTGACAGACTGCAGCAGAGAGCAAAACATCCAATTCACTTGTAGTCGGCAGGAATATACATCTCGAAGAAGCAGAGGCAAAGGCTGATGGGGTACCCGGGTCCCCTCTGCAATGTGACAGCCAGTGTTGTGTTAACGTGTCCGTGCTGAATTGGGCAAGCACTGTATTAATAATGAAAAGGGTGATTTCACTGCTCTTAATTCAGCCAGGACACCCAGCTTTGTAAAGGGGGCTGTGGAGCCTAGGCCTAGAGCCAGCAGGAGTGAAAGTGTCTTCAGTCTCTGCAGAGAAAGGATGCATTCTTTACCTCTCCCTAACTCATCAGTTCCATGGCAATGGAGCCTCTTCTAATTAGAGCCATTCCCCGCTCTCTCTGCCAGAGTGATGGTTGGACAGGAATTGCAGTGGGAAGCAGAAAGCTGCGTGCTCCGGAATGGACGTTGCTTGTTGGCTTCAGTCAAGTACATTTGCATTAGCTACAGGCTGCTCAGTCTCTGCTGATTTGAGCTGAATCTAGGAAAAACAGCTTATTTGGGCAAAGCTGTGGGGCAAATATACAGCCAAAAGAAGAGGCATCAGCTCAGACCCTAATCTAGAGGGGTGAAGAAGAAAGAAAAGCACTTGGGTAATTTCCTTTGAACCTCTTGTTAGGTTGCATCAGTCTGTTTGTTGTAGTCTGTGTAAAGAAATGCGTTTGGATGGATGGGGTGGATCAAACAAAAGGACAAGTGACCGTTGCTCTGCGGCTTTGTCTTTGCAGGACAAGGGCTGCAATCCCTGCTGCAGAAATTGATATTGCACCACAATAGACATGAGCTCACCAACACACGAGCTCAAAAGAGGGTAGGATCAGGCTTACAAAAAATGGTGTCTAAGAATTTCAGGACTTGGCTGCTCAGATTTCCAGCTCGCATCCCAGCAAGGCGTCACTGCAACACAGGAGCTCTGAGACTCTGATCTCTGCATCCTTCCAGGAGTGCGGGTGGCTGACCTAGCTGCTGGCATCTCTGATTTCATGTGCTGGCTTCTAGTCAGTCCCTGAAAAAGCATCACGTTTCAAATGTACTTTGCTACATTTCAAATGTACTTTGCCGGAACGTTGCCCTGCATTTATTTGTATTGTGAGAAATCCTGCAGACCTTAAAGGCACGTAGGTGCTTTTCAGCATCTTGATTCCAAGTACCCTTCCCAGGAGCTTGTGATTTCTCGTTAACTGCTCCTCAGCTTTGTGCAGCCACTGAGTAGAACAACAGTAGAAGGCCTGAATGGTGGTCTTCTGTGTGCTGCGTTTATACAGACCGCATTTTCACAAGCAGTGAGGGCCAAAGAGTTCTGTGCAAGTGCAAGAGTCTGCTTGGGTGACAGGAAGGGGCCCCGTAGGCCTGGGAATCCCCCCATGTGCCTGAAGGGCTTGTTGGGAGCCACAGAACCTGGGGAGTGGGAGGAAAAATTCCTCCAAGCTTCCAGTGAACTCTTCTCAGAGGAAAAGAAGATACAAGGGACGTGTATAAATGCCTCATACCTTGCATTCATCTGCAATTTTTTTTCACCTGTGGCTAGATCCTGGTGCTAACACCAATCCTGCTTTTTTAATAAAGGCATTAAGGGGATATAAACTCAAATCTCCATTTGATATGTTAACATCCAAAGGAGCCATCTCTTCATAGAAGGAGCTGGAAGGAACTGTCATCATCTTTGCTATGCAGTTTTTTTCAGTGTTTAGATAAAAGGCTGATGTTTGATTTACCCCATTTGTTAAAAGTATAAATTCCTTAAACTGGCTTGTTTATGAAAAATTGGACTATCCGTTTTCATTGGACTTTCTGGCAGTCTGGACTCCACGGGAATTTCTCCACATAAACCCATCGCCTATGAGGTGGCTCAGTTTGGGCCTTATGTTCAGGCCTGCTAGAAACACTTGGTGTCTGTTTTGTGTCCCCAAACTTGTAACTAACTCTGTGAAGGATTCCCGTGAGCACAGGGCTTTGACCGTAGGTCACACCGCTCGTTTGCAAGCTTCCCCCAAACACCACCAGGTAGAACAGCTCAGATCACCTTTCAGAGACCTGCCACGGTCTCCAGTCCTACGCGTGTCATCGGTCAGCCTCTGCACAGGGAAGAACAAAGCGATCAGGCCACTGAGCTGTTCTTGCTGACAGTCTTTAACATGAAAACCAAATTCCTTCTATGTTTTTTTTTCCTCTTAAAATTGCTGTGTTTCTCTTAAAAGAGGATTTAATAGTGCTGAAAGGAAGAGGTCGGAACTAGGCTGATAAATACTTCAAACTGCTCCGAGATGTGAGTTTAAAGCTCGCGTTTCACTTCCTAGGCAGAACCAAACAACGATGACTGCTTCTCAGAGTCAGAAAAGATGGCAATGGACTTAAAAGATCCAAATCGTCCAAGATTCACCTTGCAGGAGCTGCGGGATGTCCTGCATGAGAGGAATGAATTGAAATCTAAAGTGTTTTTACTTCAAGAGGAGCTTTTATATTACAAAAGGTAGGTTAGATCTCCTCTCCTGTTGCATGCTATACACAGAGGAGCCATAGGGCAGGTCTAGAAACAATAAACATTCTCTTAAATAGTGTCCAACAAGCTTTAAGCAAAGGCTTAAAGTAGCAATTGCAAACCTACGGATTTAGTTTGAATCTGGTTACTCAGAATTGGAAAAAACTGTGTCCTGAATCTTAGAAAGATTGTCAACATCTAACACTTTCGTACTTCAAAAATGAGGATGAGTGGGTCTAAAATGAAAATTCTAGAACTTTTACACCATGCTTTCCTCTCCTCCCTCTTCATTGCAATGGGAAGAAAATAAGACCCAGTTTAAGGTGCCGTTCCTTGGTTGACAGAAAGAGCTCCCATTAATTTCAGTGAGCTTTGAACAGATCTTTTCACGTTTCTTCACCAACAGTACTACCTCAGACTGAGTTTTAAAATTTAAAGTGCTTCTGTGGCTTGAGAGGAGAACATCAATTATCTTTTCTTTCTTTCAAGTGAGGAAACAGAAGAAGAAACTAGATCCCCTCAACCTACACCCATAATTCAATCAAAACCCTCAACTCAGCCTGAATCTGGAATCAAACGACTGTAAGTAGCATATTTTCTAAGTATATTTGATATAGTCTGCAAATTGGAAATGTTTCTTATGGGTAGGACAATTTAAAATTTAAGAATTAAGATAACCACATCCGTAATGTTGATGGGGGAGACACTGAAGGAGCCCTTGACAGGTGTCATGAAACAGCAGTTGGCTTTGGCCAAAACTTTTGCCTAGATCTGGGACAACTTTTGGTCTCGGGTTCTTTCCTGTGGTACCTTTTGCTCCCTACATGCAGCCAGCAGCAGGGAGTCCAACAGAACTCTGTGCTCGTGTTCACGGGCCAGACTGGTGTGTCTGAGCAGCCCGCTCCAGTTCTAAGGTTTCCTTCCTAAGCGCCCTGCTCAGGCTAACCGAAAGAGCGTGTGTTGCAATGTTTTCTTATAGCTGGTATGAGCTGGTGAGCTCTTAAACACAGACACCTGATCTTCCTAGAGAATTTTCTTGTCTGGGCCAGGTAGTCATACTCCAAAGGGAAGTGCTACTAATTGTGGTCTTCTCCAGAGCACCGTCCAGCCTGTCCTGTGTGCCCGAAAGCCAGCACGGAATCTCAGTGTGCAGGGATTGTAGGAACAACGCTGCTGTTCCAAGTGCAAATCCCAGTTCCTTAACTCACACATCCTAAGGTGCTGGAGTGTCAGCCACCACTGTCCCCCAGGTCATGCTCGGAAGAGGTGTAAAGAGTGTTGTTCGCAGGTGGAACCAGCTGCAGACCTGTAGCAGCTGGTGTGGAGAGCCAGGTTTCCCCATGACCTCCCTGTGCCCGTTTCCCTGTTGACCTAGGCCTTTAGACCCTGACCTGCACTACGTGTATAGCACAGAAACCTTTTGATTGCTGAAGAAATCTGCTGCTGGAGAGGAAGCCAGCTTTCTTGTTATAAGGAACCCCACCTTCTTCTGGTGAAATACGTAATGTTGCTCTCCGAAACCGAAGCTTACTGTCCGAGGTGTGCATTTACTAGTGTGTCACTTAATTATAAAATCAGAGTTAGCCAATCCATTTCTCTGTTGAAACTCCCTCCTTGTACATTTATTTATTCCAGATTAAGTCTTGTAACCTTATAGCAAGTCTTTGGATTTTTGTGACACTGGAAGCTTAACTTTGTTAACTGCATAAATGATTTTGGAGCAGTTACTTGTTTCCACGTAAAAAGCTCTTCCATCCTGTCCCCACATCCGTAGCCTTCAGTCCTTGTTTAATAATAGCAGCAGCCTGTACGAGTAAGTTCCGATGGAAGAGCTGGACTGCTCCAACCACCGTAAAGTCAGGAGGGCACTTTTGATTATTTTCAGTAGACTCCAGCTTCCATCCGTGCTGCTTTGTTTGCTGAGAGAACCCTTCCTCTTACATGACTGGAAAACACACTTTGAGTTTGGACTTAAGTTTTCATTCTGCAACTGTGATGACAACAATAATACTTTATCTCACGCAAGATCTCCACTGTAAAGCTTCTTTTTTCTTTTACGTTTATTTTAGTATTTAAGTTTTAAAGCTTATCCTGTTGTGGGGCACGACTGATTTCGGCTGACGCAGTTTGTGTTGATTGCAGTTTCCATGCTTGATTTATGAAGCAAAGGCAGCATAAGAATGGAAATAGATGTTGTAAGACAGAACAAATGCTGACGAGGTATTAGCTTTGACTCTACCTTCTGCACACGTGCGTGAGCAACACAGGGAGCCGTGGCAGGAGGCACTGAAGTGTTTTCAACCAGTTATCTCCGTGCTTTCGTCCTCTCAGTTAATTTATTAGTGAAAAACCCAATCAGACCATGCAGACAATTGAGCATTGAGCATCAGACCATTCAAACAATGCACATTTTCAGACCCCTATCTAATCTTTCCGTTGCTCAGATTCTGTGTTAAATTCTTTTAACTAAAACTGGATTTGTAGCAATAAAACATCAAATCATGTTGTTTTGGCCCCGTTCAGAAAAGACACGAATCTTCTGCCAGACAATGGAAGCGTGCATGGAACCTGTGGTTAGGATGAAATTACTTTCTCTAGCTGTCAGGCTCTGTCTCCAGGTTTCTTTCTGCTCTCTCTTCATTTAGCCATCGTATTAAATCGGGGAAGATAAAACCGTCTACTTAAGTAGCCTCAAGTATGGTGATAGTTTTCAAGTTTGTCTTACTCCTGCAGCCTGTCTGGATAGGAGTTGTCTAGCGTGGGTTCATTTCCTTTCCCCCCCTCCTCTGCGTGTGTTGTCAACAGTGTACTTGTAGATGGGCTTTAAAAAGAGAGGAAATTTCACTGCTGAGGAAAAACAAAGAAACCAAGGGTAGCACCTGTTCTGTCCCGTTGTGTCCCCTCCTGCCGTCCCTGCCCGCTTGTCTCCAGTGCTCCCTTCTCCCTCTCCCAGGCTGGATGCTGTCAGCACCTCGCTATAGAGCTCCCTGGAACTCCCCGTACCGACTGATGGATGCAGACTGGCAGTGCTGGTACCTGTGTGCAGGCTGCCTGTACCTGTGGAAGCAGGGTTGCTTCTCCCTCCATTTCAGGCTTTTCCTCCTGGTGAAATAAAAAGTTGAAGTACAAAAATGGGAGACACCGTTGCTGTCCTGTCAGAGAAGTTTTAGGCTTGCCTGTGTGATGTGCCCTTTTTTCCTTGACCACGCAGTGTCTCAGGGAACAAAACACGTGTACATGCACCGGTGCCACGGGAGCTGTGCTCTGGTGGGTCTGAGCTGCGTCCCCATACAGAAAGGAAAACAGAAGTTACAGAAAGGAAAACAGAAGTTACAGAAATCAACGCTTTTTCACTCCCAAGGTTGCACATTTGGGGCCAACTCTTTTGTTTTCTGATCTCAGACTGGTTGATTCCTACATTTGTCTCTACCGTATCACATGTCACATTATGAAATAACGTAGCCGGGAGGCTTTAGTGAGAAGGAAGAGTACAAGGATTAAAAAAGCTCCCTCTGTTTTGAGCAGAAAACGCCCTTTTGTTTTCTCTTTAAGGATACGTGCTCATTCGCCACTGATGTAATGCCTGAAACAGCCATAAGTTTTCTTCCTATTCTTGCAGCCTACAAAAGCTGATGTGTCTGTCTCATTTCTGCAGCTCACCCACCGTGTCACAGCACGTAAAAATAGAAGTCCTAGCTGCTGCTAATGACACCATATTTGCTTGTTTGTTTTCGTTTTTAATCTGAGAATAGCAGTTAGAGTGACTGCGTTTGGTCACAAGTGAAACGTCTCTCATGATTTCAACTTAATCTTTAATTGACATTAGTCCACAGTTCAAAAAAATATTTGGCTCAAGGGAGAACCTGTGAGGAGAACCCCTAGAAAAACAGAGGGTGTTCCAGGTACGGCTGAAGGTGTGTTGGGAGCTTTGTGTGGGGCTGGCTGGGCACAGAGCACCCGGCCCGTGCGCTCCCAGCCCCGAAGCTGCATGAATTGTGTAACGCGTAGTGGAAGTGCTCAACTCTGACACAGAAACACGTCTTGCTGCTAGCCCGCTCGAAGGTGTTCCTGCTAGAGCAGTTGCAAGGTTTCAAAGAAGTGGTTAGCTGCCTGCAGTTGGCACCTTTCTGCATGTGAAGCAAAGCAGGTTCTTTTGGAACAGATCCGCAGGCCCTTTAACCAAGTAGCTTGCATAGGAGACTAGTTCCAGATTTCAGCTGCGATTCTGGTTTTTAACTTGAAACCATCAATGTAGCATTTGTAAAATCTTTAACTGTTAACGCTGGTCCTGTCTAACCCTGTTTTCTGTGCAGATATCCAGTAGTCACAGCAAAGTCCTCTTTCATATTTAACATACACCTTCATCCTTCATTCCATTATGTATGTGCCTGTTTGTCTCTTGGGAAGAAGAACGTGCACTCTGCTCTGCATTGCTAGAGGTGGTAATACCTGGATGGAATCCAACCCAGATCGCGGGCTGCTCACAACAGAAAAGTGGTATCTTTTAGAAATTCAAAAGCAATTGAAGCTATTACAATGTCTGCCTTTTCTAAAGAAGAGTTTTTTTCCTGAGGAGAGCTGTCTTGGGTGATGCAGATCCACCTCTCCCTGTAACATGTCCTGTGTGGTAATTCAGAGTAACCCCGTGTATCGTGTTTGCCTCTTTTCTTTTTAATGGAATGCCTTTTCTTTCCCTTGCTCCAGTCTTACCTCTTCTGTGTCTGTACTTTCCTGACCAGGATCTTTACAGCCATAATGCCCATGGTAGCAGCTGGATTGATTCCAGACGATCCCACATTGCAGCCAATAAGAAGACTTGTGTCCCTTGTAGGATTTTTTTTTTAATGTTTTGGTACCGTGGTTTCCTTTTGCATGACCCCGTGTTAACGTGCACTGCTGGTTGCATTCTCATCAGAATGACCAGTCAGGGCACAGCTCATGGTAGCCCTCCATGCTCATCCTCAAGTATTGACATCGGATCACCTTTTGCCATGATGTTACCATGCTAAACCAGTCATTGCTCCTGAGGAAATTGTTCTGATACGCAGTTTTAACCAGCATCTGTTAATTTTGCTTACTAAGCGCGTGCACAATTCACACCAGGGCTCCTTAGAAACCCAGGTCGCTCTCATGGCTTGGTACAGATCAGTTAGTTAGATGTACAGAGTGGAATGGCTGATGTCTACATTCATTTCCAGTATGAATTATAGGCTGTTGCTTCCATGTCTTTCTATCTCTGCGCTGTATATTTGGTCTCTAATTAGGTATTTTGGAATAGAGTGCACACTCTCAGTAATGAATCCTGTCATCCTGTTCTTGGCCGCCCCGGGAAGATGTACTGATAATTGTTAACGCCAAGTCTCTTTGTGTTAGAACTGCTGCTTTAGTGATCTTTGTATTTACAGCAGCAACACGGTATTTAAATTCCCTTCCTCTCCACACAGACGTGTTTTTTTCCAAACATCCTCCAGGAGAGTTTTCTAGGCATAATAACAATTTTCCTTGTCTCAGAAGGAGTTAAAAAAGCCCAACCCTTCTGCTTTGTGTAGAGATTTTACAAACCTATTTTTCTCTTACTTAATTTCACGATAAAGTGAGTAATTACTGAACTTTGACAGTTGAGACTTACTGCAGAAATAGAGCAGGGCTGTGTGTGGGCTTCAGAATACTAAGCCAGACCATGCGGGACCAAACACGCTCAGCAGAAAGCCTCAGTGACTGGACACTTCCTTTATCAGCTGGAGCTGGATCTGGCCCTGAAAAAAACATTGCATATGTGTGTGAATTTGTGAGCTGCTGTGATAAAGGTGGTAGAAAAGTATGAGGCAAAATACTGATTTCACTGTTACGGCTGCACAGTTGAAGCCAGGAAATGCAAAAGTTGAGGTCCTGCTAGCAACGTGAGTTATCTGCCACGGCACTTGTGTGGCTTTTTATATGACTCTCTAGTCAAGCAATAATTATTCTTGATATTCTTGATATTCTTAATAATTATCATCATGTTTACCTGCATGTATGACAGGGTATGTTTTAGGAAAGCTGCCTTAAACTTCATCTGACACTCAAATACAGCCTCCTGGGGGAGTAGAGACATGGAAGGCAGAGCTCCCGGGTCTGCACAAGGCGGCTGGGGCGGTTGCGATCACGGTACCGAGGGCGTGCGGGTGGAGGAAGAGCTGAGGCCGGGGGGCCTGGACACAGGGTCAGGTTTATGCCCTGACAAATGCTCCACCACCTGTCAAAGCTGAGTTTGCATTTGCAAAGTCTCTTGCTGTAGCAGGATTCAGCACATCCTGGGTCAGAACTGCACCACGCTGGGTACTGTGCAAGCAAAACGTGCTCCTGACATGCACCATTAAACCTGAAAGGTTTCATGCAGCTGATCCAAACCTTTGGTAGCTGGAACCACAACTTTTGCATTTCTCAGCAGACCGAAACGCTGCACTAACACCTCTGGTACTGAACTGACAAACATGGAATTTGCCTAATCGAGTAACTTCATCTTATTCAAATCAAATGATACTAAGGATTTTTCCAACCATTTTATTTTTCAAGCTCTATTGTCAGCTGGCAGTTTGTTGTTGTATTAAACGGCTGTTGGTTCACGTACGTCATTATCTTAGAGCACGCGAGCTGTGCGACAGGAAATGACGTGCACGTTTGTGTGCATTTGTTTAGAGCCTTCGTCCTGCAAAGCCCTGAGCACATCGTGCGTTTGTTCACTGGGTGTCGCAGGAATCAAATCTCTCTATCAAAGTCTGTACACTCGGAAAAAATCTGAAGGCTTATTTTCCCATCTTACGAATTTCTCTGCTGACACCCTTAAAAACATTCTCTGTTTCTGCTGTGTGGTAAATTACACAGATTTAATACCAAAGATACCACTTTACCTTCGCCAAGACACTAACCTGTGTTGTGTCGCTTCGTTACCTCAGGGCCGGGGAAGGGGGAATAAACAGCTAAAATGATACCTGCACCTTGTAGAGTCAACAGCATTTACAGCTGATTGGAAGCTTCCCCAGCCAAATTGCTTGAGATTGCAATGACTTCATCTCTACTGACATGCTGACATGCACTCTCATCAGGCTTCACTGCCTTGAGTTTTGTGGATGCAAACGGATTTTTTTGCTCTGTGTTTTGTCGTGCTGTGTATCGTGACGGGTGTTTGAAGTGTTTCCCAGATGGTAAACAGTCTCCTTTCTTTTCCCTC
This sequence comes from Eurystomus gularis, assembly GCA_013400335.1. Lineage (NCBI taxonomy): Eukaryota > Metazoa > Chordata > Aves > Coraciiformes > Coraciidae > Eurystomus > Eurystomus gularis. The sequence continues at coordinate 25,641 of VZZY01024567.1, read as the reverse complement.
TCCTCCCTTCCCGGAAGGTTTAGTTTCTTCTCCCGTGATAAGAAACGTATGCAGGCGTCACAGAAAAATGTCCACTTCCAGGATACTTTGGGAGAATGGTCCAATTCAAATAAAGATGACTCCTACACCGAGCAAGGACAAGAAGCCCTGCAGCACCTGTGACTAGAACCTTGCGGTGTTCCGTTTACCGCAGTAGATCTCTCGACAGTCTCGTAACAAGAAGCTTCTGTAAACAAATCCGGCAGCTCATCACTTTTCTTTGCCTTGCACACCTCAGCGGCTGCGTTTCTGATGTACTCCCCAAAAGGGATCCCTCACTGTTCACTTGGGGACTGCTGGAAACAGAATCCAAGCTTTGTAGAACAGTCGCTGATGCCCTGGGACATCGAAGCTTCTAGATGACTTGTTGTGTGCTGAATAACAAGTCTATGGTCTTGTTCATGCATTAACTACAGTAACACAAGCTTCTCTAAACCAAAAAAAAAAGGACCTGTGCCATTATTAGGAGTTTGTTTGCAGTGTACAGTATCTAGCGGCAAAGACTCTTTCCCCCTGTTTGTTAACACTATCGGTTGGTTGCTTTTTATTTCTGTAAGAATTTTTCCAAGAGGGATACGACAGCTGGCCACTCTCCGGGGCAGGTCTCAGCGCTGCTGCGTCCTGCCAAGTTCAGCTGGCATCTGCCTTTTGCAGAGTAACCACTTGGGAATTCCCCGGATACAAATGGATAAACTGGAGTAGCCTCGGGAGGGACAGCGAGCGTCCGTTTCCCTTGCTGCTTATAGTGCCTAAAGCATGAAGAAACCGATGGGTGAGGTGAGCGTGCCTTGCGTTTTGCCATGAGTTCTGCAGTATTAACGGAGAACGGATTGGTTACAAGGAGGAATTGTAACGCTTGAATTGCTTCCTTCTTACCAGGGACTTGCCCCTAGAGTAGCAGACAGCTGCTGTAAAGGAATTCGGTCTCTTTCCCACAGATCGGTTTTTAATTTAGTCCCCTTCCACTTTTCTGCCTAACTTCAGAGTGAGAGGCATCCTCAGCTACCTGACATGAACTATTTTAACTGACTTAGATACTCAAAATGTTTTCTCTGACTGGTCTAAACACTACTTGGGACGAGTTCTATCTGTGCAGGGCGCCGGGGTTGTCTGGGCTGAAGTTTGGGCAGGCTGCAGTTCCAGGGGCTTCACCTGCCAGCAAAAGCCCAGCACAGCTGAGCCGCCAGGAGAGGGGCTTTGGATCTGCCTTGCACTTGAGCTTGTGAGACCCTTGGCTCTGTCTGAAGCTGTGCTCACAAAAACCACAGCACGAAGGCCTCGCGGAGCGTGACCGCTGGGTACGGTGCGGTGCCAGCGCACGCCCTGCCTCGGCACCACCCGCTCCACGAAGGCACCGACGCAGCGGGCAGAGGGCGAGCGCGTGGCGGCTCCTCGCGAGGGACGTGCCGGGGCCTTCCCGTGAGCTGGGCTGTGTGCTGGCAGAGCCCGCGCTGGAGCACGGCGCTGCTGCTGAGGAGCAGCTGGTATCCACGAGGCTGTAGGCAGCTTCTGCACGTGTAGCTCCGAGCTGCTGCTGGCACCTTACCCCCAGCAACTGCACTGCTCAGTAGAGAGGCTCTTCTCAGGAGTGGCACCAAGAGCAGAAAACGATGCTCAGGCTGGAGTAAAGCTCCAGGTACTGAGTAGAAGTCTGGAAGCACTCCTGAAGGACAGCGAGCGAGCGGGTGTAGCGCAGGCCAGTTGTTTTTAGTGCAGGGTGATCCAAGACTCTGGATTCCTGGGTGTGTATGGGCAGCAGCTGGTTCTGGTCCACAGTGGAACTGCCAGGAAACCGTTCTTGCAGCGCTGGGCTGAACGCTGCTCTGCTCCTGACCGTAACTGCGCCGTGTTCGGGACACGGACCTTTGTGTGCTCTAGGAAAGTGTTTACTGTGCCTCCCTGGTGTCGCTGCAGTCGAGGGCAGGGAGGAAATGTGGCCTTATGTGAGAGAGATCTGAAGCAGCGACAGTGTCTGATGCTGGTGGTTACATTTTGGTAACATATCCTCAGATCTATGCTTAGAGCAAAGCTGTATCCATAAAACAGCAGCACTTCCCCTTGCATGAAAAGCAATTCTTAAATGGGGCGAGCGTCAATGTTACTTAAGTTGCTGAGATTTCACCATATTAGGAGAAAAAAAAAGTACACTACAGTTGTTATCAGGCAGTCAAACTGAGCAATGCCCGTCGAGTCTCTCCCAAGCAGAGCTTACGGTCGTTCGGCACATTTAGAAGAGATCCAGCGATCCGAAGCAACGCAGGAATGCAGCGAACGCGCGGCCTGAATAAGCACATCGCTCCTGAAATCGGCTGAGCGTCGAGCTGCGATGACAGACGTGCCCAGACTGACCGGGTTTTCCCCAGCACCGAAGCTGGCGCGTTACAAAGAACATCTCCTGGCCCAGCCTGTCCCGGAGCCGCAGCCCAGCGCACTATTGTTGGCCAGATCTGTGGCCGATTTCACACAGTGGCACGAAGCAGGACAACCTTCTCCCGCTCATCTCTGTAGCCCGTTACCTCCAACATCTGATTCGTTCCTCCTGACCCGCTAACCTTAACCAGCGCGCTCCTCGTGCTCACGTTGGAAATGCTGAGTTCATACGCTCCAGGCGCCATCGGAAGGGATGACGTGTAGGGCAGCGTAGGTAAAGATCTGAAGATCTGTCATGTATTCTTTCTCAATATTCAAATAAAACCTGCTTTTAGAAAAGGGGCTCGGATGTTGTCAGGGAAGGGGCGTAACACTCCTGTCTGCAAAGAGCAGGTTCACTGACTTCTTTTGGGTTGGGTTTTGTTGGTTTTTTTTCGGTTGGGCAGCAAGTCATTTTAACAGTTTAATAAATATTTCTGAGAAACAAGTATTTCTGCAAAGCTTGTGTCCTTTTTTTTGGTGGAAAGTTAGACCCATACGCTGCGTCCCCAAGAAGAGCTGATATTATGCCCTTTCACCTGGAAAAGGCTCATCCACATCATGGAAACAAAGCCTCAAACTGGGCAAGGCTTAGGACAGGGCCATGCAAAGGATGATAAAAAAATACAGTTTAAAATACATCAGTAAATCTTTAGGAACAGTTTATGATGACAAAGAACATGACGGAGCCTCTTCTAGGAAGCACTGCAAACTCCCCTGCGGATGATGTGTCTGTACCTACACACCCTGGCTCTGAAAAAAGGACATCCTTCACCTCGTTTTCCCCCCAGTTCAGCTACAACCAGCAGCAAGCTCAGCTTCCAGAAGAGGATTTAAACCCTGTGCAGGCAGGACTTTGCCCACAGGGAGGAGGAGAGGACAGAGCGGCTGCAGCTGCAACCATTGACCCATGACACCGTCCTTCAGTGGTTGTCCATGGGCTGAGCAGGACCATGAGGTGCTTCCAGACCTGCTTACTGCTCTGCAGTGCGCCCTCCTCTCCTAAAAGGGAATGGCATCCTCCCGTGACATAAAAAAATGCATTTCTTAGTACGTGCTTCTCTCTCACCTCCCAGAACTCGTCAGGGACACAGTTATTACTAAAGATCTCACCTGTCCCAGCAGCTACAAGACAATAAAATCACTTCCCATCAGCTTCTGGTTTGGGGCACGTTTTTCAGAAGCTGAGTTTGTTGCTATTCCATGGCTTTTTCTTCAACCAGTGGCTATTTCATAAAGAGCATCTATCTCTCTAAACGAGTGTGGACATCTGGCACATAAATAGTTAAATACGGCGCTCTCTCACGAGCCCTAATCCAGGCAGCAAGCGAGGTGTGTACGAGGTGTGTACGCGGGGTGTACGCGGGGTGTAGGCTGTTTTGGTGGGGTGCCCACGCACGTGGCGCATTTCTTACAGCATTCACCAGTTCAAAAACATTAATACAGAAGTTTATTTTCTCTGAGGAACAAATTGACACGTCTTAATTGCACGAGCAACCCAACTACAGAGAGCTTCTAGCAGGCGCAAGTCACAGGCAGAAGAGAGTAACACCACAGCCCTGGGAGTGCTGCTCACAGCTGAGGGCAGCGTCCACAACCGAAACGCCGGGGACGTCGAGGAGATCACATACTCCAAGGACAAGGTGCTGTCACCTATCGATGTTTATCATCATCTCTCTGCTTCTTAGCATCTCTTTCCCTGCTCCGGTCCCTATCCCTGTCCTTCCTGTCTCTGTCCTTCCTCTCCCTCCCTCTGCTCCTCTCCTCTTTGGAGTCCCTCTCTCTCTCGCTTTCACCCCAAGCCCACGACCGCTCCCGTTCTGGCCATCGCTTGTCTCTGTTCCTTTCATGGTCTCGGTCCCTTCCTCTCCAGTCCCTTGCTCCCTCACGAGACCAGTTCCTTTTCTCTGCTGATCCTTCTCCATAGAAATCATTTTTCATGTTTGGCAAGTTGATAGGCTTTCGGAAAGGTCTGTCCCGTCCTCCGAACCGCAGCTGCCCAGACTCTTTTTTGCCTCCAAAACCTCCTCCAAGCCTCCGAGGAATCCATCCTTTGAGAGTTCTTTCCAGTTCAAAGTCTACAAAGATCTCGTGTTGATCAATAACCAGCCTGTTGGCATCTCTGTGGGCCTTCAAGAGAGCACGCTCCTCTTTGTACTCAATAAACGCATAACCCTTGGAAAATCCCGTGACCAGGTCTCGAACCAGACGGATCTTTCTGATGTCTCCATACCGGGAGAAGACCTCCTTTAACTTCTCTTCCGTTGTCTGAAGATTGAGCCTGGCTACGAACAGGGTGAGGTGAGGATCTCCCGTAACTCCCTTGTTGGGTACATAGCGTGCCAGCATAGCTCTCCATACGGCACGGTCGTGGGGCTCTTCATCGGTGCCGTCAATGCTGCCCGCTTTGAGGGGGTCATACTCCTTCGCTATGGGGGCCCAGTCATTCATTGCCTAGCGGGACAAAGAACACGCGTGACACAGACTCACAAATACCTTCGGAAGAAGCGCAGGCAGCGCAAGAAGCCCTTTCAGCACGGCTGTACGGTATTTTTCATCCAAAAATCCCCAGAACTGTGACAAACGAACCCCTACAAACTTAAACAAACCAGCAACGTGGCTGTTGTTGGAGTCACTCCCCGCGGCAGAGCCGTGTGGGGAGCCTGGGGCCGACCGCGGCCGGGGGGAGCCCCGCGGGCCCCAGGGCCCCGGCCC
>VZZY01024567.1:4443-19590 GCA_013400335.1 Eurystomus gularis | reverse complement strand
GCCCGCCGGGCACAGCGCGGCCGGGACGGCTCCGAGGTGGCCCCTGCCCCAGCAGCGGTCGTGGCCCGGCCGCTTGCCCACGTGCAGGTCGCGAAAGCCACCCGGGTCCAGGTCAGTCTGGGGACGCTTTTGCCGCAATGGCCGGGCTCTCTGATCACAGAACGAATCTCAGACAGTTCGCTCCTCATCTCGGCAGAAGGCCTTGAAGCCATGTCCAGAACCGAGGTCTTCAGGGCTGCTGAAGGCCGCAGCGCTGCAGCTTCTCTCTCCTGTCTCACGGTAGCGAGTAGCCCCCGCTTCGCTTTTAGCTCAGCAGCGCGCAGGGCTGGGAGAGGAGTTCAGGCAGCTTCACAGGGTCCAAAGCTGCCGCGGTGCAGCTCTTGCACAGCGCCAGCCCCACACAGACCATTTGTTCACACAAACACTAAAGCTGTGTTACCCTGGGCAAAGGAAACTGAAGTCTGTGACTAAAAAAGTTGTAACCACAAAGGTCTTAAATGAGGAAAGGAGAATTCGGTTCTCGCCTCTCTCTGCCCCAGAGTTTTGGTGCAGTGTTGGACAGAGGCTCAGCCTCTCGCATCATCAGAAAAGCGGCTTCTTGGCAAACGGGACTGCAGACTCTTGGGGACAGAGATTTTGCTTTTAGCTGTGGTCAGAGCCTGTCACAGCTGGGCCTTATACGTGGCTGGGAAATGCAGACACCAAAGGAATACAAAAATAACATGAAAAACTACATTAAACTGCTTGGGAAAAAAAAATCACGATTGTGATGAACTCGTATGAACTAGTTCTAACAGTTCCTACTTCTAAAACTCAGTGTTTTTACTCCGAGTGCCCTGGTTTTGACAGGTTACAAGACCATGACCACCACGGTTTATTTTACAGCTGTGCCTCGGACCAGATAAAATGGTAATAGACCTGACAGATCCAAATCGCCCTCGGTTCACACTGCAGGAGCTGCGAGATGTATTGCAAGAGCGTAACCAGCTGAAAGCTCAGCTTCTTGTGGTGCAAGAGGAGCTGCAGTGCTATAAGAGGTATATCGCAAAGCCAGCGAAGAACTGATAGTAGTTACTTCTTGTCTGGGGAGCTTATCAGAGCAGAGTAGCGCAGGTTTGAGCACCCAGATTGGGCCAGGCGCTGCCCAGACGTGTAAGAGCCATCAGCGCTCCCAAGAGCCTACAAACGAGCGAAGAAAAATGGCAAAACGACAAAGTCTCTATGCAACCTAGCTTTAAAACTAAACTCCCTCTTACTCTGCGCAGCTCGCAGCCTGTTCCCGTCACTGCACCGCCGCAAGCCTGCGTGCGGCTGCTCCCACTCCGCGCACAAGCTGTGTTCTCATGCACGAGTTCATCTGTTCAGTCACAGCAGTTGCACACGTACTGCTCTTGTCTAAAGCCACGCTACGTACCAGAGAGCACGGGGGTTTCCAAATCTCGGCTGTAGTCAGACTTTCCTTCCTCCTCCAGCCTGCCGTGGGGAACGCTGCCCTAACTACAGCTCCTTTACTCCCACGGTGGGTATGGCATTGATCTAAAAAGCAGAACATTGAGCCCTTTCATCGTCATTCCAGATAAGCTGTGGGGTTTTTTTTTTATTTTAAGACTGCCAACAGAGGGTTGTGTAAGGCACTTGAGCTGTGCAAAATGGTGTTACAACTTCGTGCGCTCCAAGCTCAGCCCCTCATCGTCAGGTTGTATTATGAACTCTTCAGGGCAAGGAGCTACTCAATCTAGACACAAAATGCCCGAGCACTTCAGGTTTCAGTTGAGATATCTCAGCATCTACCTCTTCGATCTAGTAAGCCCAGCCTTTGTCTTGTAATAGGCAGGTTAAGCCAAGAGTTACAGTTAAATCCAAGAAGCTGCTCGACAGCACCGCAGGCACCGCTCCCCCAGCTCAGCTGCCTGCCTGTGCTGGGCGACCACTGGAACGGTTTCTTGCTTTGATTTCCCAGCCATGCGGCACAGCTTGTTACAGGGCAAGTTAAAAGTTAGCAGCGTGAATGTTTTGAATTTCTGAGTAGATTACTGAAGTCAGTGCTGGGCACCCAGCAAGCGGGGCAAGGCTGCTCTTCAGTTCGGGTCGGTCTCTGGGGTTATCCCCTCGTACAGCATTGCAGCTTCAGCCAAAAACCATCTCCCCTGGAAACGGTCACCTAAACCCCTCATTCTGACTGCAGGGCAAGGAAGGATGTGCAGGGCAAAAGGATAAATACGAATGCGCGCTCTAAAATACCTGGTGTATACTGGAAATCAGCTCTGTCTATTACAAGGTAGCTGACATCCTCCCAGAGAACGGCTTTAAAATGACTGATGATATGTTTGGGGATCGCATTTTTAATTGCGATTTCCGAGTAGGAGTCACAACGCAGAGCTTCCAACCCTGCAGTGTCACCAAACAGCTGACAGCGCCATTCCTCTGAGGAGAATCTGCTTCAGAATTACCCCATGCCAGATGTCACGCCAGTTTCTAGCTACTCTCCTGTATTTTCATTTCCAAGGTCCAGATGAGTGTTGCTTACCTGCTTCGAGCCTTCAGCTGCTGCCATCACAAGGGGGTATCCACTCAGCTCTTGAGATAAACGAGGTCAGCTCAGGACAGTCAGTTGGCACACTGTGAAAACAGAACGTAGTACGCAAGCTGGTAAAAATCTAACCCCGTTCCCAGCGGGGGAAACAGCCTTTGGTAGGACTGAAGCTTTTGCCTAAAGTAGGTGGTTCCAACCTTGCAGAGTGGCAGCACTGAAGCAGGATGACAAAATCCACAGCTCAGGCAAAGCCTTTCTTCTCTATAGGATGGAAAGAGGAGCAGGCACCTGCCTTGCAGGGAAGCTGGGAATCTCCCACCTGTTCCCCGCCCCGTGGTGTGAGCCTTTGTGGCTGTGCTGAAGGTACCACCATCCACCCATGCAGAAATTCACCGTTTGCGTCTGCACCCTGCTGTTATCTTTGGACTTTTGTACAAATCGCACACCTCCCTGTCCCTCCTGTTGTGATTTGCCCTTCTTCCTCTCTGGAGAAGTCAGCTCGTTACTTTTTTAGCGTTCTCATTAGAGCGTTGCCTGAGCAAAATCACACTGCAGTATTTAGGGAAAGTAAGAGCAATTAATGATACGGAACAGGGCAGGCTGAGCACCCACTCACCCACGTCCTAGGCTGCCCAGCAAAGGGCTTAACATATGCAACACCACACTACACACGTACAAAAAAACCCAGCCACAAAACAAAGCCTTTTCTCTTCCCAGTGGGATCATCTCACAGAAAAAGGACCAAACAGAAGAACTGGAAAAAGAAGCCAGTGGCAGCAGCCCTGGCACCAGCAAGGACAGCGAAGAGAAGACAATCATCAAACGGCTGTAAGTTTGGCTGCATCTTTTTTGGCAGAATAGGGTAGAATATGGCGTGCTTCATACTGAGCAAAGCCAAGGATGAATTCTGAACTTTAGCCTAGTTGGCTGGGTATTGTTTTCTCCTCCTCTCCCTGTAAAATGAAAACCCGATAGAGAAATCCTTTCCTGTGGAAAAAGCATTCCACAGGAAGGCAACCTCCACCCAGGCAAGCAGAGCGCCACTTTTTCCCTAGGAAAAATAAGCTTTTCAGAGCAAAACTGTGTGATCCTTGCCCTTCTGCAAGCAGATGAAGACTCTGCTGTGCGAACACGCCAGCTGTCCCCGGAGGTTTCTTCACAGCTGTACCCGGTACCCACAAGCTCAGGCAGCGTCGCCGAGGTTCCCCAAAACAGCCGAGCACATTGACACGGCCATCTCGCGGCGTGTCCCTTCTTTTTCCAGTTGTACATTGTTTCCTTTTTGTCGTTTTGTTTTTCTTTTTAGGTTCTCTTTTAAACATGGAAAATAAGCAGCCTCGAGAACTTAACCACTCCTGTTCAGAACGGCACTGATGAGAGCCTCGAAGGTGTTAGGGGAGTCAAGGATTGGAAGAAAAAGCACCACTCCTCCTGTAGAGGAGAAGCAATCTCATTACAATTGTGTTGTATAAGACTCTTTCAGAATAGATTTTACTGGGCTTTTTTAGAAACTGTCGAAGACGCTTTTTGTATTTCTTAAGATTCCTGCCAGATGTTACCCACATGTAGAAAATTAAAGTTTCTATGTGGTTTTTATTCTTATTACAAGAGCCTGTGATGATCTGTACTTATTTCTCCTGTCTACCTATCAAAACGCTCAGCCCAGATGGGTTTTGCAAGCTGAAGATATTCTGAAGAGCTCCCTGCCGTTGGGCTGGGAAGGAAGAACCCATTCCAATTGCAGCCCCCACTACTCTGACGTGGAAAGGAACGCTCTTACACTAACACAAACTGCTCGAAGGAAACCCCAGCACTGCTTTTTGTTCCCTGTCTTAGCATTAGATGGGTGATACCTGGGCACCTGCAGAAAGGAGCGTGTCACGCCCCACCCCAGCAAAGGAAGGTGCAGTTGGGCTGTGACAACACAAGCCGTGCACACGCAGGAGCAGCTGTTTGGGGTCGAGATGAGAGATGGGTTAGAAGGGAAGCAAAGCTGCTGCACCGTGCTCTGCCCCCGTGAAATGCTGCTGTCTTTTCAGAGGTGCAGACACGCTCCAACTGGAACAGATGCACAAAGCATTTCGTTTCTGGCAGGTAAAGGTCTCCTGTGGTAGACAGGCGTATTTTTCAGAAGCTCTCTCCTTTCGATCAACTGTCACAAGCTGTGTATTAGCCTCGGTAATGAGGCTTATCACCAGTGGAAGCATATAGGACAAACAAAGGAGTGGAAAAAGAAACCTGAAAGATCCCAATTAGGTTCTACATTTAGAAAAGTAGAATTTCCAGAGCAGAAATGCCTGAGCAGACATAAAAGGAGCAGTGACAGGTATAAAACTCTGATCTTGTTCTCTTCGGAAGTGAAAGCAGGCTCTGAAATCTTTTGATTCCCTCTCATAACACTAGCAGCATGAAAAATACAGGACACTTCACACATCTGCTCAGATGCACAGCGCGAATGTGGCTTTGCAGAAGGCAGAACTGCAGTTTCCTTTCAGAGAGAATTTGTTAGCAACTGTACATCAGCAAGGCAACATCAAAGCTGTCCGACCTAAGCAAGCTGGTTTAGCCAGGGCACAGAACTGCTGAAGTCATTCTGCCATCTTCAAAATATTAATAAGCCTCGGCCATGTCCCTGCAATGTATTTGCTAGAGCATGGCAGCAGGGAAGGAAGTTACTGCATTTCCTTAGCGGAGACTTTGTGTTTAGAGAACAAAAAACCAAAACCAGTCATGCATCAGCAAGAGCCAAGATGCACCTCTGAGCTGAAAGATACGTTTCCATGTGCTCTGGACTCCGTCCTCTTCTGGGGTTTATCCAGGGACGTATTTTCCAATCCCCTTTAAAAAGGGAAGGGTGAATCACGCCTCAAAACACACCAATCACTCTAAGTCTGAATGAAACGACTTCAGATAATCAACTGCGAAGATTAAACAGAGCTGTGCAAAAGTAACAACCTGCCACAGAGGCACAGAAGACTTAACACAGCCCTACAGCACTCCTTGCACTTCGCTGAAGGAGCCAACGAAAGGGGCATTTTGTCATTTACCATTTAAGATGTTCTTTATTAAAAAAAACAAAGGCGCTGTTCACCAGGTAAAGTAGACAGGAGAGCAGCTCAGCGTTTTGGGGCTAGTCTGTTTGTGGAGCCATCTCAGCAGCACCTGCTCTGCAGCAGGGAGCTGCACAGCTCCTCTAAAGGGGATTGAGTCCCTCGGCTGTGGCTACAACAGAAGATGCTGCAGCCCTGCTAGAGCAACCCGCTGCCTCTGGCATAGCCACCGCCAGAGCCACACAGCAGCTTAGCTCCCAGCCCAGGGGCATCTTCTTCTGCTAAGTGCTTTACAGCTTGTTAGAAGATGAAAAAAAAAAAAATCCAAATGGCATCTTTCTGTAAGAAGTGCTTTGATATATGCATATGTATGAGTTTCTAGAAAAGTAAAGGATACGTAGTCAGTGCAACATCAGCTTTATTACCATCTTCCGATGCAGTGCTACTTGATTACCACTTAAGAGTTCCAGAGAAGACAATTTTCTTTCTATGTAAAATGAGGAAGAGATCTTCCCCCTTTCTTGCTTACAAAAGTGATGCTGAAGAACAGAGGTTTTAAGCTATTTGACCTGATAGAGAACAAGCAAATGTTTAAATAATTTAAAAAAAAAAGGCATTTTATTCCAATTCTGACTTAAGGGAAGTGCTCTAGTAAAACAGGATACGGTACACTGCTGTAGTCTCTGTTACTGAGACCAGAGACAAAAAAAATCAGTGCTAACTCAAATAAGTCAGCCAATGAAGCTTACCTGTAACTCAGTACCTGTAAGGTAACAGGTCTCCAGTTAATTCTTCAGAAATGGTGAAAATACACAGGCTATCTTGGAGGAGCTCGCCTTGTGTTAAGTAGTATATAATACAAAGCATTTAATGGCTAATGATTTTCACAGCTTTCTTTCAAAATGCTGATGATCTGCAATGGAGACAGGTACTATAGCAGCCACTTCATCAATAATAAATATACTCTTTATTTTACACAGACATTGTCTTCAAGTTTTTAATTTAAAAAATACATCACTAAGCCACCTCTCTCGCTGCTGAAGCATACAACCAGGATGTTGTTGCTATTTGACCTATCACATAGGCAAGCAGATAAGATTGTCCTAGAGGGCGTTAGCTGGAACAGCGGCAGCCTTCGAGACGTGAGGAACAGAAAACATGAACAGAGCCACAGATCCCTTGCTGACACCTCCCAGCAGCAAGTGTGGCTGATGGCTCACAGCCATTTTCATCTACACACATGCCAAGCCTGCCTTGGCAAAAATTCCAACTGGTAAGAATTCCTCTTTAACATAAAGGACCTGCATTGTATTGCCCGCCTATATCACAGATTTAGTTCTCCAACAGTAACATTCCAAACATCCGCAAGATGCTAAGCGCTCAACTCCCATGTACGACAGTGGGACCGGACCACGCTGGACAGACCTACAGGACCAGGCAATAAGGAATCTACTTTCTTCATTGCATGAACTCCATCACTACAGTTTGAAGCTGCATATGAAGATGACTCCTATTTTTGGAACTGCTATGCTCTACTTCAAGCATTCACAGTAAATAAATAGCTTCTGATGTAGCTAATTAGCATAGGAAGGTAGTAAAAAGTTTTTTTGGAGAGAGCTTTTTCTTTTACTCCTTTAAAATCCTCTGGGAGACACCTCCAAGAATCAGCCATCAACTATAAAAAGGTACCATCTTAAATTTGAGAAAATAAGTAACGTCAAACATTGATTTGTGCTGTGAAGTTCTATCTTCACACTCCTAATCCCTATCAACCCGGTCTATCAAAATCCATCCTCGTTTGGCTTGGAGTCATTTCTCCGAAGAAAGCAGCCAATTTGATCATCCATTTCCCTCGGGGCCAGGGCATTTAAAGTTCATTGCCAACACGAGATACGACACTGAAAAAAAACCTGGATTTCTACCACAAATTATTTGAGAACGACAGTAGCATCCATCTCAGAGAAGCCTGTCAGCACTGGGTTATGAAAAGCAGCCTGACAAGCAGTCAAGCCACTGGATGTACGAGTCAGAGTGCAGAAGTACATCTGCTGTCATAAAGCTAATGCCACGTTCAGCACCCCACAAAGTGGGGCAGGAGATTTCATTGCAAAAGCAGAAGCACAACCCAAGTGATTATGTTTCCGTGCAGGTCTTTGACTGCATGCTTAAGTGGCACTGGTCACTACGCAGACGTATTCAAATTTTAGGGAGGGTTTCTTTTTATGATAGAAAAGTTTTGGCAATCTAAGATCAATTATTCAAGCCTGCCTGGAAAACTGTAATAGGTATTTAAATACTGCAAAGCAAAAAGGTAGTTTTTAAGGAGCTCAGAACACCATAAGCAGTCCACTACGAAAGCCTGGGAAAGTGAGGACGGGAAAAACAAATTCCACTGACTCCTTGCGGAGCACTCAGTCCAAAAACACAAACCCAAAGGAAGATGAGGAGTTAGTGTTTCAGCCACGGATGAGCTGCAATGGAAGCTTTGCTTCTGTCTCCATAGTCATACAACAGTTCTTCACCTGCTTTAATGTCTCTGGAAGCTATCAGGATGAGATGAGGCACACCATCGATGTCATGAAGCTTTGTCTGACAATTGCCACATTTGCTGTGATTAATCAGCCGTCCCAGACGATTAGTTTCTTTTGTAGCATCGACACTGAAAGAACAAGAACAGAATGAAGATTCCTGTATATTACACAGTCACACTTGTGGACAAAACCCAAAGCTCAAATCAGAAAGAATGAGGAATCTAAACAAGTCTTGAGGAATGAAGGAAAACCAGAACCTTCCAGAATATTCATACAATTAAACAGCCAGCACATAATATGGTGACGTAGGTAGACTAAAGCAATTCTGGGAGATTTTCAAGTTAGCTCAAAACACGGAAAACAGGCAATTCTGACTACGTTTTTGAGCTGCCTGTTTCCAAGCAGCTCTCAACTCATCATGAGGAATAGCAGGATCCAGATGTAGAACACCAGAGAGGCTTGATACAGCTTTTTTGAGAGGAGAGCATTTAAGGTATCTGAGCTAAGTAGTATGCACTGAGTAAGTCTGCAAAAGTCTCTACTCACACAGAAGGCTGAAAATGCCTAAATACAACATACCCAGCTTCCAGAGACCTGGACAGCAAAGCCCTAGAGCCCCTTACTGCACAAAGGATTGTTAGGACAGCTGTCATTATGGCATCTAGACTGCAAATCAGACAACAGGGTGCTTCAAGGTAATTAATATACAGGCTAAGTGACCCACACTCCAGTATCCAGTGGTATCAGCCAAGCAGGAAGGAGAGTAGTCTGAGTAGCTGCTTTGAGAGAACTGCAGTTTGGGGCAAATAGAGTGATACAGCATGCCTGTGGCGGGGGTGTCGGGCACTAGAGAAAGGAGGAGACCCAGTTAAAGACAGCTGAAAAATGTTTCTCTTCCAGAAAGTCTGTCCATACTGCTTTTGAAACAAAATCCCTGCAACTCAGAAAAAGTAGCTCACTTCACAAGAGAATAAATTTAGGCAGAAACCCATGGCAGAGCTAGAACTCACTCGAGCAGGCAACTCTCCATAAAGCTAGTGCTGTACTTCAGAGAACAGGGCTTTCAGTCACCTGCCCTTCCTTTTAGCCTAGAGGAACAGGAGACTCTTGGGCCATGAAAGAGTGTTCCAAAAAGATTTCCTAATTTGGCTCCCCTTAAAAAAAAAATTTGCATGAAAACAAGAAAAGCCCTAGCAGCATTCAAAGCCTCCACCACTCCACTGGGACACTTAAGGGAAGAGAAGCTTACCAGTATGTTTTGCTGAGGTACTGAAAATAGTACATATAGCAGCCTGTGGATGGGTCTTGAGCATACACAGCTTCTCGCTTTTTAGCATCAGTGATCTCTATGAGATCCCCATGATATTCAACTACAAATTCTCCTCGATTAAAATGTTTAGTAGCAATTACTCCTCTCCCTTTGCCATCGATGTAATCAATCTGTTGAGTTGAAAAGAAAATCAGCTGGGAAATTAGAAAGTATTGCCATGATTGCAAATATGCTGTCTGCTAGAAAATGAATGTTTGTCATTCAAAAATGCTACAGCAGGGTATTTGTGTGCACTGCAGAAAAAGCTGTACAAGTACAATGCACAGCATTATAGGAGAAATACAGATGAGTCTGGGACGCACCCCAAGTTACCATGTATTTTGATACAAAGCCTTATAATCAAAGAATTAAGACTTACTTTCACTAAACGTACACAGAGAGGAGCCACCGATTTTTTCTTTTGAACTACCTATTAGCTGAGGCAGTAAACACTTCCATTTCAGGTGCACCATCACCATGCACAGGTTAAAAAGCCAGAGGAACAGCAAAATCAATCAGAGAAATGACATTTTATACTTTCTGCTTAAACAGATTAACAGCAACATCCTGGATGAACAGTACATGGCTGCTCAGGTTGGCACTGCAGTTACCTTCATTCCTTCTTCTTTCCCACTTGTAATGAGCTCATCTATTTTCCTCCTCTCCTCAGTCTGCAGAAGAAACAAGAACAACCACAGCATTGTTGATAGCTTTTATAGCTTGGTCTATAGCTGAAATTATTAGGCAGTGATGCTCATTTTTCCAAACCATCCCCTATTTCTAGCAAAACTAGAGAGAGATTTCTGCCCCCCCAAATATATAATCAGCTTGATTCTGCCCTAGCAGAACCAGATCAGCATTTCCAAATTAAGCGTGTTCTTAACAACACTTCCAGAGCACAATGCTGTTTGTATTCAGCCACTGGAAACCACTTACAGACAGTTACATGCTTCTTCAAACCTTCAATTAACCAGCAACCTTAAAAGCAATGTTATTTCAACAAGAAGCTCTACCTCCAATTCAGATTTGCTCTTCCTGGAACTTCTTCTAACTGGGTAATAATCTGTCACTTTTCGATTAGGTGTTTTTCCTTGTGTTCTAAGGGATAAGACAAACAGAGAACACACGTATTTCAGACTATTCGTGAAGTTACACCTCTATCTGTAAGAAATTTTTATTTTCAGCTTGGTATGTCAAAAGCTGATCAATATGAATCAGTGTTTCTTATCAGTACTCTTCAAGCCAGAAAAGCTACATCCCCTTTTCCCCACGCTATTTCCATTCCTCTAGTAATGGAATGAGATGCCATTGACCAGCTGAAGGTCACGTTACAAGTCTGAAGCCCCCTGTGTGCCTTGCCAGAAGGTGCTCTAAAATCTAGGTCATAAAAACTAAGGAATTCACAAACGTTAGGTCACATTACTCTGATATCTTGAGAAAGAATATCAGCTCAGCCCAGAGGCCTCCAACTCTTCTGGCTCTGACAAGATACATTCTCATTTGTCTGTGGGAAAAGTAGGTTCATGGTTCATGAACATCTTTTTCTACAGGCGATCAGCAAATAGTCCTCTGCAAGATGGATGAATACTTTGGGCGCTATTTTGTACTTTTCAAACAGGTTATTCTTGAGAAAACAAAGAAGCCTCCTTTAAGATTTGTTCCCCGCAACATAACCAAAAATACAACAAAACAAGAGCAACATTCATTACAGGTCTGACTGTAGTTCCTGAAGGACAAATGCAGATCAAAGCTTCCTAGTGCGAAAGGACACGCAGAAGAAAAGCTTTTACAATTCCAGATGTCACTTACTTTTTCCTTGGCCCACGTTTTGCTTTAACCATCTTTTTCTGAGCTGGCTTTGCATTGGCCTCATCAGCACAGTCTGAAGGCAGGGGTGTCTTTTGAGTTTCTACAGTGTCTTGGTTTTGATCAGAGGAGGGCATCAAAGTATTGCACCCACTTTCTTTATCTTTCTGGTCTTCTGGTTTCATAGCACCTTCAATGAAATTGCTACCATTCTTTTTTTCTGGTGACAGGAAAACAAAGTAAGGCTCTGGACTTAGCATCACCTAGAGCACCAGAGTGCTTAAAATGAATTCCAGTGGCTTCTACCCTAAGTTTCTAGTTCTGTCAAACAGGAGAAAGTGGAAAGGAATGACACAATCTCCTTCTGCTAGAGCCCAGGTAGGCTGCTACCTGACTTCTGAGGAATCATTGCTACAGCACATAGAGCACAGAGAGAGAGGTGAGCAGAGAGCAAAGGGTACAGCAGAGCCCAAGTACTTTGTCACGTGGGGTTTGCCACTCAAGAGTTTTCCAAGCCTGAACATGCAGTAGCTTTGGTGCAGTGTTTGAAACAGCTCCACAGTTTGCATCTGGCACACTAAATTATCAAGTTGCCGTAAGAAAACTGACGTCCTGCACAGAAGAGGGAGAAGCAGCCCCTGGATCCTGCACTGCTGCAATCCGTAGCTGCAGATGCTGGTACCAAGCGGCCAACACCACTCAGACAAAATCCAGAGGAGCTGAAGGGCTGGCACTTACAAGAAGTCTATCCCACACACGACCAACGCTTTCTTGGCTGTGCACATCCTACCTTGGTACAACCACATCCTCCTCAGTCAAGTGACTCAGAGGTAGGCAAGAATGGCTTAAAGCTAAGCAAATTTTTTATTTAAAGCACATCAGCAGGTTTAACAGTCCCATCTGCTGAGACAGATGCTCCAGTCTCACTGGAGAAATGAAGCACAGCTGCAAGGCCACAGCAGTGGGCCAAGGCAAAGCCATCCTCATTTCCTTGTGAAAAATGAGGAGCTAAATGCCCTAAGTTTCCAGGAAACCTCACGCTCCTTGAATTGACTAGGACTTAAAATGCCTGTTTGCTAGAAGTGTTCGCATCAAAATGTTTTGATAAATTACCAAGGTTATTTAGTGCAGCTTTAAACACAAGCCAGTTTTTTTTCCCCTACATAAACTCATGGAACACTCCCATTTCTGGTCACTACAGTGAAGCACCCATGAAGCCTGGCACTCTGCATCTACCATCCCTGCTCCTCCTTCTCACTGCCTTGATTTTATCCTGAAAATATAGGAATTACTTCTTCTCCTACTAGGACCTCTACCTCACCCTGATATGATTTGGAGTTGCCTTTATAGCAATTAGTATAAAGTAGTCAAATTAGAGAATAAACCAGTTACAGGTAATAAAACAGACCTCCCAACAAATGAGATAAACAGCCAAACACTGCCCTGAAGAATCAGAGTAGCAATAGAATTGCAGAGATTAGGGCATATTGACAACGCAAGCGTTAGCTTTTTACATCCAGAGAGACAATACAAACACAGCCAGACCAAAAAAAAAGATGAAAAGTTGCCTGGTAAAACATATGACCTAAGTTTTCAAAAGGATAAGGACACCCTCATCTAAAGTCCCCGTTTGCCGACAGTTATAGGACTGGGAAAGCACCTGGGCCAGGGGAGCTTGCGTGCTTCTTAACTGTGTTTAAAGTTTTCAAATTGGGGGTGAGGGGAGCACATTTAATGAGGCAAACGATCCAAAGATCCGTCTTACCATCTCCTTTCCTGTAGGTTTCGTTTAGTGTTTTGCCCTGACATTTCACCTCGTGATACATGACAGAGTTTTCTTCTTGAAGCGGAGGGCGAGCACCAGGAGTTTTGGTAGAATTCAGGTAGGTGTAGATTTTGGATTGACCAACAAACACATTCTCCTAAAACAGACCCACACAAAAAATCAGTACATCACAGAGATGCCAGCTTAGTATCCACAACACCCTGCAAAGACCAGGGCTGAAGCTGGCTGCATTAATGCAAATTATGCTGTTTTAATGCACGGTCCTCGCTGCTGTTGCTATTCCTAAGTGAAAACCTAACCTGTGCAAGCGAGGTTTGCAAACTCTCATTACAAGAGGACTTTCACATGAAACGTGGCAGGATGGGGTAGTCATAACTAACTCCAGCTTCCACCTTGTGCTTCACAATATGAATTCTGGTGCTAAAAACCAAAAGCAAACATGCCCGAGCTCCCTAGGAGGAAGGCATTCTCAAGGAATGCAAGCCAAAACAAATAAGAATAATGCCACAAAAACTGCCCAAGCCTAGAACATCTCTCTCGCAGCCACAGAGGCAGGAGCTTGCCCAAAGACTCTCATGAGGTGTTGAATGTTACTGTAGTTAATTATATGCTCTACTGAGCAACACAGAAAACAGGAATAATTTTTACACTGTCTGCCTTGAGTGACACTTCTCGGTGAAGCCTGGGAGATAAACAATGCTATCTTTTTATCTCTTACATTTCACAAAATCAAGTGGAAACATTGCTCATGGCAAAAGAAACATTAAAGAGACTACACAAAGCACTTGTGCCCAGACAGGAAAATGGTAAAATACTCTGAGCATGGTCAAATATCACCGAGACCGGGGTCTGTAGTGGCTCGGGCTCCGAGAACACCAGCAGTGAGCAGTAGCAGATTTAGCAAAGTTTCACGGAGTCGCGCCACCTTTGCTTCTAGGGTCTCCTGCCACCTCGCCAAGTTTGACTGTGCAGCACGTGTAGGGCACACGAATTTCAGCAATGAAATCTCCGTGTCTGGACAAGCAGATGCAATTTGGCCAGAATGAGCTTTTCTTGGCTATAGTTTCTTCAACTAAAAGCAATTTTCTGACATTGCAAACCAGCTAAAACAACAAAAACATGCACCCTTATTGTTCTTTCTTTTAGAAAAGCACACAGAAGTTCCCATTAGTTAAAAAACAGCTTAAATATAGCTGACTAAACAAATACTCCAGTAAATGTAGTCACACTAACAGCAGAAAAAAGTAAACAAAGCACACAACAGAATACATAGAATAATTTTAATAATTAACATAATAATGAATAACAAACTTCACGTGTACAGAATTCACACAGAAAATAAGAACAGTTAAAGGCTCAAATCTTGGTCCACAAATAAACCGTAGTGAAGGTTAAGATTACAGTAGAACAGCCTGAGAAAAAAACAAGTCAGACACTCCTTGACCCCCAATATTTCTACAAAAGACTTGGTTATTAAAAAACTGGGGCTTTTAGGAATGAAAAGCGGTGAAAAAACTCCATTTGAACAATTGCAAGCAGCACACTCTGCACTGCAAAGTCTTCAAGATTTAGTGAAGAGTCTAAAAATGGTCATTTCCAGAGCGAGCCAGAAGTGGAGAACTGCAGCAGTCCACCTGCCAGCAGAGCCTTCTGGCCCTGAATACACCATTAACAGGAAACGAACAACTATTTTTCCAGCGTAGCTTCCTCCCCCCCATTCCCAGCTCCCTGCCTGCTGCGCTCTTGGCGCTACCGAGATGCGGCTGCCACGTCTTTGTCTGTGCCAGGCTTGAGACCCTCGGGAGCAGAGATTGTTCTCAGCACAGCAGAGCACATGAAGGGCTGCTGAGGAGCTCGGGGGTTTCATGCAATAGCCACGATTATTTCCACGGGGGATTAAATGCAAAGTGACGTTCAACCTTCGGCCATCTGCCTGCAGCAGAACTACAGGACGGGGAAGATGGCACGGAGGGACTGCCGAGCCCGGGGCCTGACTGCTCGCTGACAGCCCCGGCAGCGCCCCGCTCCTGCAGGGCAGCTGCGGCAGGGCACGGGGAAACAGCCTGAGCCACTGGAAGTGAACCGGTTTCTGAATGGCCCGAGGAGCCGCAGAAGCCAGCCGCCCGGGGCCC
>VZZY01024565.1:0-16698 GCA_013400335.1 Eurystomus gularis | reverse complement strand
AACATCATCTTCTTGGTTTGGTGCTCTATAGTAGACCCCTGCCACAGTTTCACCTTCCTTTGCGTGTCCCTTAATTCTTACCCACAAGCTCTCAACCTGCTTTACCTCCCCTCCTGGACAGAACTCAATACATTTCAGTTGCTCTCGCACAGAAAGAGCAACACCACCACCTCGCCTTGTTGGTCTGTCTTTCCTAAATAGTATATAGCCATCCATGACAACATTCCAGTCATGGGAGCCATCCCACCATGTTTCAGTGATTGCAACAATCTAAGACAGATATCCAACTCCTCCTGCTTATTTCCCATACTCCGTGCATTGATATATAAGCATTTCAGAGAGGGAGTTAAGCCACCAGTTTTCACTCTTGCTATCTGAGTTTTCTCAGATATCTGAGTTTTCTCTCTGCTATTTTCTGATCATTACTGATCTTAGTGTATAACTATTTTGCTTGTAGCATCAGGTTATTTGTACTCTAGAAATCATTATGCACTAAGACAATCACCTTTATTATTAGATGTGCAGGGAGACTCTGTTAGAAGCAGCTAACCTTGGAAAAAAATCCAGTTAAGGAAATGCTGAAGTTTTAACTGTACTGTAAGCAAAATGCATTGTGTTAACTTTGGCACTGACTGGGAAAAATATAGTGTTTTCTCCCTGAAATAGAGGATTTGCTTTCTTAGAAATTAAGTCTCAAGAACTATCCTTAAAAATATGACATTAGCTTTCTTCTGTTTTTTGAGTTTGAACTTCAGTTTTAGGTGCAGATTGTATAGTTTTCTTTAACATGTTTTGTAAATATCTTACACTTCACTTGTCCAGTTCACTTTCCCTCAAATCTTTTTGAAATAAATATAGTTCTTCCCTCTCATCCAGTCTTACTACACATAAATGTGAAATTCTGATTCACTTATATTTTATCTTCTCTGTAATAACATCCACAAAATTGGTGTCTTCTTCATATACCTGTGGTATTGTCTGTGACTCTCATGTAAGGTTACTTCTTCAAATATTTGTTACAAACGCTACTGTTAAATTTCAGAAGCAGCACCTATACATCAATTTGTTAAAAGTTACCAATTATAGTTCTCCCAACTAAAATAAAATAATTGTCTAAACAACACCTGACTTACAGTTTTCTGAATCAAACAGATATAAAGGTAATGGACCAGTCTTAGTTAATTCTGGCAGGGATAGCTGAAAGACTCCCACTCTTCATTTCTGCAGAGTAGATAGAAAGGGCAGGTGACTCACAGTGAACGATTCTGAGGAGATGCCTTAGCTCCCTTTGTATGTCATCACCATCAGAAGTTGAGGCTGTTCATTGCTAAACACTTTGAAAATGCACTTTCTGGCTCAAATGTCTCCACTAAAACAGTGAATATAGTCAAGTGCAACAGAGTGGTCCTGCATATTGCTAAGGAATCCCATCTCATACAAAGCAACATCTACAAGAGCTTAGTGTCTGTCATGCACCATTACTAATGTTTTACCTGTTTGCTGCATTAACAAACCGCTGACAGAGTTGAAACTGTAGTTATCAACATAATGTCAGAAGAACAGTAACTATCCAAATATATAATTATTAAAGGGATATAGTGAGAAATTTGGAATTTTTTTTACTATCAGCTGATGATCAGCTGTTTTTAGAGATCAGTCATCTTAGAATCATGGAACAATATAATAGCCCAGGTTGGAAGGGACCTTGAAAGATCACCTGGTCCAGCCTTTTGTGGGAAAGAAAGCCTAAATGAGATTATCTAGCACTCTGTCCAATTGCCTGTCTAAAACCCTCAGCAATGGGGACTCTACCGCATCCTTGGGAAAGCTGTTCCAATGAATGACTGTTCTCACTGTAAAAATTTCTTTCTTATGTCGAGGCGAAATGTCCCAGTGCAACTTG
This sequence comes from Eurystomus gularis, assembly GCA_013400335.1. NCBI lineage: Eukaryota > Metazoa > Chordata > Aves > Coraciiformes > Coraciidae > Eurystomus > Eurystomus gularis. The sequence goes on along the minus strand of VZZY01024565.1, from coordinate 14,795 downwards.
TACCCTTTGTCCCTTGTATTCGCCATGTGGCAATATGTGAAGAGAGAGCTTTTGTCCTTTGTAGCCACCCTTTAAGTGCTGAAATACTGTGATGAGGTTGCCTAAGTCTTCTCTTCTCCGGGGAGAAAAGACCTAACTCCTTCAGTTTTCCTCACAGGGCAAGTTCTCCAGCCCTTTGATCATCTCCATGGCTCTCCTTTGGAACATCCCCAGTCTATATATAGCTTTCTTGAATTAGGGGTGGTGGAGGGGAAGGAAAGGTACAGGCAGAAAAGCAGAGGTTGTCCTGCAGCCAATGGAATCAGCCATGGCGGAGTAGGTATTTTCCTACAGACTCTGGGGAGGACCATGCTGGAGCAGATGCACATGCCCTGATGGATTGTGGCTCATGGAGAGCTTGTGCTTGAGCTGTTTTTCCTGAAAAAATGTACCCATGGAAAGGACCCATACTGGAACAGATGGAAAGTGTGAGGATGAAGCAGTGGCAGAGAGAAACCATTATGTACTGATCACAACCTGCAATTCCCCCTCCTTTGACATGATTTTGAGAGGAAAGCTAGAAGTGCTGGGAACAAAAGAGTGAAGCTGGTCTTAGGAAGAAGGGAGAAGTGTGGAGGAAAGGTGGTGTTTAATGTTTTTGTTTCCCACTATCCAAATCTAATTTAATTGTAATAAATTGAACTATTTTACACCAAGTTGGGTTTGTTTTGCCTTTGATGGTAATTGGTAAGTGATCTCTCTGTATTTTTCTCAATTTACAAGCTTTTTCATCTTATTTTCTCCCCCAGCTTGTTAAGGAGGGGGAGTGAGGAAGCCGCTGTGTGAGCATCTAACAGCTGGCCAAGGTCAACCCATCACTAATAAGACAAAAGTGCTTATTGGAATCTTTTAAATACTGTAAGTCTATTGTGTATTTGTTTCCCACTTCTACTGTCACTGTTTTACAATCCAGAAGTTGGAGATGACAGAGAGATTGATGATTTCTTTTTATTTTATTTTTTTTTACCAAAACTGAAGGAGCATGGCAACAGTTGAGTAAAAGGGAGAAACATGCAGAAACACCGGTAACAACTCAAAAATGATAATTCTATGAAATCAATGAGCCTTTTAGGCTAATTCATTCACACTGATCCAAAACAGAGTAATGTACATCTCTAAGGGCTCTGGAGCATTTCAGGACCTGGGATTATGGGACTCCTTGCTTTGGTTTAGCAGTTTAGCGAAGTGATTTTCTGAATGAGGCTTGAGTTTGAGTGTAAATGGATCTATAGACTTTCCTGGGCTCAATTCTATAGCGTAATTAAAGGGAGGTGAACTGACTCAAAAGATGGGTAGTTTGCATACATTCTTATGCTTACTAACTCCAAGCAGATAAATTGTAATTTCTTTGCTGTTAACTTCACAATCAGATAAGTGACTGCACATTTTTACACAGAGCCAATTTTATTTTCTGCTGTCTTTGATCTTGAACTAGGTTAGCTTGATCTGTTAAAAGAAAAATATGTACAATGCAGAGAAATAAAATGATATTGAAGCCAGCACAGACTGTGCTAATTCCAGTACCATTTGCAGCACAGTTCATCAGTATTGGTATGGCACTGCATTAACTATGTTGCTTTTGGGAACAAACACGTGCAAAGTGCTCTATTTCAGTGTATGAACATGCTAAATCCATTTTACATCTGTATAAGGGCTTCCATGCTTCCCTCTACCATGTAGCTGAGACAGATTAATTTTTAGCAACATAATGGACCATACATCTTCAGATGGTTATTTTATTTATAATGCAGAAAATCAAGAACTATTGCTTTCCCTGCTCCATTATAGATTAGACTCCTGCTTCCAGTGTGTATTTTAGAATAATTTTATTTCTGGTGACTGTATTATTTTGCACTCAGTACAGTAAGAAAATGTTCTAATACATCTTTTCAATTTCCCCTCTCTATGCTTAGGCATTGTCAGTAAATTCGATCAGAGGTTCAGGAAACAGTTCCCTTTAAGAAAAGAGGAGGAAAAAGAGCTTTTTAAGAACTGCATAAGTATATGAAACTTTCCAGTGTTCTAAGTGTTTCAGATAATCTTTCAAAAATCAGCAAATTTTGTCGCTTTTGTGATAATCTCTTTTGCAAGAGATTTTAACCTTTGGAACTTTTGCTTAATTTTACACTTGTTCTGTTAATTTTAGAGAAATAAATAGGTTACAACATCGAGGATTCTAACTTGGGGCTAATGTTATCAAATAGTAAACAGCTAGAAACGTTACAAAATGGTTCATTGTTTTGAGAGTAGACAGTATGTCCATAGCAACAACCACCACTGAAGCTCTTGAAAATTTTTCATGAAAGATACAGGGAAAGCATAGACACAGGAAGAAAGAAAACAGAAGGTTGGAAGGTAGAATGAGAGTAGTAGAGAGTGAGTGATATGAATCAGATATTTTTTTGTTTGTTTTCTAGTGAGAAGTCTGACCAGGTTCTTCAGAAGACAAAGGATAAGAAAACTGTGTAAAGAAATACACAAAATGAGAAAAGCACAGCAATAGCATAAACAATCTTCTGCTTGTAGTGTTAGTTCTTGCAGAAACCTTTAGTCCTAGAAACACAAGCAAGGCACATTGCCTTAGCAGCCACTTCAAAACATAGCATTGATATAATAAAGTTGGGCCATTGAATACTCCGCCTTCTTACCTTCTTCCCAGGCTCAACCTCACCCCTGACTCTTCTACGTACTTCTTCTCACGTGGTGCAGTGGGATGGGGAATTAGAGTTGCATCCAGTTCATAAAAGTTTGCCTCTGTTCCTTCTTTCTTCTCACGCTCTTCCCAAGCTGCAGCATGGAGTCCCTCCCATGGGATACAGTCCTTCACAAGCTGATCCAATGTATATCCTTACCACTGCTCCAGCATGGGTTCTTTCCACAGTCTATCAGGAACAAACTGCTTCAGCACAGGTCTTCCATAATCTCTAGATCCTGCAAGGAGCCGTGTCTCTCCACAGGCTGTAGCTTCCTTCAGGGCCCATCCACCTTCTCCAGTGTGGGGTCTTCTAGAGTGTGGATATCTGCTATGGCATAGTCCTTCATGGACTGCAGGGGCAAAACTTGCTTCAGTATGATCTTCATGGGCTGCAGGGGGAATACCTGCTTGAGCACCTGGAGCAACTCCTCCCTCTCCTTCTCTGTGGTGTTCCCTCTAGTGTTTCTCACCCTTTTTGTTCCATCTGCCTCGGTCTGTTCAGCATTTTTGCCCTTTCTTAAAGATATTTTCACAGAGGTGTCACCAGCTTGGCTGAGGGGCTCAGCTGTGCCCTGTGGTGGGTTTGTTGAAGCCAGATGGAACCAATTGGAACTGACTGCATCTCGCATAAGGTGGTCCCAGGCCTCTCCTCACAGAAACTGCCCTGCAGCACATCTGCCCTCCCACCCCCACCCTCTTGCCACTTAAACCACATACAATATGGTAAAAAAGACTCTTGGATGACAGATTAGCACTTCTTAAATAAACAGAATACAGAGAGAGAAAGAAAAGTTGCAGAGATTAAAAGTGTGGAAAAGAATGTAAAACGCTGAGAAACATAGCGTTGTTGTTCAGCTGCATCTGAGAACTTCACAAAAAAATTATAAAGGTAGTAGTTAGAAATGAAATTCAGAACTTAATTAAAAATAAGAACATATTGTGTTGAAATACACTGCAGAAGAAAAGGCAAAGGTCTGGGGGTTTTTTTGGTATCTAAGGGCTAAGACGTGCTAGCACACTGTCTCTGGCCATATAAATGCTGCTTACAAGAGATGGGACTTAGGCCTATGGCAAGCAGCCTCACAGATAGGACAAAGTGACGGTGAAAAATCTCAGATCTCAGGCAGTCATTTAGCAATTGTCACAGTTTAATTTAGCTCTTTAACATTTTTTTCCTGAATAGACTATCTGGAAGCTCTCATACATCAGTTTAGGCAGAGATGGGAAAGGCACTATAATAACAGAGCTGCTGCTGCTGTGTATTGTTCTTTTCTTCTAAAGGGTGAAAAGGCTTTTATTCTGTTGCTGAATTAGGCCTGCTTTCAAAATTATTCCTTTTTAGTTCCTCGTTCTTCACCAGCACAAGCTATTTTTGATATAAAATGATGTACAGCAATGGGGGAAGTTTGTTCCTTCCCCCACAAGTGACACAGATGTGGGATGGAGAGACAGGATATGACTACACTTTTACTTTGTTTCAACTTTGTGAGCATCTACTACTGAATACTTTAGAAGAATTTTAGATCCCAAGTTAAATGGAATGAGAACAAAAAATAAGAGAAGCCAAGAAGTTTGGCATATGTGCAGTTGAGAGAGCAGCGTCCCGTTCTCCGTCTTCAACCTCAGTGAAGACAGGTGGTAGGATTGCAGGCTGGAATAAAGGCAAACTATTTGTGAACTTATCTGTCCTCAGGGAATGTTTATTAAGACCAGTTTGACTCACACTGGGTCAATTATGCTTGGAAATATGTAATTATAAAAAGTTAATGAAGTTGTGGTATAATTAAACTACATTTAGATATGATCATTCTTCTTTCTGCTGTGACCTAATCAACAGATTTTTGATAATAAAAAGCTTCCTTTTACCTTTCTAGGAAATATTCATATTTTATTTAGGTATCTGGATAGCAAAAATACTGTATTCTCTAAGGAGAAATTGTATTTCTCTGCATTTTTTTCCATGCTGACTTATTCTGCTTATATCAAGTTTGTACCACATCATCAACAATCCAGTTGTAGTTATATCCTGCTTAGGATTCTTGTTACATTTTCTAACTGTAAACCTATTGCAGTCCAATAGAATATTCCCTCTTGTATGTGCAGTCAATGACATTTTATAAGCATACAGGTGATGTTACAAAAGAACAGCCTAAAAACCAATATCCCAAGATCTTGTTGTCAAAGTTGTAGATAAACACTGATACATACTAAAAAAAGACCCTGAAACAGTTCAGTTACTCCACTTCCATCTGAGTTATCCTTAGAGTTCTGGGATGTCAGCAATAAAGTCATGACAATTCATTTGGAGCCAAATTCTGAGACCCATTTTGAGAGTCTGTTAAGTGACTCAAGATGTACAATATTTTAACTGAAAACAACTGGAGGATGTCAGTGTAAAATCCTTAAGCTGGATACTGTGTCATGATCCTCTAAATTACAAGTAAGAAGTATGGTGTAGTGACACAACATTACTTCTACAGATTAAGAATATGTGCATATATTAAAAAACTACCTTCATTAATGGCCACATTCCAACATGTCCACTGCATGAGAAAGGTCCCAAAGAAGTAACAGAAGGAACACAGTGTAATTAAGATTGCCTAAAAAAAAAAAAAGGTAAAGATTTAAGGTGGCATGTGAATTTTACATTTTTAGGCTTATTAACAACTTCAGTGTGCTTTCTGTGGAAGATATTTCATATTTGTACATATCTGATGGTATCAAATGTTTTATGTTTGGAACTGTATGATTGGCAGGAAGAAAAAGAAGTTCTGCTTTTATTATGTATGCAAGAAAAATAATTCTATTTAATTCTTTAAAAATAAATGCAATTATGTTTTAACAAGTAAAACTTTTCTTAGGACAATAACATGTGCTGAAAAATAAGAATCTATGAGTCAATTTTGAATTTCCTGGTTTGTTGTTTGGTTGGTTATAGGCTCCATGGAAAAATAAACAGCTGACATGTACATTTTTAGTCTTTTGGTGAAAATGAGAACTAAATCAGTATAGACTACGGGTATTTAGTTTTTTGCTTATTTCCAGAATTCTTTATACTGCAGTTTAATCCCCAAAATATTTTTTTCCCCAGACCATTCTGATGATATACATTGATATCCAGACATTTCTTTTCAAAATAAGATTTAACCAGAGCACTTCTTTAAATTTAGTTTAGAATTTTCTTTTTTAATAAATAAATATTGTCCATAGGATACAAAGATGGTGGTTGTTATGCATCTTGTAGGTTTAAAAGGAACAATATAGGCAGCAGATATTTTCCTATTTAAGAAAAAGAATTTAACTACCTTTCACCTAAGATGTAAGAAAGGAACAGAGGATCTCAGGATCTTAACTGTTAATAAAGACATTTGTACGATATGACAGTTCATCTTTTTTAAATACAAGCCTACAAACTACAATGGAAGATAATACTACATTTAGCAGCTTTGCTTCTGATTTGTTTTTGGAACAATGCTTGCAATTCCATTGGAGGCAATAAAATAGTTGTTGGCACATTTTAATTACTATATAAAGGCATAGTCATTTCATGGAACTTCAGGGGGTAAAGAAGCCATCAATTACGGTGCTCAGCTTGAGTTTATTTAAACAAATGATTTTCTATTTCTGGATACATAAACTATTCACATCCAGTCCTTTGTGATATTTACCTCCAGGAGCTTTTCATTTGGGTTATAAAATATCCCTAGCTAACCATATATATTACAAATCAATGTTACAAAGGACAAGGTGATTATAGGCACCCTACAAGTGCTTTGGAAACAAACATACATTTGTAGAAATCTTTGTGCCACTATTCGTCGTTGAGCAGAGCAATATGTTTAACACTGAAGCCCTCAGGCATTTTAAGCCTTCAGTAGAAGAACACAAAATCAATTTTGGCTCATGGGTCTTAAAGCTCCCCCTACTGATTCAGTACAGTTTTAATAAGGTAAGGTAATAAATACATATAATTATAATAATATAAATAAATATAATAATGTGATAAATAAATATATAAGCTAATTAGGGAAACAATAAAAATAGAAGATACACACACCAGGAAGTAAATACAACATGGTCTTATTCAAACTGACTGCTTGCAATGCTTCATATTCATTCCCAATTCAAGATACTCAGGTGTTAAGCATTAAGGTAGACAGAAATACTTATATTAAAAATACAATTTGTCAGTTATGACAGCATAGTGGGGAAAAAGTTACCTGGTAGTAAGCAGTGCACTGGTTGGTATTTTCTAGCTACTTTAGGATCTCATTCTGTAGTTCAGATTAATATTAATAAGTTAAAATTAATAGGTCCTGTACTACTGACGTGTATTTTTTAACGTGTGAATTTATATTCAGTGCTTGTGAAGGATAAATTACTTCATGTGTTTGCTCCAAAGATGCTTCTTCTGGATATTGTAATACCTTACATTGCTGAATATGTGTTTCACTGAAATAAAGATCTTTATCATGTGTTTTACAGAATGCTCCTTTGATCTTAAAAGAGGTAATATTCTACACTTGACAACTGCTCTACTTGCGAATATCAAACATATAGGTTCTGGAAAATTCAAAGTTTGTGGAGAAAGTACTGTTAACTACTTTGTATAAGTACATTATCCTGCAAATAATAATTAATGCCATAATCTAAATATAAAATGCACATAAAAACCTGGTGCTAATAGACTGACTCATGAAAAGTCTAAATATGACTTGAAGGAACTTAAGAGTAAACTTATAGCAAAATAAAGGATGATAACTAGGAGCAAGCTTAAAACAAATTAAAAAATCAGCATAATGAGCAGTGCTTGACTGAATTATATCTCTAGCTTTCCACTCAGCTCCTAGTCCACCTGCTAAACAGACATCGTATTTTAATGTAAGACAGATATATTAGATGATTACTCATGGTAGGTCTAATTTTCTGTTGAGTCAGTAAGGTTTGAACTTTATGTTTCTCTTCAGCTGTTCAGATATCAGAACAATGAACAGAGCAATATTATTGCCAGAGTACATCAGATTCCTGTCTGGGGCCAAGTGGATTACAAGAAGGAGTATGTTTGGTCTGTACACACAAAACTCCTTTCATTACGGATTTTTAACTTCTGCTTGTACTCACTAGGCTTGTTCTTCACTTATTCTAATTCCCAGATCTGTGCAATTTCTTTCCTGGCTAATCCTTCCTCCTTTTTCTGGCATGGCTTCTATGTCTGTTTATAGTATTTTTCTTTTTTTTTTCAATCCCTTTCCTTTGTCTTTGACATGTATTTCTCAGACATAACTGATTACCGCATTCATACATTGACACTGTTTAACAGTAAGTGGTTGCTGTACCTCTCATGCAATGCTGACTGTGCCATTATGGAAAAACAAAGCAGAACAAAACCCCACAAAAAAAACTATTGACTTCAACAGGCATAAAGAAAATAAAATTTAATTTAAAATACTGTAAATAGATTATAGTAAGCAATAGCCACAATATGCATATGGGGACTGGCTGTCTTTTATGCAATGAATAGGATTTTAGAACTTGTTTTGAACTATTTTTACCTCAATGGTCATAGAACTTTTAGTTGAAAAACTACACTGTCTTGCAATAACATGCTATCACAGTTTATATAAACAGAGGCATTTAAATTTCACCCAGACTTGATAAAAGAAGTGAAGAAATTTCCCCTTACATGCAAATATATCATATGCATTGTAAAGATATGTAAAGATATCCTTGTTCATGTGTGAGCCAAATGCTATGCTATGCTAGTTAAATAACTGTGCAAATTCATTATTTGATAAACTGCTGAACGCTTTCAGATGTCTTTACTGGTTTTTCTGAATTTATTTACAGTTTCTGGAATACTACTTCATATGCTTCTCTTACAACCTGATTAATAAAATCCCTGTAAGGCAAGTGCTGTGTTTTTCATTTGTGTCTACAGATAAACTGCTTTATACTATATACAGTACCCTTAAAAGAAAGGTAGTAAATGATCAGTCACAATAAGCACATTGTCAACTATAAGTGGTGTAAATCTCAATCAACTGAGGCTTACTAGTGATAAAAATGTATTTTACCCAGCTTTTTGTATTAAATATGTTAGCAAATATACAACTAGTACAGGAGGCAATGTTCAGTAGACGAGATGCTTCACACTGACAGATGCATGATGAAAATGTACTTTCACAGCATCTTCAACCAAACCTAGTCAGAGTTACCTTGGTCCTGCTTCAACACTCTTCTTTGTTCCATTCACAAGGAATAACTCTGTCCCTTCCTTGTGCCAGAACTTCTGAACTTGTAGCAGGTTAGTTCAGAGACAGCTGAGTTGCCTGAAAACAGTCCTGTAGAACAAAATGGTTAGTTTTCAGCCAGAGCAGCTAAAGAACACTTTTCACCAAATGTTTGTGTGAGTGTCACAGCTAGCACTAATAACTGAACTATGCAGCTCAGGTGTGCAGGGGTAGGTTTGCTGCATACCCAGGCTAGATTGGCTGTACTTCATGTGTAATTGTGTCTGAGCCAGTAAAGATAGACTGGACACAAATAGTCATAAATTGGCCAGTCAAGTCCAAGAATTGATGTCTAGTATAAAAAAAAAAGGAGACATTTCCATCTTCACAGATACAAAGACATGCAGTGAAAAAGAGTGGCCGGTCTATACCCTCTAGTAAAAAAGAAAAAATCAAGTTCAGTAGGATTTAAACACTCTAGGCCCTCAGATGTACTTTAAAAGCAAATCAGTTATAAAGCCTAGATACTAAGATACAAGAGTTCTCTCTTAAGATGTAACCTCAGAAACCTGCAGAAAGACGGGTACTCTGTCATGATGGTATTAAATACATACAAAGGTGGAATTGAAGGACTTTTGACAATTCTGTCTTAATGCTATGTTACTTTTATTTCTTCATCTGCATCTTTTATGAAAACAAAGAACATAGCTGTTTGTATGAATGCTGTGTATGAACACTTTGTTTTTACAGGACTGTAAGCTGCTTTGAGCTCAGAATGACTTTGTGAATGCTAACAAGGTTCTCCTAATTGAGGAATCTAATACACACAGTGAGGGACTGGTTACCTCAGCCACTGTCAGCTGTCAAAAAAGGGAATAAAGTGTTTCCTAGATAGAAGGAGTCTGGACCAAGTGGAGAGCTGCACTCACAAAAGTCAGGAAATTAAGGAATCTGTTACAATGATCAGAAGTGACCAGAATGAATTTCTGGCATGTAGCAAGAGAAACAAAAGTGGACTTAAACTCAAAGAGTACTTTGAGATTCTTTCAACACACCAGTGGCTGTACTGTATAACTATGCACATAAAATGTGTAGACTGTGTGGGTTTACTTTATTCAATATATATCTGGCTCTTGATGGATTGTAGAATATATGTTTTAGCTTATGGTTATTTACAGAATTGTTTGAATATTAATGGCATAAATGAAACCTGATTTATGAGATTTATGATTTATGAGCCATTTTTAAAAATTAGTGTCTTCTTTTTATGTGAGGTACAATTTGTTCATAACTACTCTTTTTAAAGTTAGTAATGGAATAATTACTTACAGTCAGTCTTGAATTATAATTTTATTGTGTTTCTGTGTGCTGAAAATAGTGCACCATAGCTGCCAGTATCTTAGTTATTTTAGCCCATCAGTTGTAGAAATTATTTATTATAAATCATTAAGCATACTGAGAAAAAACCCTGGTTGTTTATTTAAATGAGAGATGATTTATGAAATTGTGTCGGATTACTCTTGTGTACGTTGGTCTAACTTACAAAATAGAGAAGCTTAGAGTTGGTAATACAAAAATGTAAACTCAAAGTCTTAATTCTTCTTCCTGGGCAAGATTTTTTTTCTCTCTTCACTCTGTCTATTTTGAGAAGTAAAAGAAACTAATCTATAACATGCGTTAAATACAAAACTATGTGGGGAAATTAATTTATTTTCGTATGCATTTAAAAATTTTCTTATTTTCTTCAGCTAAACATATTCTAGGAGCACATACAAAGACAGAGATTTTGCTGTCTTCCACCACTTGCGTACAGTTAAATCTAGGATGTTTAAGTCAGCCTAATGATCCATACTATCCCTACACACTCCTAAGGAGATCTTTGAGATCTGAAATGTCAGCAGAAGGTAGAGAAAGTATCTACTTCTATCTCCATGAGGAATTAGTAATTAACACATATTACTTCATTCAATAGTGTCTTCCTAGTACTCCCAGTCAGAAGAATTACAGGGAAATTACTAACTGTGAAGTCTAAAGCTGTCCTTTTTTATATGGAAGCAAGAAGTCAGCTAGGCTTTATGGGTAGCTTCTACAAAGGATAACGGGCTTATCAATTAGTTTTCATAGTATTGAAATCTCCAATCAAAGTCTGTGAGTCTATCCCTGCAGAAGTCTCATCAATATCATTTGGAAGCAATGGTTTGCCATTTTTGGAAAACAAAACAAACCAAACCACAAAAAAACTCCCCTCTCCCCCCCAAAAAACCAACAAACCAACCCAAAAGCAACACCAGTGAAATGCAACTTTTTATGCAAATTAGTAAACTATTAAAACATTAACATGTAATCCCATTGACTGTAATGGCATTAAAAATCCTGAATTTTAATTTATGTATTGGTATCAATGCTATTATTAGGTAAATAGTTGAGAGTCTTTACAAGGAGCAGATACACATCTTGTTTGTGACAAAACTGTCTCTACTTTGGTGAGCTGCAAAAGAAATACACTGAGGAACGCAAGGATGTAGAGGGAGCAGGTATGAAAATGATACAGCACTTACAGAAGTGGATCAGGATTCTCTGAGTATCATGTGTCCAAGTGAGATATCAGTGCTTGTCACATACAGTTTTCTGGGGGTAAACTCAATGCAATCCACACAAACAATTGCTAGTATACATCTCTATCACCACCCATTACTACAAAAGCAAACTATGTTCCCAGGTGATCTTAGTCATCACTCTTTGAAGTTGAGGAGAATACTGCCATCTTATCCCAGTGCAAAATTGTTAATTGGGGTGGGAAGAGTAGCAATCAAGGTAATTATGCATTTTTACTCTTGTTCTGGGTTTCAGAGGTAGTTGTAATGAACTGCTTGAAGCAAACATTTCAGGTTGTTTTTCTGCTGAGAGAAGTCAAATGAAATGACCTTCTTTTCATCTGCTATTCTTTTCAGCTTTTGAAGTTACTTCTTTTTGAAGAAATGATCCATTTATCAGTCAAACCTGCATGAAAGTCATACATTTATCTAATAAAAATGCCAGTAATTTACTTTAAGGTGGACTATACAGACTACAGTCACTTACAATTTTTTTTGTTAAATAAATTAATGAACAGATTAAAAAGTGAAAGGCTTAGAAAAGTTAGCATAAGAGCTGGACTCTAAGTGAAAGGGCTTCCTATTGCCAAAAACAGGAGTGAGGGATGCGAATATTTTAAGCTCTGTGTTTTTTCCCCAGCTTTGGTGACTGCTCTTTACTATTTTGACTCTAATTTATAGCAAATGGTGCCAAAAGCTGGTAATAAAATATAATTAAATGGAATTGCAAGGCTGGTGAAATCCACAGCTAGCAGACAAAAAAGCTGAAGGTAATTGCTAAAGCAAAATTATTACCTAATGTTTTCTCCAGCAATTGGAGCCATATTTACATGTGAGCACATGTGCGCAATTACATCATATCAACACAGGAGCTGATAAAGGCCATCTCTTTTTATATATACATAATCAGAAATAATGCAATCCACTAGTATGAATTGTATACTCTTCTTCCTTCAGAGGAACTGCTTTTTAATATCTAATTTAAAATTAATAATGCAGCAGGAATGGATTCATTATCTCTTGTGTCAAAATCCTTCTTGATAAGTAGGATAACGAGAGTGAAAAAGCATGAATAGGAAAGAAGAGTTTCAGTGACCAAGTTACTCCTGTCCTCATCAATTCCAGAGAACAAAATTTTTATCCACTGCAGTAACAAGTTGCTAAGGCAGCAAAGGAGAATGTGTGGAAAAGTTCCCAAACCTGCACCATCAGTACATTCACAAAGTAGATGAAAAGTGAAGGAAAAAATAAAGGGTGAGAGCAAATCAAGTAAAATCTAGTATACTTTTTTTCACATTGATGTTAGAAACCTGTTAGAAATTTTTATCCTTTGTTTACTCATATTGAGTTGACTGTTCCTATTCAGTATCCAGCCTACCTCTTCTCAGAAAAATTTACTCTGAAAGCAAACCAAAATTTCCTTTTCAATCACCATAACTCAGATGGAAATAAGGATGAAGTTGATCTGAAGAAAAATTATTATTCCCTGATAGATAGCTGACATAGGCCTCTATTTGACATTGAAATTACTTTTGAACAGGCTTGTATTACAGTAATACATATATAAAGACTTTAGATTTACAAAGATAATTTCATTTAGAAATTTTTTAAAGGCAAGGAGAAATTACCCTGTTCCTGTGCATAAAAATAATTATCATTACTTTATTTGTGTCAGAGTAGTATTTGGAGATTCCACGCAATTATTTTAGCAGAAAGTAGCACTAAACCTGCATGACATCAATTTTCCTGTTTGACAAGTATCTGTAGATAAAAGTGGAAAAATCCTTACTTGACATCTGTATCAGACCAAGATATTTCAAAGATACTTACAGACTTTTTAATGGAGTAAGGGACACAAGAATGGTCAAATAAACAGGGAGCTCGCTGAAGATATAATAAATCTAGTTTCAACTTAATGCTTAGTCTTATTTAGGCCACTGTTATGATTTCAGTGTTCTGTATCCTACACACATATTTCAGCCACAAGTCTACAAACTCCTGGGTTGTGATCCTCACTGCTCTTTAAGAGAAATTGTGTCCCCATGGAAGCAAGACCCCTTTTTTTTAGAACTTGCATGGTTAATTAGTTTTAGAGACTATGACAAGGAAAAAAAAATTAAAATCCCCCCCAAAGCTCAGACCAGCATAATTCTATGAGTTTACATGTTATACGAGGTAAAACACACTCCTTACCCTAAAATTTTTACAGCTAGTATAGGCTAAAGTTAAAAGGGAAAGAGAGATAAGAAAGCAGGAAAGTGACTTGCTAAAGATCATGAAAATCAGCAACACTATCAGGCACAGAAACTATGCATGTTGGCCCAATAATCTACTTCTGACAGCTTATTGTCTCCTGGATAGCTGAGCTTGTTATATCTTCCTTCATTTTGTTGTTCAATGGACAGCTTTTATCAGTTTTTTAGTTAGTAGTTCATTAAAGTGTAAGAATCCAGTTGTACCTCAGACACACAGATGCTATAAAACCTGTAGCAAAGCATGAAATATAGGTTCGGGTAGTTTAATATTGTATTTATATATTTCTTAGGTCTCAAATGGTTGAGAGCTCAGATTCATATTAAAAAAAAATGCTCAAAGTAATAGTAAATCTTCATTGTAGAGCTGAGCCCTGGCATGACAGGTGTGCATGTAAATAATGATGATTAACTATGTGACAAATTACACAGAGAACTTTTAAGCTAGTGGCTTGATAAATATAAGAAACTGAAACAGTTTACTACCATTTAGATATAAAGCTGAGAAAGAAGAAAAAAAAGAACAAAAAATACATGAAAATCTGAGAAAGGTGGAAATAGGCAAGGCAGCTTATTGTTTTTGTCTTACTGTTCTGATTATGATAGGTACTGAACAAAGAACATTCATGGGTTTTTTGGCTGGGATGAACTGGTTGTTGCACTCTAGATCACAGGACACCTTTAGCTGCTTTACTGTTTTTTAAGCAGCAGTAACTAGCTACCTTGTTTGCATTCTTGGCAGCGCTGTCAAGGATTTGCAGATTTCACTGATATCCATGACCACCTCCAGGTCACCCCTGCTCTTCAGAAATGCAGATGACTGGATGGATTTGCAGTTTGTAAGATAGCATGTGTTATGAGTTTTTCAGAGAGACATAGCAGAAAGAAACCCTAGAAGAGATGAACTGCAGCACAAGGGTGGTTTAAGTGTTTTTAAGTATTTTTTGAAATCACCATAAAACAATAATAAACCCTACAAAAAAAA
>VZZY01024564.1:136468-150026 GCA_013400335.1 Eurystomus gularis | reverse complement strand
TGTCATCACTATACTTGATTTCCTCCAGGAGGTTGATCACCTCCTGGCTGTCCTTGGCTTCTCACATTGGTTACCTCTCCTGTGAACTGCATTGGTGCTCCTGCTGGTCAGGTGTCATCACGAGGACTCCATCAGCTTTGAGCCTCTCTCACTTCTAAGATAAAATTGTGTTCCTTCCCGTTCTATCTAATGCAAGGTCCATTAGAGATCTCTTCCAGCTCTCCCCCTGCTAAGGTTTTCCCCAGGAATCTGACAGCAATTGAAGGAACTCAAATATCATTAGAACCAGAGAGTGCCCAGTACAGGGATGTGGTCTAAATGACAGTCACGCATGTATCTTGCCTGGCTGAGGCAAGGGCACAGCAGGTCTGACATATCCTTGTCTGCAGGGAGGCAAGAACTGCCTGCGGCGTTTGTGACATCTCAGCCTGTACACACACAGTCACACCTTGTACTTAACATTTAACTTCATTTGGTACAAAACCTTGGCCCGTCTTTGTTTCCTAAGAGTCAGTAGGGTGAGCTAAGAGCAAAGTGCTCTGCAAGCCAACGTAACTCATCCTTCACTTGTGTAGTTTTATCAACACAGACCATTTTCTTCTCACCAGCTGAGCTGATGAGAGCTTCACTGATTGTACTTCTGGCCGAGAGACCTGATCAGCCCCCTGTGCTGCACTGATATGAGAACCCTGGCCTTCCCAAAGCACATCCATTCTGTCTTGGAGCAGCCTCGCTGTTCACAAAGCAGATCATCCCCATCTGGGTTTTTTTTTTTGTAACCTTTAGGTTGAAGCACAGCATGCAGTTTGACTGAAAACCATTTATGCGTTATGTATTACCAGGTTAAATAACTGCTCTGCTGCTAGAACTTGTATTTCTTAATCCTGTAGATGCTTTTGTAAGTAACAGTGGGAAAAGACCAAACCCACAACAAGTCTCTACAACTTTCCTTGATGGTCTGAAACAGCCTGGGGTTCAAGCATGTGGTCACCATAGAGGCACTGAGGAAGGCATATCCCCTGTTAGATATGGTGGATCAGAGCCGGAGGCCAAAGGAGCTGGTAATTTCCTGATGCGTCAGTAGAACAGGTGGTCTGCTGGGATGGTGCTGACAGTGTATGACATGGGGTGGAGAAGCTGCAGAGGCACAGAGCAGCTGGCTGCTAGTGCCCTTCTCCAGCAAGGGCCTGGGACTGGTACTGAGCAGCCAGCATCTCTCTGCTTTGTCCAGTGCTGGCTCTTGCAGGAAGGGCAGTGACTTCTCTCCTCTCTCACACCATGCCTGTCTTTTGTTGCTGTTCCTTGTAGTGAGTGGTAAAATGGTGTGGTTGACATCTCCAGCTCTGAGACAGGAGTGCAAGATGTGTAAAATCTAATCTGGGATGAGGTGGGGGGAAATAACTTCTTCGGGATTCCAGGTGGCCTTGTCCTGCCTCTTTATGGAACCGTCTTGGCAGGTTCAAAGCATTTTTAGTTTTATTTTGGAGATGGCATTAGGTTTTGCATTACTAACCCAGCCTTTGTTTTTTTTTTGCTGGCAGCCTCCTCCAACCACTGGCTTCCCCACTATAGAAGGTAAGCACTAGCCTTTGTTTACATACGAACAGCAAGCAGAAATAAGGGCAAGGCAGGCCAGCTGGGATGGCAGCAAATGATGTGCTGCTGGCTCATTATATCCACAGGCAGCTTATTCAGAGGATGCAGTCAGGAGGCAGCCTTCCTGCCCTCACATAGCTAGTGTGAAATACAAGATGATAAGAATAAAGCCAACTTTCCTCTGTGCCATGCTCCAGCGTCTAGAAGCAGTGGTGCACGTGGTACAGTGATATGCAGATGGGAGCCTTGGCACAAGCCACGTTTGGATTGTAGCTGTGTTAGCCAGGGCATCCCAGCAGAGGTGTGGTTTTGGTAGCAGGTGGCTTTTAGTAGTGGGTCCTGTACTTGGATGCTGTGAGTTTCTAAGCATCTCTTGAAATCTTCCAGGAGTGATTCTGTTTGGTGAGCCAGTGAGGTGGGAGACAAACCTACAACTTATTATTGATGTACTATTGAGCAACGGGAACCTTGGGGCAGAGCTGCAAGATATACCATACCCCCATCTGCCTGTCCTTGCCTGCAACATGGATCTCCTGTGGATGGCCGAAGCCAAGATGCCCAGGTGAAGAGCATGCGTGATATTTGTTTTAGCCTATTTCATACATTTCTCCTCCAGATGATCTTCGTTTACTGCATTTTTTAGCATTAGAATTTGACTGTGTCATAATTAGCAGGAGAGATGTGAAAACTGCATGAAAAACAGACTAAAACCTTAAAGAAGCAAAAGCCAGACCACTGCCTATGGGTGGGTAGATGCTGTGTCCAAACTAGGTGCTACCCTGTCTCCAGCAGACGGTCCTCCTCACCAAGGAGTGTTTGCTACTCAAGTGGTGTGGCTGAGGATACTGATGACCTCCTTTCTGGAGCAGGTTTGGCCATGGCACTTTCCTTCTGTGCTTGGAGAACATCTACAAGAAGGTGACAGGCCGGGAGCTGAAGTACGAGGCCTTGATTGGCAAGCCCAGCACCGTCACCTACCGCTATGCTGAATACTTGATAAAAGAGCAGGCAGAGAAACAGGGCTGGAAGTCTCCCATCAGACGCCTCTATGCAGTTGGGTAAGAGACTGTTTTTCCCTGCTGGTTTCCTTAGGGAGTTGCATGCTGAGTGGAGATTTATAAAGTGAATAGCAAAATCCCCATGGTGTGTCTGCAGCTTCACGTCCTGGAACGGAGGCTTGCTGGCTTTTTGCGCCCTACACTTCTAACAATTTGAAGGGCCCTGTCAGCCTAGGAAAGCTGTTACTGTGGGATGGAGAGCACGTGTAGCATGACTGGATTAAAGAAAAAGTTAAGAGACCCAGATGTAGTACCATTAGCCAAAAACTTTGGGATTGTAGGGAATATCTTACAGTAACGACTGAAACTGCCCTGGGTGCTTTGGATGTGTCTTGTCCCGTTAGAAAGCTGTTCATGAAGTGTGTGGCCTTCACCACAGATGAACAGGACACACCAGCAGGTAGACTCACTGGCCCGGTCTGGGTGGTTCTTTTGATGTTAGCACATATCTTGTGCCCCTTCCTCCCTCAATGTTGTCTTAATCCCAGCCTGTCAGAGCCAGAAATTGATGCATGGGCTAGTTTCTCATTTCTGTTTCACACTGTGACCTTATCCAGGGATAACCCTATGTCTGATGTCTATGGGGCAAACCTCTACAATAACTACCTCAAGTCAGCTCACCAGAACCAGGCTGGGGTGAAGAGGAGCCCACAGGCAGCCAGTTCCCAAACTGAGGATCACCTCAAGCTGAGAAAGGACTGTAACAATTCAGTGGAGAGTTGCGAATCGATTCTGGTCTGCACAGGGGTCTACCGCCACAATGCGGATGTTCCCAGGAAAACGGAGGAGTGCACAACAGCAACAGTGTTCCACGGCCATCGGGACTTCTGCTTTGACCCCAGCCTGGTGGAAGCCTCTTACATAGTGCAGGATGTGAATGACGCTGTGCAGCTTGCTTTCAAGAAGGAGAACTGGATCTAGGGTTAAGACAGGTGTACCTAAACATCTACCGTCAGGGATTTTATGTACTGGAAAGGGAAGAGGGGAAGAACAGGGAGAGATCTGAGGTGATCTGATCTAGCCAACATGAAAGAAAACTCCCTGTCTCAACACTAAAAGCCCCTTGCTTGCACTGGTACACATCTGCAATCCTGACAGCTGCCAGCAGACTTTCAGCTGTGAACGTACATTGCTGCCATCAACAACTGAGCCATGATGGAAACAGGGTAGAAGGAGAAGGCTTGTCCCAGCAACCCTAGTTTTGTTCAGCCATCAGAGTTCTTTCTTTTCCACCCTTTGTGCATGAAGATCAGGCATGCTCACCCTCCTCCTCACATTGCCTGTGAGGGTGAAGCTCTTCCTGTGCAAGGAGCCACCATTGGTCAATGACCATTCATACAATGTACTATTTGTCCAGTCCGTGACGTGAGCACACCAGAAGCTGTGGTGTGGTGGCACTGTGCCAAGGGAAGGCTTAAAGTCTTAACATTCTCTGTATGAAGAATAAGTGCCTATGGACTTGAACAAATTCTGTTTGCATGGGGATTTGCCACTGCATCCCTGTCAGTCTGAAAAAAGTCCCATTTTGCAGTCCTCCGGCAGCTATGGAGAGGCAGGGCCCTTCAAAAGGAGTTGCAGTAGCCAGAGCAACTTGCTGCAGGGCCGAGGGGAGAGTTACACAATTCCCTCCCCCCCTATTTAGCATTCTGTGAACACTTCTGCCTTTTTGCATCCCACTAGGGAGCCAGCAGCCTGCTCTCAATAGCAGGGGAAACCACTACAGTCTGATTTCCAGAGTTGTCTTTGCCCAGAACTCATTGCTGCAGCAAGAGGCTGTTTCGGCACCCACCTTAACCCTGGCTGTTGAAAGGAACATCCCCCTGCTCCAGCTGGCACAGCTTCCAAAGATGGGCCCCTCTTTGGAACAAGGGCCAACCAGAAAGTCACAGCCCACCTTTGCTCCTTCCTTGCGTGCAAGGATTGAAAGAGGAGATCTTTAAGCCAGGATGGTACCCGAGCCCCAAATCACCAATCGTCATTTTTAAGAGCACAAATGTATTCATCCTTCACTTCTTTTTTCCTGATGTCCCTTGTATGGTTTGCAGCTCAGGAATACCCCAGTTCACTCCTCTTCCTTTAGCATGCAGGTAGAGTCTCCCTAATATCAATGAGCAGCTGGGACTTGCTTGCTCAGGAACGTTTCTGTATCCCTAATGACATGCACCTTCTGTTGCCTCTGTTCTCCTAGTTCAGGCTATCCAGGGAAAGATCAAGACCTGTGTCTCCTTAGAGAGTCCAAAGAAGCTAAGCAAGTATTGCTTGAGAAACTCCATGTGAAGGATTGGCTCAGCAAGGAGTGTCTTAATTCCAGAGAAGCACTGTGATTTTAGAAGTATAAAAATCAGTCTGCATATGTGATGGAAATCTTTTGGAGCCAACACAACTTTGTTGCTGTTCCTACTTCTACTCAGCTCACACCACACAGAGATCAGAAATAGGTCTGCTCTGCCTCCTCTTTCTTCCTTCCTGCTTTACCAGGCAGCTCCCTACACAGGGTACAAACAAGATGTTCTGCACAGAAGTTCAGGTTCTTAATTTAAATCTCAGCATCCATGTACACTGATATTCTGCTTCAGCAGCTCTCCATCATCTTGATACGGAGGTATCTTCCTAGGAAGGTCATGCTGCAGAAGGGTTCTGTTTGTATGTTATGCCAGGCTCTGCATCTGAAGGGGACTGGATGCTTGATGTCAGTGACCCAGGCAAAGAGGTCCTTCTCCCTGGCTTCTTTCTCTATACCTTATTTTCTGAATAGGTGCAGAAAAATACCTCTTTGGGTGAATTTTCCTCCTGTGGAGTCCATAGTGGGAAGCACTTGTTTCCTCTCTTAGCACTAGCTGGGGTCCTTTTCCTTTGTCTTACCAGGACAAGAACTGGTTGGCTGCTTCTAAAAAGCCGCTGTAATGTGAGGAACACAATGCTAGATTTGAATCCTTTGCCTTTCACTGGAGAGAAAAAGAAATTACCATTTCATCTACTTGCACAAGACAAGGGCTTGTCTCCAGTTTCCATGAGAGTGAGCACAGGGAAGGACTTCACATACAACAGAGAAGGTCCTTTAGCTTTCAGTGCACAATTTCCACAGTCACAATTGTACTGGGGACCCAGCGTGCAAGGCGTGAAACTGGAAGTCCAAAACCCATTTTTTCATAAACGAGCTCCAGTGCCCCTCAGCCTTGCTTCCCAGAGGTGCCATCCAGTACAGAAAGAGGAATGCTCCCTTTCCTTGGAGTATTTGCTAAGTTGGGTGATAACTTTATAGGATTAATTGGGAATGGTCTTCTAGGCCATAGACCTCAGAGAGCTGGTTCCTGCAATAACTGCCACACCTTCAATTTGGTAGGTGGCTATCTGCAGAAATACGAAGGGCTGTCCACCTGTGTGTGCAGCAGCCGTTAGCAGAGCCCTCTCTTTTTAAGGCTGTGCTGCCAGCTACTCAAAGACAAGGTGCTGCTGAACCAGTGCTCTCTAAGGGGTGTAGTGCTGCAGAATCAGCTGTCCCAAATGGAGACTGGTGCACTGGCTGCTGCTCCAGTGACAGTGGCAGCTTTATGGAAAAAGAATTTTGAGAAACCCCAAACAGTGTGTAATTTCACATCAGTATGCATGGCACATCTCAGCCAGAAGTTAAGTAGGTAGCAAGGGGAAGGAGGTAGCATCTCCTTCAAGAAAGGAAGAGGTTTGCATTTGCATGGAGAGTGAGCCAGGAATCTCTGTCTTTGGAATAGCAATGGAGGTGAGCTGCCTGATGTGAGTCTGCTTTAAATTAAAGATCTGCTTTTAGCTCCAGATTTTTTTTTTCCACCATGTTAGTGTTGAAACAGTGCTCTAGGAGTCTTAAAAAGATGTAGGAGGAACTTCAGTGATAAGGAATGTAAGAAATGTTTCACTTGAGAGCTGAAACTGGACAGAAGGGAGAAGCAATCTAGAAAAATCTCATACCCTTTCCCCAGTTCTTACCAAGTTAGGTTGTGTAAAAGGTTCTGCTTGTCGGTCTGTGCACTAATTAGTCAGATGGGCTGTCCTCAGCCTGAGAGACCTTTCCTCCATTCCCCTGCTCAGCTCCTCGAAACTGTGTTACTCTGTCCAGGTCCCTGCCTAGGAGTTGCACAAACACAGTGGAGGGAACAGGAAATCTGGGTTCTCCAGCCACTGCTGGATACTGACTTGATTGTGGAAGATTTCTACAAATGAAAGTGCTTGCCAGGTCTCCTCCGTTCCACAGGTTTTGTGCTAGAGTGCTGTCCTGGCTTCTAATGTATCTATAGTTCATTTCTGGACATCTGCTCCTGCTAGAATTCAGTTAAACCCTTTTTCCTTGGAATGCAGCTACCTGGAATTAGCTTCAAGCATGGCTGAAACAAAACTTCTCCTTCGTCTCATGTATTGCACAGAAGGGGCGTTTCTGAAGCTGTATTTCTCTCATGCAGAGGAAGCATAACTTCTGTGCAGATTATGGGGCCAAGCAGGAGAGGGGACTTCACTCGCTGATCTAATACCTTAATATTTATATGCTGTACTGCCCCATACAGCAAACGTGGTGAAGACCTGATCCTGACAATTCCATCTGCCACAGATGGATGGGTTTTAGTCAAGCCTTAAGGGAGCATGCAGTGAGGTGGGGGAACTGAGAACAGCAGGGAGGAACCAGAGGAGTGATAAACCTTGTTTTGGATCTGAAGCAGAGAGCTTATGTCATGCAAGAACATGGGGGCCAGAGAGGTCAACTCCGTTATTCCACAGGACACATGCAACTACTAGCCTGGCATTCAGGGATCCATACAACACTACTGTTCCCTTTCTCCCTAGTGTGTCTTTTCCCTCCAATAAATGACCGATGTTTCAGATTACATCATGTGTGCTGTAGCAGAGTGATTACATATCATACAGAGAAATCACAAGCTGTGATTATTTTAGATTTCATATTAATTTCAACCCAGTTCCTCAGTTGCTCCTTTGATGTAGCACATATAAAAAATAATAAAATATGTTTTCTTGGAAATAAATGTAACTTCCTCTGTGTGCATTTCATGAGTGTTATCCTGGTCTCTTTCACATCTTTGCCCCAAAATATTATCAAAACAAACTGTCTTTTGTTCTGTTCATCAAGCCATTGTCAGATTTTGTTGAGGGAACCAGCCTGAAGGATACCCCTCCAGCAGTTCTTTTGACTGAGCCAAACTGTGATTCCCTGTAAGCTCTACACCTGAGACAGCCTGGTGAGATGTGTGCAATTTTGACCATTCCTTCTCGGGAGGAGGGTGGGGAAGGACACATCACAAGCTATGGCTGGACAAGGATTCCCATTCTTAGCAGAGAGAGGAATCAGATTGTATTCTACATCCTGGAGAAATGACCTATGGCCCTGACCTCTAATAAATGACAATAAAAAGTATTAACCAGCCGTTTCCTTTTATCCAGTACTCCGGTAGTTGGAGCACCCGCCCAAGATAGGGCATATCAAGGTTGAGTTAGGCAGAAAGCTCAACACCTGAACCTCTCAGATGAATGCTTTTAATCACTACACCACTGTCAAAGCAAAAGGGCAGCCTAGGGTTAAGGTGTCCCATGTGGGAGACAGCCTTAGCTGGAAGCTAGAGTCCCATATAAATCCTTAACCAACATAAGGAGCAGAGTTAAACATTGGCATCATGAAACACTGAAGAAGGAACAACCTGAACAAGAGGGACTGAGAGCCCCATTCAGGTTGGAGTTTGCTCTCAGGTGGATGTGGTGAGGAATGCCTACCAGAGTAAGCCCTGAGAAATGCTTAGTCTGTCAATTCTGGTGGGCCTTGAACACAAGCCAAGCAGTTACCTGCTCACCCTGGTACAGACCTTGGCCCTTCAGAGGCACACTTAAATCTTTCCTTTACCTAGTCTACCAAACTTCAGTTATAAAAGCACAAGTCTTGGGATTTTTGCAGCCGCATGGTCAATTTGGTGAAAATCAGGCACTTAAAGACTTCTACAGATCCAGTCTGCAACAGCTTAAAACCCCACACCAGCAAGGCAGCTACATGGCCTCTAGGGACTAAACTGCTCCCTCAAGAAAACCTTTTTCTATAGTTCACTGTAATAAACCCGCATTTTCCTTTCAGCCAGTTCAACTACTAAGAGTAGAACTGACTTTCTCCTCAAAGTCAGTTGCAATACACACTTTGTATGGAGTAAGTACAAAATACTCAGAGCAACCCCCACATCCTCTTCACTCTCCAAACCACTACCCCGTTAGAAGCATGAAAAAGATCTCTTTGCACTTTATGTTGGTATTGAAAGTTCTTTGAACTGAAATGTAATTACAAGCAATAGATGACTGCACTTTTATACCCTTCTGAAGAGTACCTCTATTCCCCAGACCGTAATACCGGATCAGCAGTTCAGTTGCAAATACTCTGTGTTGGGAGGTGGACAAGCCGAGGCACCTCTGAATTTTGGTGCTGGCCAGGTGAAGCTCTTCCTACACTTGCCTGCAACTTCAACTCTTGTCTGTTTGAATGGATTAGAGAAGTGCAGTACAAAGTGTGTGTCAGAGAATCCCAGAACCTTCCTTTCCCACACAAAAGGCAATTTAAGTACAGTTAGAGCAGATTATGCTCAAACTCACTGAGATCAGCTTTGCCTCCTTCCCTCCCACTGCTGCCAGTTTCTGACAGCTTACTGCAGGGTATAATTAGGGATTTAGTTTCTGGTCTTTCTTTCAGGCATACATTTGCCTCTCTCATTTTTTTCCTCCCCCCTTCCCCCCAAGAAACTGAATCATTATTTTGTTTCCTCTCGAGTTGTGCCCTCAAGAAAGTTTTGTCCTTCCCCCCGCAGGGGTATTTTTGAGGGCACGCTACTTGTTTCCACTAGTAACGTAAACCAGAAGTGGCAGCATTTTAGATATTCAGTATGACTATTCCACAAAACTCTGTTGTCTGCTGCTTGCCTTTAAATATATGTATACACACATCTCTCTACACACATAAATACATAAAGAAGCCAGAAACATAGCTTTGGAGCTGCTGAAGAGTAGAAGCTATTTATAGCTTAGCCTTTTAATGCTTTAACAGTAATGGTTAAGCACTAACACTTCCAAAGACTGCACATTGCATTAAGTAACTGGATCACACTGGAAGCATCAGCTTGTCATATCTCATCCTACAGTGTGCTACAAAAAGCTCCTCCGTGTTTTCTCAAGTAGAAGACATTTCTCCCCTCACTCCCATTTTAAGGTACAGGCACAATTTCTGCTTCCTTCCCAACAAATAAGCTCTTTTCTTATTCTCACTTGTTTGTTTGGGTTGTGTTTGCTCTGCTGGAGCCCCTGCTCAACCCAAGGAAGCCCTTAAGCTCCCACCCTCCTTCTCAGTGCTCCCCCACCCCTGCTTATAGCTCCCCTCACCCTATAGCCACAGGCCTCTGTTCCCACCTGCCTACCTTGGATGTAGGAACCACCCCAGCAGGGATCCACTGGTCTCTGGAGAGCTGTCTCCATACAGCTTGTCTTGCCCTGCTCACACAGCCTGAACCCAGCAGGACTGCTCTCCCCAGGGTATAAGAGGTGCAAGCTCCTTCACCAAGCACGTGCTTGCCCAGGCAGGCCCACTTAGCACCCAGCTCCTCTCCAGGTGCCTCGCTTCCTCCATTCCCCTGGGCTGAGCTCACCACAACACCTGGCTGGCATGTCAGAGCTCATTTCCCCAGGTGGGCAGGCCAGCTGTGGGTGACAGGCCATCCCTCCCGAAGTCCAGGGGCTCCCATTCAACTGCACTTACCCTAGCAGGTGGGACAGACACCAGTCCAGCCAGAAATGCACCCAAACCTTTGTGAAGCGAGGTTTCTTCATGAAACGAGCCTCTGGACTGAAAGCAGAGGAGACACGAGTGCCTATGTGCAGGCTGCCAGGACAGCTAAGTGAGCATGTCCAGCCTATGGTGCCGAGGGCACGGGGAAGTGCATTGCGCAGGAAACCTGGAGCATGAGAGCCAACAAGGCAAAGCCGTCACCATCTGCTATCCAGGTAGGGCAGGAGCAACCCTCTCTGTGTGAGGGCTATTGCCTTGAGCGGCCCAGATGGATGCTTGGTTTTCACTCCATATCCTCTCATAGAAGTGGAAAACTTTTCTTGCAGTGGAGTACATGAATGTGGTAGGAGCAAAGACTGATTTAACCAGTCCTCAGGACTGACCACACATTAATCGTGACAGTGACACAAATGCTGGCTTACCATGAAAAGGGTCAGGTGAATGTAACCACCTTAGATAGAGACCAGGATTTTACCCTCTACCTTTGATCACACACACTTATGCTGCCATCTAACCCAGGCTTTCTTTGGAAACCAAATTAGGAGACACAGCCGGTGTCCTTCACAAACCCTCGCTGCCACCCTGAGCCATCCTGAACTGAGCAACTTCTGACACCAGTTAAAGAGAAGTAGCACTGTGCCCAGCTCCAACCTGAAGGAGCAACGCAGACAGCAAATACCCTCCTTGGTCATGGTCTCAAGCCTCACGCTCCCTGCATAACAGAGACCGTGCAACAGAGCCCTGAGCAAGGTGTTTGAGGGGTTCTACAAAAACCTTGTAGTCAAAGCAATTGTTTGGCCATGTTTTTTTTCTTCATCAGGCAAGTCTGTCAAAGAGAGAAAGCCCTGCCAGTGAAACACGCAGCGCTTGGTAGCAGAGCCCAGGTGCAGTGCTCTCATCTCCGATGAAGCCCACACCACAAGAGGCTGGAGAGCAAAGCAAACATGATGGGAGTGCATCTGGTGGAGCTGAGGGGGCTTGCTGCTCACTGTCTTCTTCCATCTCAAATGACCTCAGACTAAGATGCCCGGATGGGTGGGTGCTGCATTGCTTCTGTCGTGCAAAAGCTTGCCATTTTCCTGTTCTGGGTGGCTGTGGGCCAGCACCACACCCCAGCAATACAGAAAGAAGAGCGTTTCCTGCGTCACTGTGGAGGCAGCAACGTGACAGCACCTCCAAGGCATTGGCATGGGATGTGGATAGTGGGGAGCAGCCCCTGGGGAAGGGCAGCCCCGTGGCTCCATGTGGCAGAGGGGATGCTGGAGCCTGGGCCTAGTCTCTTGGCAGAGAGGCCCATGAGCTGCCCAGCCTGAATGTAGGTAGCACCCTAAAAGGCTGTTGGGAGCCTGCCGTGATTGGTCCTTAGCCTCAGGCTTCTGTGCAGTCACCCCCCCGGAAAACAAATGGTAACGGCCCTTTTTGGACTCACCGGCTTTTAAACTTGTGACGCTTGTCAGAGTTACAGGGCTAGCAGTGCTGCCTGCTGCATCCTGGTCCCTCTGTGAGCATCTGCATAGGTGTCCTGCCTGTTGTGCCCTCAGGTGAAGCTTCACATCCTCCATCCTGGCTCCAGCCTAGGCTACACCAGCTCTTTCACCACCTGCCAGGCTGGACTGTCCTTTTGAACACTCGTGTTTCTTATGATACGTTTTAACCTTCTTAAAGTGAAGTATCTCTCTTTGCTAGTTTAAATGATGGTATGTACCATGACAAGGTGAGTAGAGGAAGGCAACAAACGCAAGCAACGCTGATGCAAGGTTGAATCTTGGCAGGTGTATCCTAGCACTGAAAACACAATGTGAGTGTAGCAGAAAATAGGTGTCTCCCATCCTATCTGTGACCCAGCCATGCAGGTAGCAACAGCAGAAATGCAGCAGCATGGACTTTGAAGCAGGGTAGCAACCAGCATAGGAGATCACGAGAATGCCTGCACAGTGCTACCCCAATTTAGAGATTGTACCATTTCAGTTCTGTGCTACCCAAGTAAAAAGCTTTCAGAGCCTCCAGCTATTTTTTTTTTTCCCCTCTGTTCTGACCATGCTTTTAGAAAACTAATTTTTCTGTGCCACCTCACTCCAGCCTCTATTGGCTCTAAGGCTTTTGCTATGATTCTTCTTCCCCTGCTTTTCCTCTTGATTATTGCTACATGTCTAAAGATATCTCAGTGTCAACCCACCTCAAGTTCTTCCTTTCCCTTTCTCAATTATTTGTTTGTTTTAGGTTTAAGTATAGGTTCTCCTGGTATCCCAGACCGATTTCTCCTTGTTTTCAAGAGCAGCCAGTGACATTTACTGGAGTAGGGCTCCTCAGGGAGCCTGCACCAACATGTGTTAGGTGGTTGTCACTGCTGTCCTGGACGTCCCTCCCCAGTACTAAGCATTTGGGCTTCATTCGACCCCTTCTGTGGATTAGCAACACCCTCAAAAATCAAGCTATTCTGGATCTTTGTCACAAAGTGTAGTTAATACAGACATTCGTGGATGCAGCTTATTCAGTATGCTCCACAGCACTGACCGGCAGCACCCGGCTCATCACTGGTGTGCGGAGGCAGGAATGAGGGACTGGTGATGCTGAGCACCAAGCCACTTGGCAATGCGACGTGCCACGTCATTAGTGCTGGTGCTGCGACAGATCCAGCCAGCCAAACTCAATTTGCGGCCACCATCAGCAGGTCAATAAAGGCCCCAGCTGATGCTTTCAGCAGAAGTAGGAGCTTTAGGGCTATTCACATCAATTTAAAGCACTGTCCCATCACGGCCAGCAGTTGGCTTGGCTCGAAGTTGGCTTGGCTCAACTCAGGAAGTCAACGGAGTAAAAGTCACTTACTTTGATGTACGATTCCTTACAACAGACTGAAAGTAGGGGCAGCTGAATGTCCAGCACCACAGCGGAGGAGCCACAAGTACGTGCTTCGCTGTAGGCTCCGCACCAGGCTACTGGCCGTGGTCTTGGTCAGCCTAGGAGACATCGGGGGAGACTGAAGTACTTCTGATCCTCAGGAGCCGGTGCCGGCGGGGCCGTGGCACGGCCGTGGGTGACCCGTCCAGGCCCGGCTGGCTCCGTCGCCGGGGGTCTGAGGGGCGGGAGGCAGCCAGGCCGTGCTGTCGCAGCCCCG
>VZZY01024564.1:113440-134819 GCA_013400335.1 Eurystomus gularis | reverse complement strand
CCCAGCCCCCGCCTCCGCCCGGCCGCCGCCCCCCGGGGGGGCTCTCGCCGCCTCCGGGTCCGCTCCCGGCAGAGTCTCTCTGCGTTCTGCTCAGGTTCCCGCCGCCGTGGGCGAGCAGGGGAAGGGGACGCGGGCTCCCCGACCGGACTCTCGCCCTTCTCCTCCCTTCCCCGCGGTCACGTCCAGCAGCGGAGGCTCAGCGCAAACCCGACAGCCCGCGGGAGCCGAGGCCTGACGCTTGTCCGCGCAACACGCACCTGCCCTTCTGGAGGCTTCTCCCAGTGCTTCTGCCTCTCCGCACGCTTTGGAGGGCCCCACTCTTCTCTTCCCGCTCCCCGACAGGGCGTCGTGTTGCTTCGTGACCATAAAGGCTTCGTTTTTCTTTTTCCTGCTGAAAGACAGGGGCCATCGGACTTTTTTTTCCCTCCTTTGAGAACTCCTGCTGACCACAACCCCGAGATGTGAGAGGGGTCTGACCAGCAGAGACATGCCTTTGAGGTGCGGGCAGGACAAAAGGAAGCACGCTTTGGTTTCGCTAGGTCCTGCAAAGCTGCCACCTCTGTTTCCCAGCAGCAGAGCTGCAGAGGGCCTTTGTGTACCAGCTGGGGAACCTCTGGAGCACGCTGGCCACCTGGTCATTTCAAGCCTAGGAGCCACTTTCTCCAAGCTGAAAACGTCTACCTCTGTGCTTCAACCTTTTGCGTCTTATGTTGACTTCACACCCTAAAGAAACATTGGAATACAGCATGGACCGAATCCAGGGGCTCAGACCCCGTTTCGCTACCACTGAGACATTTACTTCTGGTGAGAACAGGGTTTACAGCAGCTACTGCTTGCTTCAGACAGCGGCACTCAGGTGCTGGGGCTCTCATTTCTCTGTGAATATGCATGTTTGTGGGATCAGTGTTGGTTTTCTTTTACACAGAGTGTAGGATCTCCCTTTACGTAGGCCGGGAAGGCTGGAAAGATTTCCTCTGGCCTCCTTCCACATCTGCTTGAGAGAGCAGGGACGGGGCTAAGCCTGCAACCTGCCCCCTCTCAAAGAGCAGAGGATGTCACCGCTGCTCGGGGTGGGCCCTGTGCTCGGTGAACCTCACTTTTCAGCACAGAGAGCGAAGTGCTGCGGGATCTCTCGAGGCAGAGGGGCTCCCGAGCTTTGGTGAAAGCCCACCTACGAGCAGCCTGTCCTCCATGTGCACGTGGTTAAGGGTAGGTGGGGAAAAAGTTAATTGTTAGTAACCGCTCATAGAAACACAGGGATCTTTGGTTTTAAGCTCCATGAATGTTTGGGGCGGTTAAGACCTGCTCTTCTGCCTGGCTACAGCTGCTCCTGAAACCTGCCAAATGGAAGCAGGAGCACAGAGGCCACGTTTGGAGGAAGGACTTCGCCCCTCCCAGGCTTTTATTTTGTTATCTGGGCAAGGCTGCGTTCACTTGGAAAATGCCAGTTTCCCATCCTGAGCCTTTTTCCAGGCTGTCCTGATGGGAAGGGGAAATAAAGCACAACCAACTGCTACCCAGAGCCAACCGCAGGACTGCAGGCGCAGCCCAGACTTCTCCTGCACACACACCTCCATTCTCTCCTTCAGGGCTCGGGCTTCAGAGGGACCGAGCCTCTGTCCCACCTCCCTTTTCACAGAGTGGGATCAACTGCCTGCTCCGGTGGACTGCTACAAAATGTTTACAGTCTGGTAACTTCCAGCTCCCACAGGCAGAAGTGGGGGTGCCGTGGGGCTCTTCCCCCCCAGCTCTCGGGTGGCTGATGAGTTTTGAGGGGCTAGAGAAGCCCCTAGAAAAGATGGGACAAGAGTGCTGTTCTCTTCAGAGCTGCAGCTAGGATGGGTGACTTGCTGCTCTCCCCCTGCCAAATGGAGAGTCAGCAAAGGCTGGGCTTAACTTTCCCGCCAGTGCTTTATTTTTAACCTGAGCCCTTACACGGGCAGTTGTGTGAGTTTTGGCCGGTGGCCTTTCTCTTCAGTAACTTCTTTTTGTCTGGACAATCTTGGTGCTGTGAGTGACTGTGATTGTAAAACTTGGTACTGTGAACTTTTCCTGTGTGATGTGAGATGTGTCGAGGGGATGCTAAGTTCCTGGCCAAAGGAGGGGTAATTACAGGTCTGTCATGCTCGCGCAGATGCTTGTTTCCTTGCACCTTCCTTTTTCAGGATAAATGAGGTGAGACCTGTACCTAGGAGTACTCCATGCTTCAGTCTAACAGCTGAAGAAAAAACAACAAACAACTTTGCCAAAAACAAGGTAAAGGAAAAAAAAAGCTCTTCACCCCCCAACTATGTTTGGCCAAATTCATGACCGCACCAAAGCGCGGAGAACAACATCCCTAATACACCGAAGCGTAAGCATAGTTGAGACACTAGAAGAATCACAGCGGAATTATTGACAAGTCTTACTTCAGCACCCCTTCATAGCATGTAACAAAGTTGCTGTTCCAACAGCGAGTGCCTTTTTCCATTTAAGACATGATTGAGAAAATGGCATATTTGAAATTTATCTAGCCCTGGCATATTTAAACCATTGACAGTGAAATCGCAGTTCAAATTCGTCCGTGGATGCGAAGGTTGCCTGGGACAGATGACCCTGCAAAATGATGCTCCTGTCGCGTAGAATTCCTTTGCAGAAAAAGTGGTTCCTTGTAGCTGTGGTTTCTATTAGTAAATGTGCTGTTTGGAGAGCGTACAGCTCTTGTAGTAGTTGGCTGGATGGAAGCCCCCTTGCAACTGAACAGGCAGCTCTGCTGCCACTTCAATTAATTACTACAGAGAAACATTTAAAGCTCTTCAGTGTCTTATTTACACGCCTGCTCCTCCTTTTGAATTCCCTTCTCTTTGTAATCGAGCTCTCACTTCCATTTAAACCCTTCCGCTGCACGACAGATCCCTTGGCAGGGGAGAGAGATAGTGGTACCATTAAAGTGCAAACAATACCTCACCTCATGCACCTTGCGCACCTCCTGTACGTCCTGCCCACGGTCAATTACTGGTCCAGGTCAATAAAACTTTGCTAAACGAAGTTGTGCTGCACTCAGACGTACGTCCCTTGGGATTCTGTTACAAAGCCTTGTAACACAACTCGGCTCTTTAGTGTTTTATTGCTCTCTCTTTGCTATCCTGACAAAAGAGATGACTACTCCCAGGAGGGGAAACTGGAGTGAGATAAGGCCTGCAGCCAACGGACACTTGGCATCCCCCTGGCATTAATCAGAACTTGTATTTTTTAAAAAGCAAGATTGTTAAAATAAAAAAGGAAACTTGTGACTGATTTTGCTTTTTTTTTCCTTTTTTTTAACTCTTCCCTTTGAGTCTTGCTGGGCTGTTCAGTTTTACATTCTGGGGCCAACAGATGCATTAAAGGTACTTGGTTTCCTCATGGCGGATTACTACAATCCAGCTGGGGACTGGGGGAGCAAAGTCCCTCCCACTCTAAGAGAAGATCAGGTTTGTGACCAGCTGTGGGACCTGAACATACCAAAGTCTATGGGACCTGACAAGATGCATCCCAGAGTCCAGAGGGAATTGGCTGATGTAGTTGCCAAGCTACTCTCTGTGATATCTGAAGAGTCCTGGCAGTCAGGTGAAGTCCCTGGTGACTGGAAAAAGGGAAACATTGCACCCATTTTTAAAAAGGGTAGAAGGGAGGACCTTCAGAACTACTGACCTGTCAGCCTAGAAGCTATGCTAAGGGACACGGAGGAGGGAGGTGACTTGAGACAGCCAGCATGGCTTCCCCAAGGGCAAATCCTGCTTGTCCAACCTAGTGCCCTTTTATGATGGCCTGGCTACATCAGTGGACAAGGGAAGAGCTATGGATGTCATCTGCCTGGACTTCTGTAAGGGCTTTGACTCAGTCCCCCACAACAACCTTCTCTCTAAATTGGAGAGCGATGGATTTGATGGGTGGGCTGTTTGGTGCATAAGGAATTGGTTGGATGGTTGTCATGGGTTAACACCACAAAGCCATCACCCACTGCTTCTCCCCTTTCCTTCCCTGGGTGGGGGGGGAGGAGGACTGGGAGGAAAAAACAGTGAAAAACCCCGAGAGTTGAGCTAAGGACAGTTTAATAGAACAACTCAAAGAGAAGAAACGTCATCAGTAACGATAATACCAATGAAATGATCCGTAAAGCGAGTGACACAACCTGCGGGGCTGTACCTGTACTGTGTCCCCAGATGTGTTATCCCTGGTCCCTGCTCCAGCTCCTGGAAGCCAGCCCAGCCCTCCGCTTATACAGCGGGCATGATGTCAGCATGGTATCGGCTCTCCCACTGGCTGGTCCGGTTTTTATCCCAGCTGTGGCCTCTCTCAGCTGCAGCCTCTCACAGCTGATTGGCAACATTAACCCTATCCCGGCCAAACCCAGGACAACAGTCACATCCAGAGGGTAGTGGTCAACAGCTCAATGTCCAGATGGTGATCGGTGACAAGCGGCATCCCTCAAGGGTCCCTACTGGGACCGATGCTGTTTTACATCCTCATCAATCACATACAGTGGGATCGAGAGCACCCTCAGCATGTTTGCAGATGACACCAAGCTGAGTGGTTAAGCTGACATGCCAGAGGAATGAGACACCATTCATAAGGACCTGGACAAGATCCAGAAGTGCACCCAAGGAAGCCTCACGAGGTTCAACAAGGTCAAGTGCAAGGTCCTGCACCTGTGTCAGGGCAATCTCCAGTAGTGTGGAAGGGGAAAGAGGGGAGGTGAGGAGAAGGAGGATGAAGAAGTTGAGAGCAGCCCTACAAAGGACATGGCAGGTGTTGATGGATGAAAAACTGGACATGATATGGCAATGTGCACTCACAGCCCAGAGGGCCAATCATATCTTGGGCTGCATCAAAAAAAGTGTGGCTGGTGGGTCAAGAGAGGTGACTCTGCCCCTCTACTCTGCTCTTATGAGACCCCACCTGGAGTACTGTGTCCAGCTCTGGAGTCCTCACCATAAAACAGACATGGACCTGTTGGAGCAAGTCCAGAGGAGGGCCAAAGATCTGATCAGGGGCTGAAACACTTCCCCTATGAGGACAGGCTGAGAGAGCTGGGGTTCTTCAGCCTGGAGAAGAGAGAGCTTCAGGGAGACCTCATTGTGGCCTTTCCATACTTAAAGGGGGTCTCTAAGAAAGATGGAGAGTCTTTTTAGCAGGATCTATTGCTACAGGACAAGGGGTAATTGTTTTAAAACTAAAAGAAGGTAAATTTAGACTAGATACAAGGAAGAAGGTTTTTACAATGAGGGTGGTGAGACACTGGCACAGGTTGCCCATAGTGGTGGTACATGCCCCATCCCTAGAAACATTCAAGCTCAGGTTGGACAGGGCTCTGAGCAACCTGCTCTAGGTGAAGATGTCCCTGGTCGCTTCGGGGGGGTTGGGCTAGATGACCCTTTCAACCCAAACCATTCCATGACAAAACAGGGTTGGATTTTTCCCCCCAAACTTACTGTGAAAGTGAATTCTAAAAGTTGTAACACCAAGGGATTTGTTTGAGAAGGGAAGACTAAGGCAAGAAAACTCAGATGCCACTTCTGAGCTTCCTATTTAAATGATTTCCAGGAATTCATACCACTTGAAAAAGGCTCATGGGAAAAAAAAAATAATTTACATGTTAATTGCTGTAGTAAGATAAAAGAAACTTTAACAAGTGGGATCATCAAGACAACAATTATTCACATAATCTGAGAACTGGGTTCTTACTGGAGAAGCATTGAGGCCACAGCTACCTCTTGCTTTGCTCCTGGTGGGTGAGGTCCTGCACAGACAGGACATGAAGGTGGCACCCAGTCTTAAGTTTGGATCTATGCAGGGACTATCCCTTTGTTAGTCTTCTTAGGCATCTGGCTGCAGAGAAAGCAAGCTGTCTCAACAGTCCGGCCACGCTGAGCAGCCCTGCACAGGAGTTACAAACAGTTGCCTTCTTCAACACCCATGCACCTGCCAGACGTGAGGGCCCTCAGCTGCGTCCAGCTCAACTGAGTACAGCTGCAACCCTCTGCAGGAACGTTTTGGCATTTGTCAGCAAGTTTAGTTCTGGCTCTCAGTTTAGCCTCAGATTCCTGTAAGAAATACTAACGTAAGGAGTTAGGCAGAATTGAGGCCATAAGTGCTTCAGTAAATATATCCAAAAGTACTCTTGTTTTTTAATTTAAGGAGCAAAAACACAAGTTACAAACGAATAAAATTATAAAATACACAAAATACAATATTGGTTGCACATCAAGAGAACAAATTATCTTCTCAGATACCAGATTTTTAAAAAGCTGAAATAAAATTACCTTGAGATTTTCTGACAAGTAAACATAGAAGGACAGGAAGATGACAGACAAGCTTGTCTGAAGACAAAGGAGGAAGGCCCAGGCGTGTTCACATCTCACAGGCTGGTGCCCAGTGAGCTGGACTGAAGAAACCGCAATAACAAATAGGGTAAACACCAGCCTCACCTAGTCCACTGCCCAGGCCGTGCTACATGGGCCAATACGCAATCACTCCCAGAGAATGATTTTTTTCTAGCGCATTAAGCCAAATTTTTAAAAATCACTGGAACTGATGCAGTTACCATCACTGCTCCCAGAAGATGAATCCCTTGGTCTAGTCAGTACCTCACAATGGTTACCTTGAACTACCTCTCCTTGAGTTTGAGCTTATACCCACGTGAGTACATCTTACACTCATTTTAGCTCAGCTTCCCCTAACAGTTACAACCTCCACTCTCAAACAGCATCTGCTGAAGCTACACATTTTTCCCCTCCAAAACGGTCTTTCATTTCCTTAATTGTGCGTAACTATCTACATCTTCAGTTCAAGTCTTCCTGGTGCCGAGCTGTCCAAAAGCTAACAGCACTGCAGCTGTGAATTACATAACGCACCAGATTCCCCCGACTCAGTAATTCTGTATTCAACCCCCGGTTTTTCTTATAATTGTATAAGAAGCCAAATCCCATTTTTTTGGCCCATTGTTCCCTTCCCCCCCCCCCCCCCCCCCCCTCTCTCTGGTTTTTACACACCGCCCNNNNTTTTTAAGCACAGACCTCCCAGTAGAGAGGTGGGGAGAGTTATGGAGACTCCTAATTAAAACTTTATCCCATTTACTGCTCAGTTACTCCACTTGATTTCGGAATGGCCATGGAAATGTGGTTGTGAATGAATGAACGAGTGGCAAAAGAAAAAGTCTCCAGACACGTAAGGCAGGTAGAGACAGCAGGAACGTAGCCGAAGTTTAAGGCACGCATCTCTAACACAACATTTACAACAAAATCTTTAAAAATGTGTATGAAAACGGCAATGCAAATTTTGCCGTGTTATCGAAATCTACTTTACAAACCCTGGCCTGTCTTTTATCCAGTGCAATAGAACCAGTACAGGCTGGAGGGCGTTTTGAAGGCACAAGTGGATGAGCCACAATGATTTTTCTGCCATCCATCAGCCAGGACTCAATGTAATACGTTTTCCCAAGGAACAGAGCTACTCCCTGTTCTTTCACAGGGGTGCCTAGTGTTTGTTGCTTCTCTCCACAGAGGTTGGAAGCAACAAAACCAGTCTGCTGGGCTATCCTGCCTCCTAGCAGACAGGAAGGTCCCCACCAGTAAGTCATTTGCAATACAAGGACAAGAATGGTGTTGGAAATGTAGTTTCAGCACCGTGCGTGGTACCACCTCTCATCTCTGTACTTGAAGTGGAGCAGGTCCCAGATAAAGCCTAACAGTCCTCCAAAGATTTGCCAATATCCATCGCCTCAGCTGGATACCTCCAGTCAGAGCTCCGTTGAATGTCCTGGAGAAACAGCTGCTGCTGGAGGCTCTTTAGACTGTTCAAGACCTCTGGAGGGAGTTCATGGAAGGCCACCTGTTTTTCCTGATCATCCTCCTCCTCTTCTTCCTCCTCCTCCTCCACAAGGTCATCAGGGGGCAGAGGAGAGCATCTAGAGATGTAGCCCTGGTCTGACTGCACTGACTGTCTTTGGTCTTTGCATTGGTCATCAAAGACCAACTGGTGTTGCTTGTCAGCCTCCTCTTGGCAGAGAGATGGCTCTGAAGGAATGACACTCTGTTGATAAAGAGAGTACATGAGTCCATTCAAATGGTGTCTCAGTTCACTTGAGAGGTTTGCAGGACTCTGGTCATCTATTGCTGAAACTTCAGAGTCATTGTGGAGGATGATATTATTCCTCATTGGAGAGCTTGTCTCCAGAAGAGGAACTCCTTCCATATAGTCCTCGTTACTTAGCACATGATGACCAAGTATGTTTCTATCTTCCATAGAAGAGATTGGCTCCACTACCTGAACTAGAGGAGCCTCATCCCCAGGAAGGACTATAGTCTGAGAAGTTGGATCCTCACAGGGATTCAGCTGAGGTTGCAGTTTACAGCCTCTATTTTCACCTTCATGCATGTGGAGGTCGATGACATAACAGCAGTTAGGGTCGGGCTCCTGTAGGTGCAGCTGGTGTTTCACAATTCCACCCGGTTCACTTAGCAATGAATCCACCTGGCTCTCTCTGTTTAGGGACTGCAACTCTTCATCATTATCCACGCAGATGGTTTCACTCTCAAACCAGTCTGGCTGCTCCATCTGCCAGTTCCTGAACTTCTCTACTGCCTCTTTCAACTTCCTCCCGCTAGGGGTATCGATGTAATTTTCAGCTGTGATTTCCCGGATTCGGTGGATGCGCCCAGGCTCAAACTTCTCTAAGTCCTGAATCCGAAAATAAATATCCTCAAACTTGTCCATCAGTTGGTACCTGGATGTGACGTTGAACAGATCAGGTATATCTTTCTCACTGCTTATCCCCTCAAAATAGCAGACGATATACATTCCAAAACAGGCTGGCTTCTTGAAATCTGGCAGGATCAAATTCAAGGCTGGGGTGAACAGGTCTCCCATCGGCTTTTGCTGATCTTGCTTGAGACACACAGGCTCACTCCCAAGCATGGCCTGCCATTTGGCCTGGGTGCCCCGTGAACATAAGATGATGATCTTCGAAGACAGGTCTTCCATTTCCTTCTTCTGTCGAGTAAGCCAGGGTAACGGCCCTAACTCTGAGATCTGATGATCTTCTAGCAAATCTAAGGCTACAGCAGTGCCACAGACCGTCATCAGAAACTCGGCAAACTTCAGCACCACGTCCACATACAACAGGTGATCAGCAGAGTACACAATCCAAACCTTTCGGGGCTTCAAGGGTGGCAGAGGAAGGTCAGTATATGGTGCTGCTGAAAGACAGAAAACTAGTTGTCTCACCCACGTTCCTGAAATTGCGGTGGTGCCAGAATCAATCAACACAGGAGAATATCAACAAAAGGTTCTAGCAACTACCGGTTTTAAAGCTATTTTGGCAACATATGCAAAGATCTCATTGCAGAAATTTAATATGAAAGTCCAGACAGTGGAGCTGCGATTTATAACAATGCCTGGATGGTTCATGGAGTTTCACCACACAAAAATAACACCCAGCTTCAAGAAGCTTGCAAATGGAGCTATATTCTCTGTTGGAGAGCTGAGTGCGCCCACCCCAAAACCAATCTTCTATTCTTATGGCTTAGATGATTAACAAAGGTTCTTTTGCCAGTACAGCCTCAGCTGGGTCAAAAGCCTCACCACTTAAAGTAATTATCTCCCACCTGGCAAATAAGGCATTCCAAATTCCATATACAAAGTTTCTTCTAGCTAAACAGGAAGATCCTAAGGCTACCTTTTGGTTTTAAGAAGCACCTAGAGAGTAGTATAGCCTACAAGAGCGTGTTGGCCTCTTCTGGACAACTGCAAGAGATTTCCAGAATGTACTACATGTGCTTGATAACACACAGGCAGGACACCTTACCAGTTTGCAAATCGTTGTGGTTGCATTTCCCTCGCCGGTGTCCTAGAAGAGAAACAAAGTCACTGTCAGTTCTGAAAAGACGAAATAAGATTAAACCCTGCAATGACAACACCTTCCAAAGATTAGATTTAAGAAAAAATAAATAATCCTTAACTGTGCAGGGATAAAACCATGGGGAGAAAGAAGCCTAACAACAACAAAAAAATCTACTAGATTAATAAAGACTCTTCTACAGCCATTTTTGCTATGTATTTTACCACATTTTTAGTTGGGAGGAGGAGGAATGCGCTCAAAACCAATTTTCTCCATCTTCCCCAGATCTGTCCAGCCTCAAGAAGCACAGAACCCCCAACTGTTCTGCTGCCTTTCCTTAAGGAGAAGAGGCTTTTTTAAAGCTAGCTTTTTCTTACGAGGCTTCTCTGAAGAGGTGACTAAAATGTCTATAGCTACATCTTATCTGTAAGTTTGATGTTAAGAAATTTTCCAAAAGATTTCAAATTACTCCCCTCATGTAAAAGAAGCCCCAGTGAGTTGCACAGTTTCCCCTCTAGTAACTGCCTCATGGCCACTGCACAATAGACTAGGAATTAATCCTTAAGTACTCAAATTTTCCAACC
Organism: Eurystomus gularis; assembly: GCA_013400335.1. Lineage (NCBI taxonomy): Eukaryota > Metazoa > Chordata > Aves > Coraciiformes > Coraciidae > Eurystomus > Eurystomus gularis. Next base: position 124,376 of record VZZY01024564.1, on the reverse strand, counting down.
CACTCAACCTCTGCATCCTGTTTTTCTTCTTCCATCTTAATTGAAAAACATTATTTAAGTTTAAAATAGTATAAAAATGAATTTTGTAGAGACTTTGGGGAATGGTGGAAAGATTACAGTCTGGACAAACAGGAAGTGTCTGTTCTGCAGAACTCTTAGGCAATGCAAGAGAAAAATAAATGGAAAAGATATCTGTAGCAATCTGCAGGAAACAAAGGGTTGAACTACGAAGTTCCTTTTTCACCCTCATGAGCTCTGAAGCGCTATGAAAACAGAGTATTAAACAACATAACCCATGGAAGGCTTTACTGAACTAGGTGGATAGTCTTAGGATGTTACAAGTCCTACATTGTAGAACAGAAGAAGGTGTTTACATAGGCATTACCTCAGTGGCAAGACATCAGAACAGCAAGGAAGAAAAGAGCAATAGGAATAGGTAGAAAAGTAGGAAAAAATATAGGTTTATCATTGAATCATTTCTTCCTAGCTGGTATGAGTCTTACCTGATCGTTTTTTGGTCATACAAATCACACCTGCTATGACTGATCCCACCAGTAACACACAGATCCCAGTGATACACCAGTAGAGCCATATAATCATATCATCTGCAGTACAAAAATAGTGCTCAGACATTGCTTTACACAAAGAGTTTCACCAAAAAGAGAAGCTTCTTGAGCAGCACGAGCTAGGGCAGAAGGACCCCCTGGCTCTGCCCACAACCATGAGCAGTCCAGCACTTCCTCCTTACAACATAACATAGTCGCTGCTTGAGTTCCTGCTTTCATGATGATGCTTTACACCATAAACTTGCTCCACAGAGAACCATATGCGCATCACACTGAAAATACAGATCAATAACCTTCCTCTAAATAGAAATGTTTGTCCAGCTCTGACAGGCGTGCCACCCATGTCCTGCCTGTTCATGTAATCTATCTTCAAAACAAAAAAAAAGAAACAAAACATCACCATTTTGGGTTGATGGATTTTTTTCAATCTACAGGTATTTTTTTTCTTCTTAAATCTTGGGCAAACCAGCTCCTTGCAGGTGTTCTTGCAGCCAAAAAAAGGATATCAAGTCATTATGCACAGGATTTATCTTGACATTCATGAAAATGAATATATGCAAGCTATTCTCTCCAAAAGCTGCTTTATATTATGCAAATGTTTTAACACTGAGCAAAGTGACAGAAAGCATTTTATATTAAGACTCTTCTTGTCAAAACCATTTCTCAAAGAATTTCATGCAAGTTAAGTATCTCTAAAAAAATTGCTCTTAGAGGTTCACACTGCATACAAATACTTGCTTCGTTAAATCGTGGTGAAATAACTCTTAACACAATTCATTCTGAACTCCATGTTACAAGAGGATATTTCATACCCATCAGGTCACTCCCAGGGAGGACCATTTGTTATTCTGTATGACAGGAAAAGAGCAGCACAAAAGTTTCAGGGTATTGGAAGAACTTCTCACCTGATGGGTCTGCACCTGCAAAAGACAAGAGTTACATGAAAAATTCAGCTGTCCTCTTTAAGACAACGGGAATTTAATTTACAGAAAAGCAGTTCTCACTTGGAGCCGGTGGACATGGGATGAAAGCAGAATGTCTCAGACAGTCTGTGCCACAGTTCGTGAAAAATGGTTGAATCTGCAAATTCAGAAACCAGAAGCTATTCTTAAAAGCAATTTTGTTCCCCAATTTAATTTCCCCCGCCTCAAAATTCCATGTATTTTAGCACAGACACAGAATTCCCATTTCCCTCCAGAAAACAAGGTTAATCAAGAATTCTTACACTACTCATTGAGAAGGCAGGGAGGTCCTGAGGTTGCACACTTGCCACTCCCACTCCACAGTCCCTGACTTGGCAACCCTATACTAATGAAAAAGCCACCGTCTACAGAGAACACCTACATGAAAAAAAATGTTCTTTCAGCCATAATCAGCATTTCCCTGATACAGGAAATCAGGGATTTGCCAATCTCAGAACAAAACACTGCAGAAAACCCCATAACATTCCTAAGCTGCTCATTGCATTGTTGATGAAGGAAGGACACAGGGACAACAGTGAGATCCTACCTGTACTTCGTAGTTGCAGCAAGCTCTTATGTTCTTTTCTATTTTGATTGTGACATTCACTTGCTGTTGTAATCCACTCTGCAAAAATCAGATGCAGGTTACAAGGAAAGGAAGAAAATGGAATGAAAGCAGGAAAAAAAGAAAAGGAGCTGACACGAGAATATGGGGTGGTCCAAAGAAGCAGAAATTTCTTATCCTGGGGTGGAGAACAAAACAGATAAATGGTCTGGCCACCATCACTGCAGGTGTCCTCCATGACAGACATGGTAATACAATTAAGACAGCAGGCTAAGGTTGCACAGATAACAGAAAGCAATTAAGGTTGTACATTGTATATAACTTCAAATGTGTTAACCAAGATGTGTTCATCTTAGATTCTCAATAATGTAAATGTCTTCAGTTATTTAATGTGTAAACATTTTAATTAATTGAGAAAGCTTGCTAAACAGCTGTCAACACTGCTGCTTCTGACAACAGAACAGACAAGTAAGTTGCCCTTGTTAGCTGCTGTACACCATCAATATCACGGTAATTTAAATATATTCTTTACAATGATTAGCGGATGCATACTCCCAAATGAGATATATTCCCCTCTACCAGGGAAATACGCACACCAGCTGTACCAGGAATAACTTCATACGTAACAGAGCATGCAGTACAAAGGGGTTTAAGGGTGGAAGGAATGGAAAGATTAAACAAACTGAACGCCGCTATATCTGCCCTCCCGCATGGAAGGGTTGGGACTGGTACCAAATATTCAGCGCTTCTCCTCCCTCAGATGCCTGAAGGGGAACATTTCTATCAGAAGGTGCTCGGGATCTACTCAGAGCTTCTCAAAAACACAGGCTTTAAGACCTACATGAACTGATTCTCAGTTTGATTAAAACATTTATTACAAAATCACGAATTCTTGATTAAAAAAAAAAACCCCAACACTCCCCTGGCCATCACATTTGATAAACTACTTCAATGATTTATTGAAACTCCGCACCTCAGTTTTGGTCCATTTAGTCTCCTTCGTCCTTAGACAAAGGTAATAAAGCCCAAACAGTCAAATACCAAATTTTGGCTTTCTTTGCAGATATTTACAAACTGCTCCATGCACTGTAAAACCGCATTTTGACCTTTTATCCACCAAATTCTTAAAATAAAGTTAATCTTTCCATAGGCAATTAAAAAATCTGTAAAAATAACTCATTGAAAATTGCTGTTCAAGTACATTTGTTACATCTCCTACATCATGGCTCCAAGTCCTTATTTAGCAACCACTGAAGAAATGTTTGTCTAAATTACCACAGAGGGTATCATTTAGGAAAGCAATTACCTCAGTGAAATCACGTGTGATCATTTTACATTTCTTCTCATTCAGGAAACTGGCCACATGAATTTGATACCGGGCTGACTCCATCCACGGGTTAAAGCTCACAAGCAGAGTTGTATCATCTAGACTTTTACCTTGGATCCTGGGCTCCCACAAGCTTCCTGGAAGTAGTGCAGATATTCCCAAGTTTCTCAACTGTCAGAAATATTTCAACAGAGCACTCACGTCTACTTGACTGAAATAGAAAAAAATTTACCTGTCTTTATACATGGGATGGTTCTTTTCATCAGAGAGTCCTTGCAGTCTGCAAGAAAGACCATCAGTAACAGATCAGAAATATTCTACTTCCATTTAAGAAAAACATCCATTTTCTTACTTGCAGTCATAGACCTAGTCAAGCCCTCCTAGATGAGTAGGGACCTTTGTTCCAAAGCAGCAGCAAAACCCTGCAGCAGAGTAGTATTGGTTTCCAGTATAGAAACGAGCCCCTCCACTGATGTTACGATGGTTTTGTTGTGGGTTTTTGGGTTTGGTTTTGTTTTTTTCTTCCTTCAGAACAGAGATAACGCTAAAAGACTGGAAACACACAATACTTACAATAACAGTAATATTTGTCAATCCTTGCTAATATCAGACTAGTGTATAGTGGAATTAAAGCTTCATATTGACCTCTGGACCTTGAGAGCATCACAGCAATAGATGTGCTCAAAGCATCCTGCCCCAGGAAAACTAGGAGAGTAGAATCTTTCTTGATCCCAAAACACTCTTCCACATTTATAATGCTCTTTGCTTCACTGAGCAGATTGGCCCTGCTCTTTGGGACTTTCTTTAGAGTCAAAGCCAGAGTTATGTATTCAACTTTTAGAAAGGTGGGATTTGCAAGTCTCAGCCTAAACTATGTCTCTCCTCCAGGGTTTGGACAAAGGAAAAGGAACAACTCCCTGCTTAAACAGCTGAAATAAAACATTGCATATCTTAAGTTTCCAACTTTCAAAGTTAGAAAATTTACAGTACCCCTGTAATTCATATGTAAGCTTTAATCAGCAATGCTCCCTGCAATTGCTAAGCTTGACACAATGCATTAGGTTTCTGAAGAACGGTGGAGGATAAAAGCCAGGAAGTTTTTAGAGTGACCAGGTGTAAGAAAGGATAAGAAGGCTGAACACCAAGTGCCCCCTCTCCTTTCCCAGCTCACGCTGACTGACACACCACATGCTTTGCCATTTTATAACTACAAAGTCACATTGACAACTGTAAGCAAGTTAAGAAGAAACAGTTTTCAAGCTCTGTATCGAGTGCCAAATATTTATAAACTATCCATTGCAGCCAGAGGGCACTGTGGATGCTCAGCATCTCTGGGGAAAACAACAAAAACTTTTTATAGTTATAGGAAAATTTTCATATACACAAGAAAGGGTCAGGCATTCAACTCTATCAAGTTTCTTGCTAAATTATGCCTAACCGTGCCTTTGAAATCAAACTTCACATGTCTAAGATTAACATTAGAAACCAAACTTTACTCCTCCTGATTTGGAAATTCTGGCCTGTACTTCCAGCTTCCACAATCAGAGGGGCAACTTCAAAAGATTTCAAATTAAGTAAAAGCAGCAGTGATAATCTGTAGAGAGCATGACAGATGACTCTACAGCTCCATTCACACAGATGAAGTATCTTTGTGTCTGCTCCACTGATGAACATTCCAGCAACAAAATCCAGGAGATATAACTTACATTCAAACAGCCCCTCAGAGGGGTACCTACGCTAGTTTTTAGGTTTCCCTATGAATTTCTCGTTAGCCAGAGCTGTAGCAGAATTCTTGACAAGCTACAAGTGCAATTTCTCAGAAATCAGAAGCCCAAGTCCAAGGCTTTGTCCAGCTTTCTAGAAAGCATATAAAAATTTTATAGCAGTATCTTCCATGTAGGAATTAACCAAAATCAAAGGGTCTGTCCTTCACAGACTAGTCCTTCCACATGTACCTTATTCCAAGCAGAGATTTGACAAGTGTTTGGACACAGGATCCCAGAAACAAGGATGGTGACTTGTAGCACAAATGACACACGCATCTTGGATATATAGCACAAGGATACCGTAGCTAAGGCTAGCATCATGGACTTTCTAAACAGCAATATTCAGAAAGGACAACAGACTGTTATAATATGGCCACCCTATTGTGAAACTTGCTCACAGTTCAAGGATCTGGTCTAGAAAAAAAAACCCAACCCACAGGTCCACAAACCACCACAGCCCTAAGCCCAAGGCCTAAGTGAAGTAGAGCATCTCTTACCAGGCATTGTATGAGATGTGGACTTGCAATTGTAGTCTCCATGTACACCCAGTTTGGGCAGGTGGTAGACAGTCACTTGGTAAGTCTGGCCAGGTTCCACTTCAAAACGGTCAAAAGTGAAATTCCACTGAAAACAAAACAGTTCACAAGGACTTAAAAGGAGAATATTGTTCTATAAAGGCACTGAAATTAACAGCTGTCTTGGTCCTGTTCCACTGTGTTCCCTCATTCCATATGACCCTTTTTCTGAAGCTTAACTATTAAAAAACCAAACAATTGGAACTCAAGTGCATTATATTTACCAGTCTCTTGGTCTGCCTCAAATTATTCTGTTGCGAAAAGTACAGTTATTTCCTGGGATCTCTGAGCTGCTACAACACTCTTATGCCAGACAACTGTGTGGAGTTTCCACTAAATTACATCCTGAACTGAAAGGAGAGTAGGCTAAAATATGTAGTTTTGAGACTCAAATTTTAGTCTAGTAGAAATCTTGCAGCGCTGTGCAAATGCTAAACATTTAGAATTGCACTTATGCATGTATATTTCTGTACCTGGTGATTCCATACACATTCTCTTAAATCTACACTGTTTTCCACATCAGCAACACCGTGCAAATTCTGGGAGTGGCACTGGCTCCAGATGGTAAGCTACCCATGGCCAAATTCTGTGCAGTAAGCAATGAACTCCAGATTCCTATTGTTCGTAAAGGGAGCTGTGGATACTCAGCATTTTTCTGATGAGTTTTCTAGACTGAGTGTAAGTTGAAGGAGCACCCTCAAGGTTGGTGCTTTCTGCCACAGCAAGACAGTATAAGAAAGAAGTGGAAGTAAAAGAAAAGGTTGCGTTAAAAAGGCTATAAATGTCACAGCTGTTGAGCAGAATGGAAAACCTCCAACAATTATTTCCTTTAAACAACATTCAGAATGACGACATGTGCTAGGCACTGACAGCAACTGAAGAATGGGAAGAGTGAAAGAGAATCCAAGATAAGTAAGCAGCTTGTACACAGTTACACACAAGTGTAAAACAAACTGGAAACAACAGGTCTCAAGCCCAATCATTGTTCCATCAACTCTTCTGACCACTCTGTACTTGCTGTATGACAGTGAAAGCAGAAACAAACCCATGGATTAGAAAAAGTGGTTTAGAGCTCTTTGAACTCACCCGGGCTCCATCTGGACGGACCTGAAGTGGCAAGTTGTTCTGAAAGTCAAACTGGGCACAGATCTGTTGATTGCTATTCACTTGCATCACAGCCAGCTCTGCCCCTTGGAGATACTGGATGCTAGCTGCAGGCACAGGGACAGAAAGATGTCTTTCTTTTCCTGACATCTGCACATGTAGAGGTTGCAACCCCCACAGAGATTACCACTGTGCCTAGTCTTGTCATAATCTTACTCCTTTGAAGCGTTGGGGATCCCAACACAAAGATAACTGGCCACGGAAAAGTGAGCATGCAGGGTTGACTAACAGCACTTTCATCTTAAAGGTTGTCCTGCATGGCAAGAGCTCCATTTGTGCAAATGAAGGGGCAGAATAGAAGACAACTCCATTCTTCCAGACCCCCTGGCAGTTCCACAGGTTCAGTGTTGTGCTTAGCTCTGCTTCTCAAGGCTGCTTCATGCATTCTGGACACCAAAGCAAACATGCTTTTGGTACAGACAGTCCCCATGAGAATGTTTATAACCATAGCTACACAAAGTGACAGCGTTACCCAAGTCACACCTGCTTCTACACTACTATAGCTACACTGAGATAATAACTTTATATAGCCTTCAGACACAGGCCCTGTAGAGGAAGAAATGAATGTATTTAACTCCATCTTGAATCAGTGCAAAAGCATGGACAAGAACATGCAAGGGAAACATCATATACAATCAAAGATACTTGGGGAGTGAGAAAACTTAACTTACTGGTACTCATTCAGGCATAAGCAGTAAGACAATTATTCCTTTATCACGATACATGCACATAGGAAACCTACGTTACAAGGACTAGATTACCCAAAATGGGAGGAACTTGCACTGGGTTAACAGCACATAATTTATTTGTGCTCTCTCAACTTACTTCTCATTTGTTCAGTTTGTAGATGATGTAATTTCCCTACACAATACTACTGCACTTATTACTATCCCTTGAAAAGGCAATACTTGCAGAGAGAACCTCCGTTCTCCCCTTACTACCATGGCAAAGGTGTGGGCCACTTGATTCCATTTTTAACAGCTTTTCCCATTTTAAACGTCATCATACCATACTAGTGGAAACATTTTAAACTCTTGAATACCCAGCACACCCAAAGCCCTGATTCAGTCATCATCAAAAAACATCCCCCTAAATAAACACAATAAATCAGCCAATCCCCCAAATTTCAAGGTCTGTTTCCAAGACTAGATCAGTGAAAGACTTCAAGTCACAGTTTTCCTCCCTATCCTCACTAGATCACACCTAATTACTCTGCTCCTTGTTCACATTAAACAACCGCCACTTACCATCAGTGGCCACTTTCCATTCTATCCGAAGCACAGGGAGCAGTTTTCCATCCACCTGACGGAAAATGTCAGAAGAGACGTGAAGACTGCTTGGAGCAGAAGGAGTCCACTTGTGAATCTTCTGCCAGCTTACCTCCATGCAGGTACCTGTCCAGCAAATGAAAACCACCATTCAGAGGTGGGGCTGAGGAAGCTCTTCTTAACTGCACTTCTGGTCTGCCCGTTGGGTCATGGTTACTCAGAAGGCAAAACTGGGTGACAGACTGCTTCACCGTTCAGAAAGACAAGTTTTCAGCACATAAGTACTTTATAAAATTGCTTGCAATTTTCTGCACTCACTCATTCTGGTAACTTACACTTCCTCTTTTCCTTAAAGTCCATTAGTAATTACCACAACCTATGTAGTCAGGCTAAACAGGTCCAGTAAGATTACTCTGTACCTCCTGCAGCAAGTCCATACCTTGGGGCTGAAACAGACCTGTGTTAGAAGACTAGTATTAAGTGCCAGTCTTCCAACGATAAGTCTGTCAGATACCCAGGGAAACTCTTCCAACAGTTAATTACTTTCTGTTTAAAAACTGCCTTACTTCTAATTTGAATATATATATGAATTTAGCTTCCAACAACTGTTTGTTACGCCTTTCCTAAATTAATGAGCTATCTGGAGAGAAAAATTATTTATGCTAGTCAATACAGCATTAGGGAAAACTGGTCCTGTAATCTCATCAGGAAACGAAATCAGGTATGAGAAGCATTAGACAGACATGATCTACTTAGACATTTGTATGACATTTGACTTACCTGAACACATTAAAAATAGCACTGTCAGGTCCCCCTAAAGTACACGCTCAGTGTTTTTTGCTGGGTCAGTGATGGGAACAGTGAGAAGTGGGCACTATTCCTCCTTGTAACAGCATGCTTTTAGGCTTAGGAACTAATTAGACAATCCTCAAATGGTCACTCTACCAAAAAATATCTATAGAAAACCTGATGAGATTAAAGTAGGATTACCTTTCAGGAAAGAGTGTACTAAGCATTAAAAAAAGATAATTCTTTCCACTAGAGCAGAAAAACAACAAGAACCATAAGGCTGAATTTTAACCAAATATTCAAATAAAGCAGTGTTTTAATGGTAGAGCTGCAGTTTGGCTTAGCCATGCTGTCAAGCTGTATTCCAATGGCTGCCTGCCAGCGGGAGATATGATCCAATCCCTCTCCTGCCAAAAAAGTTTAAAATCTGGTTTTCAGCATAGTCATCTCCCTGATCTGGCATGCCGAGTGTGGCTACAAAAATACTTGTGCCAGTATGACACAGGGTTGGGCACGGAGGCAGAAATGACCCTGCTTAGAATAACGCCTGCAAAGAAAGGCCACGGAGCTCTGCAGCACCAGCCAGATAAATGCAGAACATTTTCCTTCTTTTAAGAACATTACTCATAATTATACTGAAGTGTTTCAGATGTGTGCCATTGCTAAGACTTGATCTCTTACAACTGACATGTCCAATATACTTGTTCCGTGGGACTTACGGTAACTCTCATTTCCTTTTCCAAACCACGGAATCATGGAAGCATTTAGGTTAGAAAAGACCTTTAAGATTGAGTTAATTCATTGGACTTTGTGCCTAATAATTGACATTGATTGCTCTCAGTTGCACCCCTTTATGACCCTTTTTAAATTCTAGTTCATACGTTAATTTTTCATTAAGTAATATAACAGATAAAATAGCTTGTAATGAACATCTACTGACAAACTTGCCCTAAAATTCCCATTTCTTTAAAAATTGACCATCCTAGCCTTAAATAGAAACTAAAGTTGGGTTGTGTTCCTCTCACTCCACACCCCACCTTCAAACTCTATCCTGAAAAAGACTTAACTTTCCATTCCTCTTTTAGCTGTAGCTGATTATGGATCAAACTGAAAACTCCCAAAGCAAGCCATGAAAGCACTGCTTCACTTTACATCTTCCTCTTCTAGGAGGAAGAACTTGCGGTATGAACCCAGTTAAAAAAAAAAAGCAGCATGATCTGATGAGAAACCTGCAGTGAAGAAAAAAAATACTTACTATTTTTTACGAGGCAGTTTAAATCCTGTGGGGGGAAAGAAACAAGAATATTACTCTCAGAATAGAAACCGGAATGACAGCAATTTGCTTTTGCTCGGTGGCAGGAGAGGGGCAGGAAGACAACAATCCAGTGAATAGGGATGCACACAAACTGGAAGAACTAACTATCAGGAGACACTGTGAAAGTTGTTAATCAGAAAACCAAAGGACACAGGGCATGAAACCTGTGCACACCTGGACTGCATATGTGACAGTAGTAGTTGCAAGAACGGAAAGAAATTGGAGATGCAAAAACTTAAGATGGTGATAGTGAAAACCTCCTGTCGCAATTTGAGGTCATGGGGGTCACAGGGCCGCCCACCAGGGTCCCAGAGCACTCCCCCAAAACGAAATCAAGGGCAAGGCACCTTTCTCCAAATCCCCAGCTGACTGCAGGGAACAGACACACCCCCTTATAGGAAAATATATTTATGTTAAGGAGAGTCTATGTTATAAAGCACTACTATATACCATCTATGCCTTAACTAAATACCACAATATCATCAACACTATCTATAGAGACTATACCTTATCAAGCACAATAATTCAAAATCCTTCAATATTCAACAAACTCCAAAGAAATCCACCCAGGGAAGGAAGAGGAAGGTCAAGAGCTTTTATAAGGTAGAAATAAGGGTCATTATTAGAAAGTAAAAATCC
>VZZY01024564.1:84618-103193 GCA_013400335.1 Eurystomus gularis | reverse complement strand
GGCCGGCCTCCCCGCCTCGCCTCCGGCTGCTGTGAGCCCCGGGTGGCTCCTGACGGGAGGTGCGGCCCCGCTGGAGACAGAGGTCGGGGCCAGGGAGCTAAACCTGGTTTCACTCGGGGTTTGTCTTCGCGGTCTCGAGTAAACGGAGGGGTTCCTGAGGTCTGGGCGCTCATACGCCTCCTCCTACGCCTCTAGCTTCGGGTGGGCATTAAAAATGGACATCAGCAGCGGCCTGTAACTCCCCAATAAAAAGCATTAGAGGCGTACGCTGTATTTTTCCTGCGGGGCTGTGCAAACCTTTTACTCATTCCTGATGCTCACTGTCTCGCAGGTTTCACACCGTTCTTCACACAGCTGCGTGCCCACAGTCGGCTTTCACCCGTTGTTTGCTTTTTTTTTTCTTGCCATGGTTTTCACCTCATAATGTTCACACAAAGCTGTACCCGGGCCCCAGGGAGCTCAGCCGGGTTTCCAGCTCAGTGAGCTTTTCAGCAAAGCTGAACTGTTGAGCTTTGACTGACAGCCGAGAGCACGGCGGTTTCGTATGGTTTTGTGGTGGCAAACGTGCAAATGAGCGCTGGTCTGGGCCTGGAGATAACGAGGCTTCTGGTGATCGTTCTGCTGTTCCAACACCTCACGCTGATGACATCCACAGGTTTTAATCACCTCCCGGATTTTACCCTTTTGTGACACCACTAATTAATAGTAGCAGTGAAGCCTCCAGTTCTGGCATTTGTGTGCGTGTCAGGGAAAAAGACGTACATCCACATAATTGAAGAAAAACACTCTTTTTTTTTTTCTTTAGAGGTTGTTTTGTTCAGTCTTATACCAACACACTTGGACTGAGGACGCTATGATTTATAGTGCTGCGCCAGGAAATGCAGTGCTCAGCTGGCACGGCAGCGTAATTACTTGATAACCATGGCAGAACAAATTTGTTCAATCGAAAAGTAAATGTGTGATATGTTACTTATTATCATCCCGTTAGCTTCATGGCTTATGTATAAACTAATTACACCGTGTCTAGGCCGTGGGCATTCCTTTTCTGTTGCACACAGCTTGGTGAAAAAGAATCCTGCGGACAAAATGTTAAGTGTGTGCATGAGTCACACTTTGGACATCATGACATGGCAGAATTTCTGTAGTGACAACAGTCCAGAGAGCGGCTGGATTTCTGTTTAAGTTACTGTTTAACAGGGCAGGCTGTGACTGTTCAAGGCTGTTCTGCAGCCCCTTAAATACACGAGAGAGCCCGTGAACGGCAGCGGCACTGACAGTGGGAAATAAGGGGCTGCAGGAAGCTGTCTTACTTTTCAGCCACTGCTGAGAGACAGGAACAATGTGAAAGGAGTTCCGATAACATTTACAATATTAAACAAATCTGGACATTGTTTAGAAATTTATTAGCAATTTTAAAATAACATCATTCCTTAGATAAAAATGCAATCTTACAGGAATATACATTTGTCCCACACAGAGATGACCCTATAGCTCACTGATGGGCCATTCGCTCTAACTTTCCTCTGTTGATTTTAAAACGTGCGAGAGGGCAAGACGGACTCTGGCACTGATGACAGGCTTACATGACGGTTACAAACTGTACAGCATTATTTACAAAAGCATTTCTGTGGGTTCATGAAAACTAGATATAAAATTGTGGAAGGAGGTAAAGAATTGAGACGGGGAAGGGCTTGGGTGGAGGTGCAAGAGAGGGCTGGGAGGGTGGGCAGGGAGCGCGGGGAAGAGTGAGAGAGGAGGTTTATATCTGGACTGATTTATACTTGAGAGAGGTCATTTTACAGCTCTGGGCAATTCAAATGAAGGCAAAACACTTATATTTATCAACATTTATAGCTGATGATCAGAGCAGGAAATGGTGCTCCAGGGCCTGAACTTAAGAGGTGCTGAGGAACCCCATCTTCCCTGAAGTCACTGGGAAATACAGGTTTGCAGTACCTTGCCGGGCCAGACCCAAACCATGCAGTTGCAGGCCTGATACAGTACCCCCCAGACCTTAAACAGTTTTGATCTTGCAGTGCTCAGTCATTGGCGCTGATGTGGATTCAGACTGAGAGGTCAGCTCTTAAATTACGCTTTGACTCCCGGAACTGGACTAGATTCCAACCACTTCTTGCCAGAATTCACCCAAAGCGACTTATCCCTTGCTCTACCAAATGACAGTTGTTTGGAGGGAGATTTCATCATTCGGAATTGGTTTTTAAGGCAGTTTTAAAAGTAACCTCCCCCTCTTTTTTTGTGTGTGTGTGATGCAGCAATGTTTGTCAAAGAGATATTTACAATCTCACTCCTCCTCCTCTGAAATCTTCCCACATTCAAACTGCCAAGACTGAATAAGCCTGAACCAATCACTTCTATGAGCAATCATAAAGTTGACGATGTTTAGGTAGTTTTGGCTGCCAGTCTACCTAGGTGCTTCAGATGGGAGCAGGCTGGCTTAGGATGCTTAAAATATTAAAAACATTACAACCTGTTTGGGAAAGAGCTTGCATTTTGCCTGGCTGGGCAAAACGCAACAGAAAAACATGGTTATTTCCTCACCCGCATGGTGAGGTTAATGAATGGTGTCTAAGTTTGTGGGTCTGTCTTGAATAGGAAAATGCTTTGGAAAGGGGCTGTTTGTATGCTGGCAGAAAAATCTGTTGCTGGGTGGAGTGATGCCTGCTCTCGCCTGGGCTTGCCCTGGCTCCGTTGGGCCTGGGATGCAGCCGCTGACCCTGGCCTAATGTCAGGGCTGGGCAGAGCACGGTGAGCTCCAGGTTGTAGGAGTGGAGGATGTCTGCGTGACATGGGGTAGAAAAACAACAGCGTGGGATTGTGGGGATGAGCTCCTGATCACGCCTAACTAAGCCCTTGGTAAATGCGAATGAAGATTCCCTTATTACTTCAGTCGTTGGTGCTGCTCCTCTCAATTAGCCCTTTAGAAAGGGACTTGATTAAGTTGCCTAATTGTCTCCTGCCACCTGGGATCTCTGCCATCTATGTGGGGCTGGTAGCAGTGACACCAACCCCTGGGAAGCATTGTGCCTTTCTGGACCAGCTGCTGCAGGCAGGGCAGAGCGTTGTGGGGTATCTCAAGTGGCAGTAGATGCCCACGTTTAGGCAACTGAGTCGAGCCCTGTGCCCCTAAAGAAGGCCTGTTTTTTATGCTCAAGTGTTAACAGTTAAGTCAAGTCCCCTGGAAGGGGTAGGGGAAGAATGGAGGATTTAACTAGAACACTAAAGTTTATATCAGAACAGGGTGTGGGGTTTTTTTCCATTCTACTGTGATGCTACTGACTTCTCTGAAAGCAATTGGAGCCCAGTCTGTCTTCAGTCCAGGACATATCTCTCGGCTGTGCTTCTCCTCTCACCTGCCCCATCTCAGGGCACTGTAGCAGCAAGGCCATAGTGGTTTCAGCTGTTCAGAAACAAAGCAGCAACAGAGAACAAAACTCCACGGACTGAGATCCCATTGGAAGCCTTCTGGATCCCTGGCCTTGCTAACCCAGAAGAAAACTTTAAAAATTTTGCAACATTCAAAAGAAGAAAAAAATGAAACCCTGTGCAACTACTGAAATTTGTATTTCTTAGACTTCTTTGGAGAAGAAAATAAATGGGGGAAAGCGGTAATAATATTTTTCTGGGCCCAGTTCCATTTTCCACACTCTTTGCACCAATACAGCCTCCTTGGTCTCTAGCGCTCTCCAGCATCATGTTAGCAAGATGGGAACTGGGGCTTCTGATGGCCTGGAACATTTTCTTCCTAGGCACTACAGTTTTCATTATGGGAACTGATAAAACCTCACTGCCACCAGAAGCCCCTGGCTGTATTCTACTTATTTTATCAACTTTGTTGTGCTCCAAATCCCCATTCAGTGTTCCTCTCCCCCACCCTGCCCCTGCCACAGGGACAGTCACAACAAGACCGTGCATATATCTTAGGATACTCAATTCTGTCTCAGTAGGGCTGCTTTGCTTCAGCTCACTGGACCAAAAGGTTGGGGTTTCTCATCTACGCATACGTAGCAAGGCCTTCAACTTCATCTATGACACAGGTGAACAACCCCACGGGCTCGTGGTGCCGTCGCCTTGTACGATTGTGTCTGTGTGCAAACGTGCATACATTTCATACAACAATCTGAAACTATCAGGCAGAAAAGACACAGGAGCCTGGCTGAGACCCATACAACTGTTATATTGGCGTCAGTCTAAAGAAAGCAATGATACATTGCTTTGGAAATTATCAAGAAATGTAAAAAATGCATTTGCCCTTTTTTTGTTGTTGTCTTCATTGTCGTAGTCATCAGGGGCAGGGTTCTGGGTCAGAAAACAAAGCAGAAATAGATGCGATTCTGTACATGGCGCCTCTCTGGCTGTCCCTCCGTGCTGGGGTGTAGTGGGCAGGGTAATAAAACAGGTGGGACCCCTGCCATAGCAGCAGCATCTACACCATCATCATTCACATGTCCAGGTGAAGAGGCAGATGATGCAGAAAAGGTCTGTGGATAATGAAACTCCAGCTCTGGATCATGAGTTCCACTTTCTTCCCCATCATGTCAGCCACACAGAAATAAGGAAGAAAAAAAGAAATGCACCCGGTGTGGCTGGCCCAGTACTGCCTGGAATAATGAGCAGGAGTGATACAGGGAGGAGGTTTGTTGTTTTATAAGAAACATCCTTAGTCTGCAGCGTACTCTTCTTGCAAGTCAGAGATATTCAGTGGCAAACAGCAGATCTATTTCCCTGTTCTTTCCTTTCCTTCCATGCCACTTCTCAACCATCGGTTCCTTTGAAGCTTCCATCCACAGCACAGTGACTGGACCCACCATCCACTCCCATACACAGGGAAAGAAGGACACTCCAGGAACTAAACCTGCCCCTGCCTTCCCACCGTCCCCCAGACCCTACCTCACCTGAAGGAGGCAGTAGCTCTTTGCTCAGGCCTGTCACAATGTGCACATTGGAAGTACCTCAAATGAAGAAAAATTGAAAAAAAAACCCAAAAGCCACCCTCCCCAGAAAGAGAAATTTGCACAGCTGGCACCAGCAATTACTAAATTTAACACCTGCCTCTCAAACTGCAAAAGCCATCTGTGTCCTCTTCTAGCCACGTGTTTTCCACTCTGCAGGACCTAAGGGGTCTTCCAGCAGAGAGCAGGGTTTCCCCTGGCCCTTGTAGGCTCTGACCCCTGAGGGAGTTGCCACTTTCACCAGGAATGCATAGGGCATAATCCTTTCCACCATTTTCCTTCTCATCAAGAAAAATCCTAAAAGATGACATGGGCTGGTTAGCATCCAAAAGGCCCATTACCACCATTAATTTAGATAAAACCTTTTGTTTCTCAGGAGCAGAGAATACCTCTGTCCCCAACTGGGAGGGTCACATGGACTTTCTAGAGGAAGGAAATGAGATAGGGAGCCCTTACACTAATTTAATTTTCAGAAACAGCCAGGCACAACCTTATTTCCTTTCAAGAAGCTTTGGAGCACAGCAGCATGAGCAGCAGCAAACTCTCAAAGGGAGACACATTTGTGTGCCTGTCTCCATACAGGCTCAAGGGATGGAAAGGAAGAGGCTGACTGACCTCAGCTGGTTACTTTCTCCAGGGAACTCTTGACTTAGGACTTTGATGCCAGATGGCTGTGTAAATGGATTCACATCTCTCTAGTTTAAAAGGATTTGGGTTTTTTTTCAAGGTGTGTTGAGCTGCTACTGGCCAGTTCAAAATGACACTGAAAAAAGTGCACTGTCAAAAATACCCTTTGCTATTTCTGCTTTATGCCCCAGAGAATCAAGAAGAAAACCAAGGGCATCACAAAAATAATGTAATCAATATATGCAATAAATTATGTTCTCAGACATCTGCAGAAGCTCAAGATTTGAATGACAGTTTAGCTCTGAGTCAGATCATACCTCCTAGCTCAGCACTGATCTGCAAGTTTGTGAACCGCCTTGAGAAAGGAGAAAAACCAGCAGTTGTCTAGGCAAAAATCAGTTGCATATAATCTAACAATATCTGCCTGGTTTTTCAACCTCTCTCATGGGTTAAGGCCACCCAAGTATCAGTGTGAGGAAAGTCAAGAGAGGTTCACAATGACTAGTAGGGAAATATGGCTGGGACATGCTGTGCTGTTGGATGTTTTGTGACTTAGAATCTGACTCATCTGCCAATTACTGGGACGAGGAATGAGACCATGCATAGGGGCACAAAAAAGTCACTTGACAGCAGCATCTTGACAAGGCTGCAGCAATTCTCCTAAGCAACGATCCAGAGCTCTCTCCTTCACTTACCTTCTGCTTTCAGCCAGACCAGAGTTAGATAATTTTACTTCGCTAACGATTCTGCTACTTGCATTTGCTTATCCCAGGATCCTGCTATAATCAATCAGGGTTAGCTACTTAATAAAATAATTTTGAAAGCAGATTTCCCCCCCCCGACTTCTTGAATTACTGGTGCCAGCTGAATATATAGGATGGATCTGCCAAATGGGTTTGGGGGTCTTGGCCACCCTCAAGTGGGACGAGACCTTTAGAGAAACGGAGCAAAAAGGAAAGAGAACAAAGCCTGAATAAAATGTCCCAGTCTCGGGAAGAAAGATTCTCTACCAATAAAGTCATCGTGCATGTTTAAAGGGAGGGAGAAGAAGGAAAATGAACACAAGATATGCAAAATCAGTAACGTTCAACCTGTCAGTGGATTGCAGAATAGTTACTTACACCAGGTACACTTTGTTAATTGTACAAATTAAAAAAGGAAAAAAAAATAGTACCCCTTTCCCCAACCACACGTAGAAAAGCACTTAAAAGTTCAAAGGTAAAGCTTGGCACATTCCAAATACGAAATGATTCACTTGACATGCAGCAAAATATACAAGAAGTGATTCTTTTTTTTTTCTTTTTTTTTTTAAACAAACTTAATTCAATTCATTATCTTTGCTTGGCACAATTGCAATTCATTTTAAAAAAATATTTGAAAATTACTGAAACTGACCTGAATTCAAGTATAACGGTTTCTTCAACAGAAACATTATCAATGCAATAAAACATCACACGGAATATATCGAAGCGTAACGCCTTCTGGTTTTTGTTTGTTTGTCTCCCCCCACCCCTGCAATTTTTTTCTATACAGTTTTAATGCCAACACAACTTACAATTGTATTTTAAAATTAATATTATTGCATTGTTTTTGCATATCTTGTGGAACAGAAGATGCAAAGAGTTACTGATTCCCCTTTCAAAAGCAGAGACAGTGGTTTGTTTTTGCATTCAAATGGCCCCAGATACAGATCTCCTGCAGCTCAAACCAGGATGTGAACTGCATGCACTTACACACACGCGTGTGGGCGCGCACGCACACTCGCTCAGTATTGCTCCCACACTCACAAATACACTTAGCACTAAAAAGAACCCAAATCAATCACCCAAATGTGCAAGACTATATCAAGTGCATTGCCTACTATCTTTAAATTATAAAACAACAACAAAAAAAGGAGGTTTCAATTACTAGCAAATAAAATTACAAATTCTTGGTGTACATAATGGTTGGTAAAACTCGTCTATCGTTATACTTCTACCAAATTTCAATGGAGAAAAAAACCCAGTTTAAATAATACAGCATGATCAAACCAATTTAACATTTGCAAATGTGAAAAGAAACCAAAACAAAAAGGTAGGTGATTACAAAATGTTGTAAACACTCCCTTCTCCCTCCAAAAAAATAATAATAAAATAGTCAAAATAAAAACTGCAACATGCTTTCAAGAAAATACCAAACTGCAAAACAAGGAGAGATCTACACAAGCCCACCACCACCTCGACAAGTGCGGGGCAGGTCAACTGGGCCCTGCCACAGAGCCTGCTCCCTGCTCTCCCACTGGCTGGCACGGCTGGCTGTCTGAGCTCTGATTGGTTGGCAGGAGACTGCCTGAGCTCGGATTGGCTGGCAAGTGACTGCTTGAGCTCTGATTGGTTGTCAGGCGTGGCTGCCTGAGCTTGGATGGGTTGGCAGAGACTGCTGCCTGGGAGTCTCGGCAGGGTTGGGCAGCGCTGCCACCTGCCCCTTGGGCGCCCCTGGGCTTCTTCTGCTTCCTCCTCCCCTTCGCGGTATGGGAATCCACAGCAGAAGTCCTCCTCTCCTTCCGAATCAAAGGGCCTTGGCTTTATGGAGACGGTGAGGCTCATACAGAATATGTGCAAAATGATTTTTACAAGCAAAGTTGAAAGACACCCGTTTGACGCAGGGTCCTTTTGGCTAGGGCCATCCACAGGAAGCTGAGGATCCCCTTCACGCTCGGGAGGCAGTTGTCGTTCCTTGTGCAGGGACTGAAAAAACGAGGGAGCTGGCTCTCCTCCTCTTCCTCCTCCTCCTCCTCACTCTTCCTTCATGGACACGTGCTGGGGTTATATCCGCTCCTGAAAAGCTTTCTTACACCACCCAACTCTGCGACTCGTCCCAACAGAAATGAATGAAGAACGCTGTTCCGGTTACTCCAGGTCACGAGAACAGTGAGGCACTTCTGAAACAAACCCATTAGGAACATTGAAACAAATAAAAAACCAGCATCGCTTCCAGCCCTGGCAACTACAGGCTGCTGATATAAATCCTGCTGTCCTTGAGCTCCTCCTGACTTTTTCTACAATCCGGGTTCTGCACCTCTTCCTCTTCCTCTCCTGCACTGTCCTGCCCTGGGTCACTGCAGTTAGCAAAAGGCAAGAGGTTGCCATTGGGGCTCTGCTTGCTGTTACCATTGAGAATGTTGTCTGCTGCATTTTCCATCTCTTCTATCGTCATGTCACAGGCGTCTGCGAGCTCCTGGGTTGTGACCTCAATGAACTTTGGATCTTGAGCAAACTGCATCAGTCCTTCCGAAATCAAGACCTTCAGAAGCACACAGGGAACCAGAGACAAAGACATCTGTTAGTACTCTGCATCATCAACCCTGTCGCACCACTAACAAAACCCCCTTTCCTGCTGTATTTTCCCCAGCAGTCCTCCTCCCATTCACTCTGCTAACCCCCGCTTGGAGATGGACTCTTCTACTCTTGGCATTGTGGGCAGCAAGATATCTGTCGCCCTGCTCTTCTGAGGGCCACATTTCTAGTTTGGCTTGACACTGCTCACGTCCTTCGTGACTCTGCAGTCTTACCGCTTCGACCAGGCTGCCAGCGCTGCCGTGAAACTGCCTGCTGCTCCCTCCGGTCTGGCTGGGGACGGTGAGGGAGACTGGCCTGGCTCTCCTCGGGCTGCTGCAGCCGTTGTTGTCAGGGTACCGAGAACCGCAGTGTACTGACGGGAAGCTGCTGTTGAGCTTCTCACTGGACTCTGCCCCGTCAAGGCGCAGAGTTGGGATGGTCTGTTGCGGCCAGCCACGGCTGCAGGGTGTAGCGGGGGGTGTAGCACACAGCCGAGAGAACATGGTGGGGGAATGGCTTCGCTGGAGTAGGGGACTCAGGCCGGCCACCGCTAATGCCTGTGGACAGAGGAGGAACAAGACGAGTCAGAGCTTGCTCTTAGCAGCAGAGCTGGAACAAGGAGGTTCTAAAGAAACTACCCGATCTCAAGGCTTGTGAAAGCAGCTGCTGGCTCTTGGAATGGTTTAGATGTTTCCTGTGAACTCATTTTGCAAGCTTTCCTTTAAATGGTGTATCCTGCAGTAGTGCCAAGCACCAGACTGAGAAGTTTCACAACTGCAGTGCTTCAGCCTTGGAGCCTCTGCACTGACAGGAGGGATGCAGCCCCACTCCCCACAGCCTTGCCAGAAACACCACCTCTCCTCCACGGGGTGAGACAGCAATTCATTTTCCCACCGCTGCCACCACCCGTACTGGGAGCTTTCACTGCCAATTGTTGTGTTTGCTGTAAGTGTCTGCTGTGGAACCTGAATGGATACCAGATGTGAATTTCAGATTTGTCTGCAGTTGACAGGAACTATAAATCCACCACTGTATTTTAAGGCATCTGCTGTTGGTGGGAGAATCAGTATCTGGTGATTATACTTTGAGCCATCCAGTCCTTCCTGTAATCACACACACAACCTCTGAGTCATCCAGCCTCCTTTTATAACAAATTTCTCAAGAAGCCCCTTGTTGCACAGGGCTGATCTGATGCCTTATTCATGCTGACTGCTGCCTCGTTCCATAAGCAGTGCTGTCAAAAGCTCATCTCACAGAGCTTACTGCTGCCTAGTATGAGCAAAGAAATAAATGCATAGAAAATACAAAGCATGTGGATTGTGTTGCAGAGAATCCTCTTGTGCAGGCTAAGGTTAGTCTCACCCAGCTTCAGCTATCTGAAGGCTTATGTTTAGTCTAAGCCAACTGCGCAGAGAGACACCAGCAAGCCTCCTGCCTCTTTTTGATACCTGTCTGAATATGTGACCTGGAGGAGACAAGACTTTTACTTGCCCTTTGCATGTGCTCTTTACCTCTGTTGACCACAGTGGGACCAAATGTACCATTTTAAACTAGAGAGCTAACTTTAGGATATCTAAAGTCAAGCAAAGTTCAGCCCATCTGCCACTGAAATTCTTGGGAACTGACCATGCTATGCTGATTGATATCAGTGACAGATGAACAAAAGCATTTATTAGTCACATACAAGGTTCACCAAGATCTTCTCAGGAACTGGTTGTCACATTTGTATGAAATTTCAGTGAGGAAGAAAGCCCTTAAAAATTGATCTGTATAAGCCATGCCCTGCAGGCTATGATGGCCTCAGCACATCCCTTAAACTGCCAGGACTTCAACTGTCAGGATGGACAACTGAACCAGTTTTTCAATTTGTTGGCAGAAACATAGACAAGGTGTTTTATCCAAAATGTGACGTTCGGAGGAAGAGGAAAGAAGCTCTTAGGGGTTGCTTTGAGCTTCAGCTGCATATATTTACATATCATGATGTATGAGTATGTCATGAGTATACCCCTTCAAGCATTCACGAGCAACCAAATCCATTTTATTTAGCAGAGGCAAGCTTTCCACTTTATGTTCTTGTTTTAAGCGCTGTNTCACGAGCAACCAAATCCATTTTACTTAGCAGAGGCAAGCTTTCCTTGTTTTAAGCGCTGATGTAGGCTAACTTTTTTTGTAAACATATGAACATTGCTGAGTGTTGTCAGCTGGAGGCACAAACTTTCAGTCTGGCTGAGTGACACTGGGGTGGGTAGAGTCCCGTCCCTCTAGTTTTGGAGCCGCATGGTGGGATACGCAAGGGTGAAGCAGCTCCATCCGCTTTGTACAGGTTGAAGGGAAGTAGATTGAGAGGGTGGGAGGCCTGTATCCCCTCTGCCTGGCCTGCAGAGGGGAGAAAATTTTAGGAGGGCTGTTGCTACTGTGGGGAACGTGGGAAGCTGTTTCCTGCCCACTCCTCTCTGCACTGACACATTTGCTGGTTGTCCCTGTCACAGCTGTAACTCTCTGCAGACCACTGCTTTCTGGAGCTCTATCCTTAAAGGATAACTGGCTGGGAGTGGAGGTGAGAAAAGCCGGGGAGCCTCGGGTATGCTCATCTCTCACCCCTCTGCTCTGACTTCTCACTCCTCCCGCCCCTGCCATGTGGCATTTTCTGCCTCTGTGGCAGCCTAAGGAGGTGGGAAAGCTGTTCTGCCCTGCCTCGAGGGACTGCATAGAGCAGGATGCCCCTCTTGCAAGGCTGGCACTACCATCTGCACCTGTTCCTTTTGTGGTGACAAAACATGGCATCATCAAACTAAAAGACACAAATCCACTTTGGACTCTGACAGCTGGATAATCATCTAGGTACGTGCCTGAGTATATATTTGCTAGGCTGCTGAATGCAGTTACAAAGGGCTTAAGAAGCTGATTAATGACATGTAATCAGTTTAAGTTTTAAAATGATTAATTATAGGTACTGGTTACCTTTAATTAAAATGAAAGTAGACCCTGCACATTTTATTCATATGCATACTACCATCAAAGCCAGTGTAATTGCACTGCAGCATGCAATTTGGGTAGTTATTTTTATCTTTTAGCTAGTTTTTAATTTTACACTTTCATGGATGTCAGAATATGATGACTCTGCTGACTCCAAAGGACGTGTTCCTGTAGCATTCTCCTGGGAATGAGAAAAATCCTGAAAGCAGGAATGGGCATGATGGCAAAGACAATTTCTAAAATTGGACCTCTGGTATGGGTGAGAAACTATCCCAAATGTTTTTTTAAAAGCCAGTTGGGATGCAGTGGGGAGCACTGCAGGTGGTAGGGTCTCAGTTACATTGCTGGGCCCTTTGTGGTTATTAATGCTTACCTGATGATGTACCAGATGCAAAGGCAGAACTGTCTTCTGCGAGACGTCTACGCCCTGGTTTTTCTGTCTTTTCAGACACTCTAAGTGAAAAGATGCTCTTCGACCTGAAACAGCAATCACACACAACTGTGTCCATCACTCATTATACACTACAGGTAATCTGTTTTCAATATCTTTTAGTGCAGTCCCATTGGACATATAACAAAGGCACCCACATCCTAGGCTGTCTCCATTTTCCCTCAACACCTTGCCCTTTCCAGAGCATTTGTATTTACAAAAGGAGTCCAGCATCATGGACCAACCAGCTTCCAACTACCTTCCAAGCAAGCTGCAAGATAAAGTTCTGGACAATGATTTTTTATTTTTCCTCTTTTTAAACACTGTTCTAGTGTATATCATGCAACTGGTTTCCCTTCTAAGCAATAGAAG
This sequence comes from Eurystomus gularis, assembly GCA_013400335.1. Classification (NCBI taxonomy): domain Eukaryota; kingdom Metazoa; phylum Chordata; class Aves; order Coraciiformes; family Coraciidae; genus Eurystomus; species Eurystomus gularis. The sequence continues at coordinate 90,501 of VZZY01024564.1, read as the reverse complement.
TGTTCCCGGACCTCTCTGGTTCAGGTAAAGCCCTCAGGAGGACTGATGACGGCAGCTGAGGCTCTGGTGCTGTGCCTGGCTGTACACAACACGCAGGAGGGGACATCAGGCTGCTCAGGTGATGTCGGCCTCCTGCTTGCATGTGATCTGTGTCCCTTAGCTGCCAGACATACCACAGTTTATGAGGCTGGGTCTATAGCAAGGTCAAGTGGAAGTGAATTAATCAATGGTTGAATTCACTTGTGAATGGAAGGCTGCTTATAGAGGCAGGAAGCATTTTCAAAATTTGGAAAGAAGGGAAGAGAAAAAAGCTTTTTTTCTCTAACAAGATTTTTGGGAAAACCATTGAAACAGTCACATTGTTTAGTTGCTATTAAATTAAAATTACTTCTGTAAATACGTGAAAGGTACGCCCTATTAAGAATTTAAAAGTACTGCAAAGTATGTTTATGAACAAGGGCACAGGTTCACTTCTGAAGAATGGCAAATAAATCCGGTATTAAAGATAGAGCCGCATGGCACACTGAAATATTTTGTGGACTTCTTGATCCTGTTGAAATTTTTCTAAAGAAGGAAAGAAAATTAGAATTCTGAAAATAGTAAGCATCTATAGTGTTGATTTGTTGAGAAAAGGCAGTCTCAGGGGTTGGAGGAAACATGTTACAACCCAGAGAACAAATGCTACAATGAGGATAAAAAGTATTCCCTCCTTCTAGAGGAAAAAAAATAGAGGAAAAAAAAAAAGAGAGAGAAATGAATATGACATCACTGTATAAATATTCATAAGAATGAGGTTAATGAAGCATTATATCAAGGACTGACTGCAAATTTGGCCTTATAGATAGATATAGGAATTGTCATTGCCTAATATTTTAAGTTTTGAAATAAAGTAAATGCTTTAAAAATACTTAATTGTGCAAGTATCCTGAAGGATTTGAGTGGAGACTCAGTAGCTTCCCTTTAAACACTACACTACCTAGTCTGTCATTTTTCTTTTGTAAGAATATATTTTATATACAGGATTCTTTTTTAGTTTCTCCCCCAAATGTCCTTTTTGTCCACATCAATACTCAGGAAAAAGGCTGAAAAATACTCTACATAAAAGAGTTTGTTTTCTTCCAGACTCTCACCTTTGTCCCGATACTTTCATGAAATCTTGTGATTCATGGATTTCACCTGTGCATAGTCTGCATGCTCAAGCACTTGAAAACCTCCAGGTACAATTAGAGCAGAAAGCAAATTTGTATTGTGTTAACTTAATCTGAAATTCACTGTTTTCCTTGTAGCAGACAAAAGAGACAACCTCTCCTTTCTCCCTGCTGAGTACACAGAGAACAGAACTCCATATATTCAAGGCTAGCTCATTCGGTGACACCCTGGTGATTGCTGGGAAAGTCGACAGCGCTTTAATAAACTCCACTAATTCAAAAGTGGACTTAATCAAACAGATCACATGGACTATCCAAACAGCCACAGATTCATCTACCGACTGAGCATAAACCCAGCAGAGTCACGTGCATGATCGGGACTGTATGCACACCGTGGGATTCCTGGTCTCATGAGCTAAATGAAGCAAACAGCAACACCCATGCCCTCACACTCTGGGATTCCTCCAGCGAGATGCGAGAACTCAGCTGAGGCAAAGGCAAGCACAGCCCATACATCACACTGGGGGGTTACCTAGTGCTGAGGAGCACAGAAACCCTTTCTTCGGAGAGTGCCGGGTATCCTCTCCTTTGTTGTTTTCTGGTGGAGTAAGTTGTCTGTTTTCATCATCTTGGTATGCAAGCCTGGAATGGAGAACAGAGGGATTCTAGAAAAGCTGTTGATAGTGGACCAAAGAACCCCTCTGCCAGCAGGGAAGCCAGGGAGATCATGCTATCAAATCAGTGCAATAGCAAGCTAGCTACAACTGGTCCAGGAGCAGTAACGAGAGACCACGAGACAGAGAACGCTCTAAAGAGAATATCTGGGAACATTAGCTGGTAGAAGTGAATGTGGGGGGAGGCCCTGCAGATCCAGATTTTTTATTCAGAGGAGAAGGAAAACCTGAGGTGAAAGATATCCTTTTCAATGTTAATTCTCAGGGCTGGACTGCATTTTTTTTAAAAAATATTTTCTGATATTTGAGTTGTCTGACTAAAGTCTTCTGGCATTACCCATAAATTGAAATTTTTGTAGAAAAACGTCACCTCTTCCCACCTCTCCCCTTTAATTAAAGAACCACCCAAACACCTTGACTAAAGCTGCAAAGCTCACATTTCGGTAGAGAGCAGACTTGGTTCACTACAGTACTCAATGTCTTCATTCAAATTTTCATCATAAGTCTCATCCTGAGACACTTCCTCTTGGCAAACAATTGCCAGCTGGCTGTCTCTGGAACTGGAGCTAATGAGCAAAAAAGACAAGTCAAGCTATGGAGATGGTAAAGACAACCTGTTATAAAGACAAGAATGACAGGCTCCATCTGTCTCAGTTTATTATAATATGGAAGAGCGATCATAGAAAAATCAATGTTCACAAATAGAAAGCAACAACCTTTGTCTGTGTCCTCTTTCAGTTTCTTAAATCAATGCTGAACAAAACTCTAAATGTTATTGTCATTTGTGCAATATGCACTCTATAAATGTGCGCCTCACACTGACCGCATTTCCAAAGGTGTACTTCACTGAACTCAAAGTAAAATCTGGGATGGGCTCTTGGAAATTCAGCTTTTTCCCTTGTTGCAAAAGCCTTAGTTACAAATTTCAGAGAAGCTTCCTAGACACTAACAGAAACCCTCTCAGCACTGTGGTGTATGGCCTCTGACTCCCAAATCCCCTACTCTGCACCATCTCTCCCCTCTGCCTCCTGCTCATGCACTCATTCCTTGCTGTCTTTTCCATCTTTGGTCCCTTTTTTTCTCACCACTAAGTGCAGAGAGCTTCTGCTGAATTCAGTAGGATCTGTTCAAACCCTTCAGCGTGACAGCCCTTAATTCCCTTCTTGCCTCCTCTTTCTCTTTCTGTTTCACATCTTAGACCTCATATTTCACTTCATTCTGAGCTTGTGTTTTCTGAGAAGTAAAATCTGAAGGTAGTATGAATCTTCAAGATACCAACAAGGAGGTAATGGAGCCAATGCCAGTCTGTTACTGGCACTCGCAGGAGAGAGCAGTGTGGCAGGTTTTTTTTTAATTTTTCAGGGAGTAGATAGGAAAGACTATTATATAATTTGGTTTAGGTCAAAAACATTGGGAGAAATATGCATATGCGTGGTATAAAACAGCCTGTAGGGCAGTGCTGGAGTGACCCTCCCTTTGAGATGGGAGGCAAGTAAAACTGCTAAGGTGCAGAGGGGAGAAAATCAGTATATGGCAGCTCCCCCTGTTCAAATCTGTGTTTAACAAAAACCATACAGAATTTTTGTATGAACACGTCAGGGTTTACTTCATTGTGCTGCAATCAGAGAGTGCCTAGGTGTGTGGGCCCAGCTAGAAACTCTAAGAAAACCCCTAATCTAGAAACCAGCTAGAAACAGTCCATGCATCACTACCTGCCTGTGGGCAGAAAAGCCCTGAATTGGGAGTATTTTCTGGAGGTGTCATGGTGACAATGACTTCTTTTTCAGCCCTACTGACACAAAAAAAGAAGACCTTATATTCAGCATTAATGGGGACTTGGAATTTCAATAGGACAAACAATGGGTCTTACACCCAGAGAGCATGAGGGAGAGCACGTACCGTCCCAGTGTTTCGTAGTAATGCATCCTAATTCAAGGAAGATGCCCAAGGAAGCAAGGAGAGAAAAGAACACCATGTTAGCAGTGTCACATCAGCACAAGTCAGCAAGGGATAGGGCAGATGGTAACACATCTTGTGCAACTCCTGTGGCCTCCCTCAGTTAGGCACAAAATAGAAAAATTGCTAGACTTTGGCAATTCTGCACCCACTGAATTTCCTGTCTTACTGTCCTATTCTGTCCTTTGCTGGGGCAGCATTTACCCACTGTTTCACATTGCCCACTCTCTGCACTGAAAGTAAAAATTCCAGCTTGTTCCTGCTGTTACTGAAAGGGCTAAAAGAAAATCTCCCACTGATAAAAACGATACTCCTTTCATATCAGTCATTTGTGTGTAGACATCCTGAAAGCTGTCCAGAGAAGGGGATTTTCTTTGCTTTGCACAGTATTGCATTTCTGAGAACCTAGCCTCCCTCCTCCCAGGATACCTTTGGTGACCTCTGTAGGGATGTGACCCACTGAATGAAAAACCACTAAGTTCCCCAAAGCTCCCTACGGGGTCCTTAAGAGATGAATTGCTGTCTCTTTTGGTTACCCATTGATAAAACATCTCCCTGTGGCAAAGGAGCTGTGCGGTGAAAGTTCCTTTTGATTCTTACAAAGGCTTCTTCATGATAAAGCCCAAAGGAATCAAGTGTGTTGGTCAGTAAGAGTGCTGCTTCTTTGCAGTGGTCAACTGATGCATATCTAATATACTGTGAGCTTTGGCATAAGCGGAGAACCAAAAGGCTCAATCCAGGCTGCAGGCTGGGCAACGTCTGGTGGGTGACTTCAGCTAGGCAGTTGTGCTCTGGTGTTCGCATGCGTGTTCCGGTACCGGGTCTCTTGACTTACGCTCCGCTGTGAAGCTTACCTTTTGGAAGGTAGTTTCCAAGGAGCCTCCTGCACACGTATGGTGGGTGACAATGGAGTCCCATGGCCTTCCACTGTGCTGACAGTGCTGGGGTAGCTGGGTGGGCTGGGGAAGCGGCACAGGGCAGTGTTGTTGGCATTGTTGATGTTGGCATTGGAGCCTGAAGATGAGTAGCTGCTGGGAGTGAAGGTGGAGTCCACCAGCTTCTCATGAGATGGCGACTCAGTGTCTCCTTGGTTGTTGCCAGATTTATTGATGTGCAAAGGTCGCTGGGTGGTGAATGTCTGGGGGAATGCACTCCTGCCATCACTTTGGTAATAGCTGACATGGTTTCCAAACAAGCCTCCGGCTCTCTGTCAGAGAAATAGGAAAGAGTTTCCCTTTGTGAGTGAGAAGATGTGCAAGGCCCCTGGTGTTTTCTGCTTAGCCTGTTCTTGAGGAAAAGAACATGTAAGGACCAAAGTATGCATTTTGGCACTAGTGCTCTCTCTTCCAGAGGATAGTGCATGGACTTCTCTGTCAGAGAGACTAGGTACACATAGGTCGTGAAAGTTTTAGCTTTGTAAGATGTTTCAGAGGACTGGCTAGGTGCATAGGTGAAGCAAAGGTGTCTCTACACCTCCCACTACTCTTGGGAGTGCAGGGCTGGGTAGGGATGCAAGAGCCAGGTAGCTGCTGTCTAGTTTTCACAGTTGCAAGGCAATACTTAGACATGAGAGAGAATTTGAGAAGAGCACCAGCAACTATTAATCACCTGGAGGAACAAATGAAGAAAGATTTAATGAGCCAGTTATGTACCATTTAGACGATGAGTATTGAAAGGGAGTGATAGCAACTTTCTGTAAAGAAAGGAAGAAAATGCCAAAGGAGAGGAAATATTACCGGAGGAGACAATTACAAGAAATAGGAATGAAATAAGAAAGAGAAGATCCAGGTAACTTGCTTAGAAAATTTCCTCCTTCCATAGGAGCTCTATTGGGTTCTCGTGTACTTTTTGGAAGGATGCTACTTGTGTCTCTGAAAGGAGGAGTGAACAAAACACTGAAGTGTGCCTGGCTGCTGCCCTGCATGGTGTAAGATGGCTAAACTGATCTGTTCTTCAGACTCTTTGGCCATTCTCATTCTGATTTTATTTAGGTTTTATGAGGGAAGCTTCCATTGAGAATCATAGAATCATAGAATCATGGAATGTTAGGGGTTGAAAGGGACCTTTGGAGATCATAAAGTCCAACCTCCCTGCCAGAGCAGGAC
>VZZY01024564.1:0-84208 GCA_013400335.1 Eurystomus gularis | reverse complement strand
CTGCTGGACACACTCTTCTTAATGCACCCCAGGATACCAGTGGCTTTCTTGGCCACAAGGGCACATTGTTGTCCCATGGATAACTTGTTGTCCACCAGGACTCCAAGGTCCTTCTCCACGGAGCTGCTCTCTAGCAGATCACCTCCCAGTCTGTACTGGTGCATTTTGTTGCTCCTTCCCAGGTGCAGGACTCTGCACTTGTTCTTGTTGAACCTCATGAGGTTCCTCTTTGCCCAACTCTCCAGTCGGTCCAAATCCTGCTGAATGGCCGCACAGCCTTCAGCAGTAAAAGAAAATGGGATAAAAACCGTGCAAAGATCTCAGGACCTGGCACCCTGAGTCCACCGCTCCTTTTTCTAGTAGGGTTCAGAAAACAAGGAGGGCCCAGGTGAAATACAGAGTGTGTAAAAGACAATGTAGCACTCCGAGCTCAGCTACCAGTCTAGCCTCAGCTTGTAAAGTTGTTCAGCACCTACCCGGAAGATATCATCTTCAGAGGCAGCAGAAACAGCTTCTTTCATGGCCTTATCTAGCTCTTCTTCAGCTGTCAGGTCTCCAGAAATTGCTCGTCGGATCTCTGGCCCAATGTCATGAAGTGTGCGCAAACCAGCCTGCAAAACAGCAAACTATAGAGCTTCATATCTCCGAGTGGGTATATGAGAAACAAAAGCTGTGCTATTTCTTCCTAAGCACTGTGAAGGGCTTTTACTTAATATAGCATCCCCAGCTCCTAGAAAAACACCAACAAATTCTGTTCTTTCATCTCCAGCTTAGAGAGGGAGAAACTCTTAGCAATCCAAACTAGGAATGTTTGTTGCTAGTTGCCTGGCTTCTTTACAACAGGACATAGACATAAATTCACAGGCTTGATGAAGCAAGTCTGCATGCTTTCAACTTTGGGTTCTCAGATCCACAACCAGAAGCCCTAAAGCAGCCACAGCTCCAACTAAATCATGTACTTGATGCCTCTGAAAATATCTTTTTAATCAGCATCTTAAATATGGATTTAATAGCTAAACTTCTGGCATCTGGACCTGGATAGTCCTCAAACCCCTCACTGACTGGAATCTGTTCCAGGGAGTCTATCCAGGGAGGTAAGCTGTGGGTATGCCAAGACCTCAGTTTGTATCTGTGCCTGTGTCACAGCACTTTTTATCTTGCTGGACCTCCAGAGCTATCCTTCTTTCTTACTGTACACTCAAGGGACGTAAATTGTGCTGCTTGTACAGTCAGTGGAGCTTTCTCAGTCTTTCACAGTCTAGCAGTCCACCCAGTGAACATATAGCACAGTGGTGAATGGATCCCAGCTCTTAGAGCCTGATGCCCCAACCATCAGATGGCCTTGGCATCCAGGTGTGCTTTTTGCTTTCTAACTGATTCCTCCTGGCAACATGCTTTCCCTGTCCCTGTTACAGTGACTCCACTCAGGGAGGATAAAATGAATGTGCTAGTAAACAAATGTCTGCTGGACGCTTTATACCAGTTCTCTAAAAGGAACCCAAATTTCCAGTGTTACCAGCAGATTGATAAACTGGGGATGTACCTCACTTGTGCCTTCCACCTCCAGAGCTAGGGGGTGTGGCCTGTGGTACATACACGTTCATCCAAAGGGTTGATGTGGTAATTCAAGGGGTCTACAAGCTCCTTTCCCGTTGGGATAGCCCATTGCAGCCCCCAGAATGGTTGAGAGGGAAGTGGGGTCAAATGCCTCTAATGTACCACCCCTGTCCATCCTGTGCCCGCTTGTCACCTGCAAGGAGAGCGCGTTGCGCTGGGAAGGCTTGCCCACCAGTCCCTGTTCTTTACGTTTCTTGAACTTCCGGAAATACTCCTGAATCAGGAAAGTGGCGTAGAACTTCCCTACGGTCACCTCATCATCTGCAAAGAGGTTTTTTAAAAAAATAAAATTAAATAAGCCAACTGATTTTAAACAGTGTATTTGCTAATGAGAGACTTGCAATTCACAGCAGAAACACCACATCTCTGCTTTTTATGGCATCAGGATGCAGAGCTGAAGGAAGGGATTGTGCCACAGCCAGAGCTTGCTGTATGTAAGTAGCCAGGAGGAGAGATGCACGTGGCATTTGGATAGACTGGGTCTTCTGGAAGAGAACCCCTATAGCTATGTGCCTCTGGATGTACGTTGTTTATGATGAAGTGCCTCTAAATCTTTGTAGTCTCTGGTATTGGCTTACCACATAGGATTTTGCTACAGCAGCAGCCTCCCAGTCTGGGTCAAATCATGCTGCCTGGTCTCGTGATAGTCTGGAATAATACATACTCAGAGTCTGGGCTCACCAACAGCATCAGACTGACCATCCATCCCAGACCTGGTCTGGCCATTCTCTGCATTGAAATTCTGTCCGGTTGTGCCTAGAATGTGTGTAAGTGAACCAAAATGATCACCTCTCCCCAGAAATGTGGTCGTCGCTGTATTGTCACTCAGTACCAACTGGTGGTCAGCCAAAATGTGCACTAAGATTTTATCCAGGTAACTCTCCTCCTTTCTACAAACTCACTGGAAATTTTATAAGACATGGTCTTTCATGACGAGGCTTTCAAGGACTTCAATTTCAGAGCAGGCTGAGCAAGGTTCAGGATCTGGCTGCAACTGTTCACTAGCTGCCAAATGCCGTTTTGTGCTATAGCCCCTGGAACCACCTGGGAGGTCAGTGAAGGCCACACTGGATGCCCATGCACCTGAGGTCCCAAGAAGCCTAGCAAAGGAGTTGCCCAGAAGCCTGCCAGGGACATTGCATAGAAACCCACAGCAATCTGTTACACTGGTTCTGGCTGGCTGAGGAATGTCTCCAGGTACAGGAGTCTTTGACAGATGTCACAGCAGAAAGCAGTTACATGAGTAAAAAGGAGTTATAAGCCATAGTAAAGGTATCTTTGCTAAGTATGAAGGGCTTATGAGGTGGGGCTGCATCCTTAAGTGCAAGGCCATATCTCTTATGCAGTCAGATAAAGTCCACATCATCCTCCCGGGAGCTACATAGCTCTACTTGCTTCCTTTGCCCCCAGCAGGCAATGGTAATGTCCAGGGGAGCAAATGATCAAACTGGGAATAATGGTTTCTAACATCCATTTATGCAACCTTTTTTCCTGATTTCTCAGTAAAAACCATGATATTTATGTTAGTACGGGCAGAAACAGATCTCAGCCTGATGAAATACAGGTAATAGCTTGTAGAAGAAATCTTGTCCCTCATATTCCACCTGATGATCATGAGGAGGAGCAGAACATGTCAAGTGGGGAAAAAGAGAGATTCAGAGACTAGGACAAGATCCTGCACTCACCACCTGCAGGGGGAACCACCTGGTCCAGTAGCTTCATACTGGTGCGCTTCCAGATTTTCTTGATTATTGCTCTCAGCTCTTCGTTGGCTTGCTCCAGGTTACCTGCAGGGTGAAAATCATCAGAGACATGAATTAAGCAGACCCTGCAGAGGAGCAATTTCACTCACGTCTGGCATGGCAACCTTAGGAGGAAAATATCAGAGCTTTTTCAGTAGTGGAAAGTTTTGGGCAAAGAGATGCTCTGACCATTGCTACAGCCTCCTCACAGCAGGAGATCTACTTCCTAAATACGCATAGTCATCTCAGGGTAGGAAGGTGACCGTGTTACTGACTAATAGCCTGCAACAGCCAGCAACAACAGAACCATGGTGCTACTTTGTCCCGAAAAGCAACAATTTCATCTAACACTTCAAACTTTAATTGAGATCCAGTGATGGTTGAATATGATGAAAATAGAGGTCAGTTAATGGAAAGCTACACCTTGGGGAACACCAAAAATTGGTGGTAAAGATGCACCTAGAAATCTAACGACCTGGGCCTGCTTGCAGCTCATCCCAAGAATTACCTGTTGCAATCCCTGCCTCCTGGAAGATAGTTAAGTTCTTCGCATGGTGCCAAGACTCTGCCTTGGAGAGTCTGCACAGTGCTCTGACAAGGCCCTTACATGTGCAAGGCTTTTGCTATTCAGCTCAGAGGATTGTCCCAGGATATTTGTGTTTACTCTCTGAAGAACAGCACAGGCTATAACAAGCCTTTTATGTAACTGTCCGAACTTGGACTTTACATGTTCCTCCAAGGGGCTCTGAGCTAAATGAGACATTAATCAAACCTGTTTGAGAGTGACATTACCTGTTTGAGAGTGAGACAGATTTGGTTTATATGCTTCTAGATACCCATTTCCTCCCAAACAACTCACCTTCAGTTTTATTTCTCGATTTATGTACATTCAATCCCCTTATAATTGAAGCTCTCTTCTCTCTCTGGGTGTATGAAACCACTGTCTTGTCCTCCTAAAGGTGCTGTTCCTGCAGCTTTTCTTATTGCTCCTCAGCATTAAGGCTCCTCAGTGTGCTGCACAGGGCTGTGCATGGCAGTAGCTCTCTTAATAGGATGCAGTGAAGGTAAGGATACCAAGAAACTTTTTGAGGATTAAATAGGTGGACAGCATCAAAGGCAGAAATCTGACTCAGGAGGGCTAATTCCTAACTCTTGCCCTAACCACTTACAAGACTCTGCTAAGGCAAGAAAGCAAGCAGGTTGAGACATTAGGTGGTTTCCCAGGCGTTCACTGGCAATGACTCTGAGAGTTTGAAGCTAAGATGGACAAGAAAATTGAGTCCTTTTTGGGTCTCTGTTTCATAAGACACAAGATGTCCTACAGGGTTTGTGGTTGGCTTTTTCCTCAGGAGATACTCTTTGGCCACAGTAAAATTCTGTTTAGCACAACATTCAAGGTCTTAATATATTTTTAAAATTTTACTACTTCTTTTTGGCATGGTAAGCTAGGGTTCAGCCAGTCTCTGCTTTCCCATGCCTGAAATGTAATGCAGCCACTCCTGAGGCAGAGGTGTTTAGCTGTGAATCACACACCTACATGCTCTTTTGAGGCATCTCATTAATACACGAAGCCAGGTTTTTACTTAGGATCAATATCTTTAATTACAGCAGATGACAGAGTGAACAAAGAGGACAAGCTGAGCCCAAAATCTTGTATACTTTCCCCAACTATACCCACTGGTCTTCAGAAAGCTATTAACAGTCTCTTTGCTTCTCACCTGTCTTTAGGCCTACAACACCTCACTACAATGAGTTGTTAATTCATGCTAATGAAAGCACAGGAGGAGTTTTAGTGAGGTGAGACCCTCAAGTCCAAGCTCTTTTGCCTCCCTTGGATTGGAAGATCAGTGTCCACAGCAGTCAAAAAGTGGCTCAGCTCTGTAGCCAGTTTGCATAAAGGGAGGCTTCTTTGCTCTTCTTCCTTCCCCTGATTGCTGTTTGAGAAGACATTGATCTAAAACTTTTAAATTTGAGACCATTTAAAGAACATGATCTATAATCTGAGATGGTAACGTGAAGCACCAGCTTATAGGTAACTGGAAACGCTATTCTCTCCCTGTAAGATACTATTCCTCTGAACATCTTTGCATTACTTTTTGTACCACGTGCTGCATATGAGTAACTGGGAGCATTTCACACAAGATGCCCTTATTGTTGTACTCCAGCTCAGCATACTTTGGTGTGAACACCACTCAGCTACCTTTGTACCTTTGCATTCGGCAAGCTTCTTACCTTCTGTCTTGATCCTCAGTGCTGTTCTGACCAATGCAAAGAGAGTGGCATTGAACATGACAGTCCCATCGCTGTTCAGTGGCATATTCATGGAGACAAGGCGCTGTGGAGTAAGGAGAAAAGAACAATCATACTGCAAACACATGGACAGAAGTGTGCACTTCCTTATGCCCTCATGATGACCCCCAGACCAGCCACTCTTTTTATGTGAGCGTCCATATGATGGCTTGTGGATTTAGTTACACAGTTATAAAATTACTTGTCCCAGCCTTGGTGTGTTTGCCCTGGGGTCTCTCTCCCATTTCTAGGTACTTTGTTTTCTCCAATGTTGTTATCACTTTCTAACCTTTGTTTTTCCTCAGTGGCCAGTGGGCATTTGTCCACAGTGTACTACAAACTCGCCTGCACTGAAGCTGTGCCTGATGCAAATGCATATAAAAAGAGAGACAGAATCTTTCTTTTAGGTGACAGGCTTGAAGAAAGGGGATTAGCCAAACCTGAAAGCTGGTCTGCTTTATCCAGCTATTCCCCCTCTCCCTTTTAAAACAAGGCTGTGTCTGCCCTGCAGTAATTCTGTAAAGCCATGTAGGACAGAGAGTGAGAGCTGAGTACTGTTGCAGCTGCAGGGTGAACTTCAGTGAGACCAACAATATATATCCGAGACAGATGTAGCAGAGTTGCCAGATCTAACGTGTCAGGAGGTAAGGAGCACCAGGGACTTAGTTTGAACTCTTACGCTTTCAGGGGTTGATTTTGTTCGAGCTCTGTCTTCTGCCACTTTCATGCAACAGGCCTGGCTCAGTGCTGAACTGGAGGGAAGGGTCTTATTCCCCACCACTACCACTGCAATCATAGACTGGGGGGATTGAACCAGATCGGGACAACAAAAAATTGCTAGACAGCAGACTGTAAGGGATCAGCAGTAGGCCACAGAAGTCATATATTTCTGTGAAGACGCCCCAGGCTTTGTGTTTTGTTCAGAGAGTGATATAAAAATCTACTACAAGTGTCACAAACTCTGGGACTTGCGAGGAGATGAACAAAGCACTTCAAGTGAAGGAAGCATAAAGGTTATAAACATGCCATTATTCACTAGAGGCAGTTCTTTTTCACAGCTGGAAATGAGCGAGACATTTGCACAGAAAAATCTCTCCTTGCCCTTTGTGTATTTTAATCCCACGCTCACCTTGCTGTTCAGTGTCTGTCAGTTAATTAAGCAAGAATGAGAGATAACACTGAGATTCTGGTGTACTTCTTAGTCCAAAGAAAATCTAAGAGATATTTTTACTTGCCCTGTTATTTCTGCCTGTCCTAATCTGTCCTGGGACTTGTATTTGATACTGCAAACATATGTGTGGTTGATTTGGTGCTGGATATGTGAGCGCTGCAGTTGGCATGGATGCTCTCTCTTAGCTAGAGAGACGGCTGGTGGTGCACTGATGTCTCTGACCAGTGGACAACCGACCTGCTGGTGCCCCTCTAGCCACTGGTGAGGCTGTTGCCTGGTGGGCGATTAACCAGGCAGTGCTCAGGGTCAGCAAGAAAATGCCACCACTGGCTATTTAGCTGCTGTGCCTCCCAACCTTCCCTGAGCCACAGCCATGCCTTACTTTGCAAGCCACTCGGTGTGGGCAGAGCTTCCCAAAACCCAGGGGGGGCTGAATACGCCGGAGTAGGGTCACCACGTCCAAGTGTTTGATTCGTCCCCTGAAGAAGAAAGCATAGTGAGGGTCTCATCCTTATCATGGGGCGACCTGCTGGTCTGCCTGCAAGTGCAGCTAGAAATATCACTGACATCTTCCCAGCCCCATGCTGCCACTCCCTGTAGCCTGGCTGAAGCTTAAGGAATTTTTTCAGGCCTCTTGCACTCGGTGCAGTCCTCAGGATTTGCCCAGGACTCATATACCTCCTGCTAGTATAGAAAACCCAGCTGTCAGTCATACACTAATCAATACTTGCAAGAACTGACTTCAGTGTTTTGAATGCTGCGGTTTCTCAGTGCATGAACAGACAATTCGGGGTTGTCCCCCTGTCACTGACCTGCTCAAAATCTAGTGCTGCTTATTTACTTGTGGGTCTTAGAGCTATAGCAAGCACAGAGGTGCAAATGGTCCATTTTTTCCTGGCACTTTACCTCCCATATAAATAGCCCCAAGCCACTGTCTTTTGATCCTTGTTTATCCTTTGGGCTGTCACTGGAGCCAGTGAAAAACAAAGTGCTGAACTTCCTTCACACGAGCAGTTGGGTTTCTTTTAAGTTCTGTAAATGGCATCTGCAAAGAATTCTCTCATGGAGGGAGGAGAGCTACCAGAGGCAGAGGTGGGGCTTCAAGCATGGGACATGGATGGGGAAAGGGAAAAAAGAGCATCGCATTTATAGATGGGAAGGAACAGGATGTCATCTGGACTGAGCAGCTATCTATTACACGGCAAGACTGTGGTCTTGTCTTCAAACAAGCGCAAATAGTAGAACGTGTTTTGTTAATAAACAGTATATTTATTAGAATTCTGTGCATGCCCCCCTACCCATATTAAAAGTCTCTCAGGGAAGTCACCATGGATGGGAAGAAAGGTTTCAATTTACGTATCCCTCTGATAATGTGACATGGCCTCACATATGGCAGAACCTAAGCCCCAGTTAATCTTGACACTACATCTCCTAAAGAGATCTGCTTTTAGTTTATGCCGAGATCTCTTTCCACAGTTTTTGCATTATGAAGGGGCCTTTGCAATTACAATTGTCAACTCTACTGCAATGCCACGGGGATCTAAATGCACTTTAAGCCTAAGCATGTGTCAAACAGAGCATATAATACTAAATGTCAGTTAAGCCCCTGTGTGAGTTGTTCTTGTGTAACTTTAAATCCCTGCAAGTCTGTTGATGTGAATAACCCCACAGACAACGTAATGCAGCCACGCGAAGGTACAGGTTGTGATGGGCCTATATGTCATAAGACAAAACGGAGATTTGAGCACCGCAGCTCTACTATGAGTAGAAAGTCAAATAGAAGAGTCACAGCTCAATATCCCAAACACATGCAACAATAAACCAACCATCTAACCTCCTTTGCTCAATCTTCTGCTGCCCTTCCGTAAACAGTCTGTAACTCCCCCCACGACTGAAAGTGAAGCAATGTCCCTCCTGGTAACAGTGCAGGCTAAATAATGAGATTTTTGTGTGCATCCCTGCACTGCTAGCTTATGGATTCACCACCAACACCTTGTGGATGTATCTATTTTAGGATTTTTGCAGAAAAAATGTGTTCCTGCAGGAGGAACATGGCACTTACTGCACTGGGTTTAGAGAACAGAAATTAATAAGCCTGTTCTCCCAAGGAGCTCTGATATCCAGGCTGGGTTACTTACTTGGCTTCAGGGTCATACTCTGCCCAGATCCTTTTAAACTCATCCAGGTGATGTGGTCCTAAAATGGACCAGTCCCGTGTCAGGTAATCAAAGTTATCCATTATAACAGCTACAAAAAGATTGATGATCTGCAAACAAGAACAGAGATGACTCGATGGATGAGGCAGGTAACAGGAGACCAGGTTCTCCATTGAAGGTCTGGATTTGGACTTATAAAACCAGGAAGCCAGGGGGAGTGGGTTCTCTGTTCCCTCATGCTACTCCCCCAGTTTCAGTAGGAAGATCCTAGGGGCAGGATATTCTCAGCTGATCACATTTTTCTCTTCCCTTCCAAATGGATGAGGCCCAAGTTAGCTGAATGCTTAGACGTGCTGTGATGGCTTTTTATTTACCTGTGTCTTTGCCCGACAGAACAGGGTAGTGGTGGGAGAACCTGGGAATTAACCCCTATAGGCAGTGGGCCTGAGATAAAAGTCCTTTCTTTTGGTCCAAGACCAAAACTTTTAAAATGTTGCTGCTGCTCACTGGGAGAGTTTTGCGCACTGATGCCAGCTGCAGAGCATGTGCTGTCGCTCTGAGCAATGCTGCATTGCCAACACGGAGCAGATGCAAGTGGGATATGTGTATTCTCACAGTCATTGCTGCTGGCAGAGGAGGAAAAACCTGCTCATCGGACAGAAGGATGGTGGGAGGGAAGGTGGGAAGTGTGGCTGAGGCGTTGCTAGCCTCAGCACAGCCCACAACCCACTAATTTGGTTTTCTCATTGAGTGGGAGGGGGGAAGAGCACTCCCTTGCTCTGCACAAAGGATTTGGACTGGAAGCGGAGCATCCCCCAGAGCTGGAGGGAGGCAGGAATGGCAGTGACCAAGGGCCTGTTGCAACTGAAAGGGTGCTGCTGAGGAAGACCTCATGGGGATATTTCCCCTCTTTGAGATCACTCTTCTGCTGTGCAGTGCTGATGTCTGAGGAGGCAGGGGCTCAGTCTGACAGAGGGCAGGTTTCAGTTGCTGGGACAGACTCACCAGGAAGGCACAGAGCATGTAAAAGCTGATGAAGTAGAAGACGGCAAAGCTGCTGCCACAGGAGTGATCAACTTCAGTGGAGTTGGCCGGCTCTGACTCTGGGTCACACTTCTTGTCTGGGAGACATGCCAGCATGATTTCCTGCCAGGCCTCACCAGTGGCACACCTGGGCATGGCAAAGCGCAAGGGAAGACAGCAGTGACCTTCGACGTGAGAGGGACTGGCACGTTAGCAACCTGTTACTGCTCCCATGAACATTAATGAGAATTTTGCTGGGAATAATTGACTGAGGTCAATTAAGAGCAAGTTAGCTGGTGGCCAGCCTTTGACATACGCTGGCATACCTTGCTCCTCTTTTTGGCTTTGTTGCCACAATCAGTGTGTTGTTCCTGACAGTCTTTGGCTAGTCTGGGTATAGGGCTGTCATGCTTGAACCAGCCAGAATCAATGAGACATGTGTGACATGGCAATGAATTGCACGAAAAAACTCCTTGAAAATGAGGAGAGAATGTTGAATTCATGGCAGTTCCCCACCCCTTCAGCACCCCTCCCTGGCCCTGTCACACCTGGCCACAACTGGAGCACGACAAAGTGCTAAGCTGAGCCAGGTATGGCCATGCTGGGGCATGAGTGGGAGCTCATGTCCCTTTCCCTGCTAAAATAAGCTGGAAGTCATACTAGCTAGATTGGAATGAAAGGAGGAGTTTGTGATGCATGCCAACATTTGCGAGCACTGAAAACTGGCTACCTTCCTTCTGAGTAGGAGGACTTGCCTCTTCCCCAGCACTAAGTGTTGGTTGGCCAGTGTCAGCTGGCAGGGTACAAGGCTTAACGGACTGGTTGTTTACACTGTTACGTTGGACTGACCTAACTCCTAGGCTCCCCACTAAGGGACAGCATGTTTCTACTCACCTCGTGAGCATGACACTGTAGAAGGAGATAAGCTCTGCCCAAGAGCAGAGGAATCGTGCTCCCAGACTGACACGATCCAGAGCTGTCAGACACCCACCTGAAAAGCAGCAGCACTGCCTGGGGGAAGGTCTGGAAGTTGTTGTTGCGGTTGATTTCTGTGGTATCGTTCAGCGCAATTTTACCAAACACCTGGCGGAAAGCAGAGGTCTTTTCAGGTTAGCCTTGCAAAATCCCCAAACCTCTTGTCACCTGTGGCTCCTGGCCTCATCCTGACTCTGGTATTTAACAGAATCTGCTCCTCTCCTAAAAAATTGTTTCCACAGATCTTTCATATTTGCTGTTGCTTCCCTTGCTTGTGCGTTAACACCAGAAAAGCACTCCTTTTGTAACAAGAGGCATCTTTTGTTAAAACAAGACTTCCTTCCTTATTTCATACGTTGCAAATACATTATATGGGGCCTTATTTCAACAGGCAGTCATATGGCGAGGTGGTCCAGCTGAAAGAAATCAATAACACAGAAGAAAAGGCTCCTTCCTTCATTGTGTATATGTCTTCGCCAGGAAGAAATGATAGCAAAAGACCAGCAGCTACAAAGCCTTGAGCTTCCAGCTCTGTGGGGTGCCTTGGATCTTCGCAAAACAATGTAAAGTATGTTGCCTTGGATCTGGATATTGTCCAAATGCCTGCTTTTCTAGTAGCCCTACTTGTCACTAGCAGGTGTTGCAGCTCCCTCCCTCCCCTAGAATGCAGCAGTGTGAAGATGATGACTAGATTTGCCCAGACAAGGATGACTTACAGCTTCCTTCCATGCCCAACCAACTGTTGCTGCACCGCCTAGTTCATTCAGCCACAGCACAAAGCCTGCAACCATCACCAAACCTTTTTAGGGGCCTACCCTTAGATGTGAAGTCCTCAGTACAGGGGAGTTTCAGGCTTCTTTGAAAAAGTCTTATATAGCTTTGGTACTTTTGGGCACCAGGACTGAGAACTTAACAGACCTCACCTGGCAGAACGGTCTCTGCACAGCACAGTCAGTCAGGGCTATTTTTTGCCCATTGATAGCAAGGTGACAGAGATCTCAAGGACTGAGAGCTTGTAATCTTGTAGCCAAAATGAGCAGCAGGAACAGAGCAGTTCTGAGAGAACATGAAGCTTCTTTTCAAGCAAATGTCACTGATAATTAACACCCCAAGAAAACAACAACGTGGAGAGAAGCACAGGGACAATGGCAGGAAGTCCATGCCAGATGGGAGGGTCTGTACATGGCAGGCTTTCTGCAGGGGTTCCTCATGGATATGTGGGCCTTCCCCAGCCCTTACCGTTCCCATGCCAAGGGTGGCAATGACCGCCCCAGCTGCAATGAGGAGGAGCAGGAAGACAGTTTAAATGCTCAGAGACACTTTGAGCTGAGGCAGCCCATATTTTTCATTTCAGGCAAGCGTAGGCAGGGGAACTTCCCATGCTGGAAGTCTGATTGTCCTTTTGACCCTGCAGCTTCCGTCACTCATGAGGCACTGGTGGAAGCTGCTATGGGTGCTTTGCATTAGGCACCTATGAGGAGCTCCAGGTAGAGGTTCCTCTCTCATGGCATCTCCAATCTGTGCCTCCTGATATGAGTTGCTTCATCCATCAGCATCAATTTGGATTTTTTCCACTCGAGCACGTTAGGTAGCGAGGCTTGAATGTTGTTACGCTCCAAGACAGGGCAGTAGCTGAGATAAAGTGGCAGGTCTCCTTTATGTTGGAAATTCTTATATTTTCATCAGATCTGGTGCATCTAGTCTTCCAAGGTAGCTGCTTAATGGACTGAGGAAGGAATTTTCTTTCTACGTGTCCCTCTGTGTGAGGGAACTCTGCGTGTCAGCAGGTTTAAGAGTGGCACACAAAATGTCTGAGATGCCATTTGGACAAAAAGGGATGGTAACAGGTCTGTGGACTCTAAGCAAAGAGGGAAGATGATAAAAGTTCATTTTCTCAGTGGAAGATAGGAGGGCAGGAAGCAATCTAGTAATCTAGAACAATGTGAAAGACTGATGTATGGTCTTCAGGCTGCTGAGATGATTTAAATGGAGGCCTGAACATAAGCCAAGACTTAAATACCCAACTTAGAACTAACTAACAGAAAAGGGAATAGAATTACAGAAAAAAATATCTAGCCCTGGCAGTGCCCTGATCATTGCAGACCCCATCCTCATGGGTGCTTGGAAGCCATTTTTAATGCTTTGTGTAGCTACATAACACTAGTGTAATACTCTCAAGTCGTTTTCTGTATAGCACTGGTAATCCTGTAAGATCTTGGCTATTTCAGCTAGTTAGGTACTAAAGGCAAAACTGTCAAGTTCACAGTATGAACCTAGTAGACGAAATGGCAGCTGTAATTACTGGGGGCAATTGAGATAACCTGTGATAATTCAAACCAGGGCAGGGTAGGTGGAGTCTGTGAAAAGACTCCTGTTATAGTAAGAGGGAACACATTAAATCAAGGTCACAGAGGTCAGATGAATTTTGTTACAAATTCTGTGGGCATAGAAGCCTGTCATGTTTGAAGACCTCTGGAAGCAATTATGCCATGCTTTTCTATACTTTGGTCTCTGGTCACAGACGGCTGACTTGTCTGAGATACTTGATTAACACCAAAGTGGAAAGTGAAGCTTAGTTTGAAAAGCAGCACAACAAATGAGGCTGGGACTGTCACAGACTGTGCCTAAATCACATGCTCTCTTCAATGGTCTGTATGCAACATCAGTTCCTTGCACAGATGAATGCTCAGACTCGCTCCAAGTTCATTTTGCAAACCGAATAGGATATTGTATTGATGCAGCTTCCTGAAGAACTGGCACAAGCACAGGTTGGGTCTGTTCCCATATTTACCTTCATGGGTGTAAATCAAAAGCTGCTCTTTACAACTCGGTGGAAGTTATGCCAGCGTGAGAGTGATGTGAAAGAAAAATCGGGTTTGTTCATTGCAGCATGGCCATGAGCCCATGGACACAACTGTATTTAACCAACGAGTGAGGCAGTAAATCTCCTTTGCCACCACTGCTGGGTAATCCTTTGAGAGCGTGGAGGGCAGGCATGGTCCCTTTTACTGTTTGCATATTGCTCTTTTATTTTTTTTTTCCCCTGGAGTGTGTTGTGCTCCTGTTGGAATTGCATAGGCAGACAATGTTTTCCAACCAAGGTTAGCTGCTGTCTTACCTTACTGAGCAAAAACATTTTTACCAGCCCCTACAACCATTGATTTAGTTACTTTATAAGTCATTTCTAAAAACAGTAGCAGGAGAAGGTAGACACAGCCGAGCTCTTCAGCATCACTTACCTGCATCCCGATCACAGCGTAGATGAAGAACAACATCACTATTAAAAGAGCCACATAGGGGAGAGCCTAGAAATGAAAAAGAAGAAAAAAAAAAAAAAAAGAAAAAAAGAAAAAAGAAAGAGCACTGTGTCTCCACCGAGCCCGGCACACCGGAGCCTGGTTCATTCTCCTGGCTGTGGGAAACCGGGTAGAGGCTGGCCCCAGACGTGGAGGCTGTAATTGGGCCAGGTAGCCACTAGATGCCTCTACAGACCCACGTTTTCTTGCCCTCCCCGCCACCAGCTGCTGCCACCCAGCTCGGGCGGGCTCTGACTCTGCTCCCACTCGTGGTGGTGTAGCTCTGCTGCCTTCAAGTCGGTCCTACCCTTGGCAGAGCGAGGAAAGCGAGGGCAAAACCAGTGTCTACAGCTGCTCACCGAGAGGAGAAAACTCCCATTAACCAGCATTATTCTGGCACTAACAGCAATGTGATTTTTCCTGGATCTAGTCTGGTGAAATAAAAAAATGTAGCAGCTGCCAAGATCGAGGCTCTTCTGCTACAATGGCTGGTACCATGCTAAGTATCTAAAGCAGCATCAGCTTTGTTCCCCGTGAATTCAGTGTTGGGTGCCTCTGATGGTGTCTGCAGTGCGCTAAGTGTCTGTGATCAGCTGCTGAAGAGGAAACGCAGAGCCCTGATAAAGCAGAGCTGCCTGGTAAGGAAGAGGCAAGTGCAATCAGCAAAGTGTTGAGTGCTATAGGTTTCCTCTGCCACTAGCAGGAATCAAGGGCACAGCTCAGGACCTCACAGGCTGAGGCTTTTGAGGAGGAATTTTCTACTCTGTTGCTTTTGAAATATATAGTGCTCAGACCAGAGATTTCCAGACCCTATTTCAGAGGCAATGGGGGGACACATTCATCCTGAAAATGTGAGTACAGTCCCTGATCTGGATTTTGAACACCCCATTTCACAGAATATAAAAAGCCTACAACACCATTATTATTATTTTTAAATATAAGATTATTTACACATTTTAATTATATGTCTAAATTCAACAGGACTAAGTCCAACAGGAAGAATCAAGGAAAAATTTTCACTGACCACTATGGAGATTTGGCTAAGACCTGCAGAAACCACCTGATCTGAATATTTAAATGGCAAGAATTAAAACCTTTACACAATGTCTGTAACCATCACCTTGAGGCTCAGGGGCAGATTCCTCTGTGTTTTATGGGGTCAGACAAAACTGTATGGTTACCCCACAACAACAGTTGAGATATACCAGCTGAAAATGGAGGTCTAAACATTTTGTGATGATCTAGTCGGGACCTGATACACACAAGACCTAAGAAGATCTCCTGGGATAGTGTCCAGACAGGACTGGAGGCACATAACTTTACCAGTTGTTCTGTCTTTCAAATGGGCCTGAGAAAAGTGTCTTCTCTCCTGCCTGTCTCACCCTCCACTTTCTTTCCATGTTCTTCCGCTCAGGCCACTCATCTCCACTGATGCACCTTCCTACTCATCTCTGCCCCTTATTCCCCCATGGCTCCTTCATCTCCCCACCTCCCACATTCCACTCTTCTGTCTCTGTCCCTCCTTTGTCTCTGTCCTTCCCTGGCTTTACCACTTTGTCCTTGTGATTCCCACGGCCTTGCCTTGCCCTCAGCACCCCTCTCACTTCCTACTCCTCCCACTCACCAGCCTGGGCTCTGCTGCTATCTCTGAAGGCGGAAACCTCGCTGACCATTTTCCCACCACATACTCCTCTGACTGGTGCCCCAACTTGTGTGTAAGCACTGTGGGCCGTCCACAGGGCACATGGTAGTTACGATGGGATCTGAACTCCAGCACAAGTTTGTTGCTTATTAGGCTGTCCAGTGTGAGCAGAGATGCTTCCTGGAAGCATGTGGGGACACTGAGAAGAGCCTGTGCCAGAGTCTGCAGGGATCTCAGATTCTGACAGTGGGAGTGGCTGAGTTAAGAGCTCTGAACAGTGGCTATTCTTAGCTACCAAAAGAGCCTCCCAGTAGTTGCAAGAGGAGGAGTTCTGAGCAGAGAATACCATGTTATAAATGGCTAAAGGCTTTCAAGAGAAAAGGCATTTGCTTGCAGTGCCTTCCCCCTCCCTGCTGTGGAAGATACCTCCCTTGATACTTTCTCCCATCGCCCTACAACCCTGCCTAAAAGTGACTCTCCAATCAAAGAGGTCTAAAGGTCACTGGAGAGAAGTACCAGGCACTCCCTTTCCCATCCATCTCATCCTCTCCAGCCAAGAGCTGTGGCAAGCTGAGCTCAGGATATGAGCAAGCTATCGCCAAAGAGGCTGGAGGGGCACAGGGGCAAGGGGAGGAGAAGCAGGAACTGGAAAGCGTGACTCTGTCCCCTGCATCAGGGATGGCTGAGCTGTGCCAAGGGAATCTCATTCCTATGCATGCAGACAAAATGGTTCCCACCGGAGCCACTCAAATGACAACCTGGAAGTTAGCAACCATGTAAGCAATGGAAAAAGTCGCTTGTGGTACAGATGTGTCAGAAAACTGCTGTGCAGTCTCAGATCCTCTGGCAGTCAAGGAGTGTGCTAAATGAGAGTCCTCTGCACGAGCCTGGTGGTCTGGCTACCAAGACCACCTGAGATCTGCACTGGAAAAGGTCCAGATTGATCCCTGGTGTGCACATGTGCTACTTTTTCTGGCAGAGACAGAAGCTGGGGTGACCCACAGTGCTGCAGGCTTTGGTCCCAGCTTGTGTTGTAGCTGGTGAAGTTTAGGTTTTAAAGTGTGGATCAGCTCTTTTCCCATTCGAGTCAATACAAATACATTTAAAGGCTCATTCTGAGGGATATGCGGTTGCTGTTTCAAGACTTGTGCGTTGCACAAGTTACTTTTTCATGCTTTTGTCCCGTGGTGTGTCCTGCATGTTTTCTCATGTATTCCTGTGCTGTCTTTCCCTGGTGCTTTCTCCAGACCTGCCCCAGCTAACATCCAGGTTGTGCTGGCCCAGTAAATTCAGATCAAGTCCTTGTGAAATGCAGGAATATGCTATGCTTCATCTCTAACTACCATTTTTCTCTATGTGGCTAGGTTAGGGACTGATTTGGAAGCAGTTTTACTAATAACCTCTTAGTGTTGTTTTCCCCCTTACCCAGTCTGGTCTCCTTCACCTTCGCCTATCTACTCTGGTACTTTACCTACCAGCAAAATGTAACCTGCCTCCAGAGCAAAAGCAGCAGCAATTTAATAACTTGGCATCGTTACCAGGGCCAAAAGTGTGGGGCTGAAAAGGTGAAATTCATGGAAGCCAGACATCTCTTAATACTCACTGAAAATCCTCAAAACAAGGCTTAAAGGAAACTTAATTGAGACCCAGGCCTTCCCCATAGCTGTGTATTTCACTTAAAGCAACAGCTATAAATACAGCTAAAATAGAAAAAAAAAAAAGAAAGAGGAGATTGAAGGGTTACAGACAGGCAGTATTTGGGTTGAACTGAACTATCAAGGTTGTTCAGGAAGGTCTCAAGCAATTACTCATACTTTAAAGATGAAGCTCATACCTAGGCAGTCATCTCCTTCAAGTCTCATATACTCGACTCTCATTCATGCCACGTGTCACTGGTACACACAGCTCTGACCAGCGGCCTTTGAGTCAGGTACTTTGGTGAAACCCCTCCCCAAGAGGCCACCAAGGTGAAATTAAAAGGAATTAGGTCTTACTTAGAGATAAGTGAAGGAATACCTGGAAGGACTTGATGAAGGTCCAAAGCAGTGTCCGGATGCCCTCCCCTCGGCTCAGCAGCTTCACAAGACGCATCACGCGGAAGAGTCGGAAGAAGGTGATTGAGATGCGAGAGTTTTCCTCTGCGTTCTGGAAGCCATTGGCACAGAGGCAGGAGTTACAACAGCACAGGAGGAACAGGGGCCCTGGGCCACAGAGGACGCTATGCCGAGAGCTCACTGCACTGTTCCTTGTCCTGGTACCGCTCCCTGGACTTGCACTGCCCCGGCACCCCAGGGATGGGCTAAGGCCAGTCAAGCCTGCCCTCTCTCCCCTGGTGGCGATGCTACTCTATGGGGAGTCTCGAGGTCATCAGCCTCTCCCTTCAGGTTGTCTGGGCTTTTGGGGGTTAGGGATATGTTATGCTATAAACCCTTCTATTACATCTCCTCCTCACACTGGAAAGATGCAATTCTCCTTTGACATTGTACTGAAGGAGAAAGATACTTTCTCTTTTGACCTGTCTTGGATGTTTTATCCCAGCAAGTGCCTCAGACAGCTATTCTGGTGAATCTGGTGCTGGGCATCGGCCGCGTGTCCCTTGCTCTGCTGGGAAACAGTTGCAGGTCCTAGGTCTGCTCTGAGGTGCACTGCCCCTGCCCAGCTGCTGGCGTCACTGGCATGGCAGGCAGCCTCGCTGTCCCTGCCCTGCTCTGGCCATGCTTCAGGGGGCTGGGCCCTGGTCGCTCACTCCTGCTGCTCTGTGTTCGGGCCTTTCGCATTTCTCATGACCCCTTTGTATTTCCCACAGTCTGCGAACGGACTTTTGTTTTTTTAAAAACATTTTATTTTGGCTTCCCTGCTACTGTTCAAGCGTGCAGGATTTTAAAATAGTCTTTCTTCTGGCCTGTTTTTTTCTCACAGCATCTGCTTTGTCCCTAAGCATTTTCCCCTGGGCCTGTAACCAGCTCTGACGTTCCTCAGCCTTCACATGCGTGAAGGCAACATCCATCTGAGGGCTGCCACGGCAGCAAGCTCACCTGGGTCTCAGTGGACGACCTGCTGCCTAGCTCGAGGGGAGGTGAGGCACAGAAAATGCCATGTTTCCCAGTTCATTAGCCCCCTAAAATACTGTGCAAAGCTTGTGGAGCTGGTGGTTTCCACTAGCAGCACTGTGGGAATGTGACCTCCTGTCACAGGGGGAGATAACACTGTCACCCTGCCACTTGACCTGCCGTGGAGCAAAGAAGTTCACAGAAACCCCTTCTCTGTCCCTACTCAGGCTGCAAAGACTGCAGTTTGAGTCTAAATGCCACCGAAAGAGCAACATTTAGGAGGAAGAAACAGTGCAGATCACCCCCGCTGTTAAACTACTCACCACTGTGTAAACCAAGAGAGAACAGACCCTTTGGATTTCCTGTCACCAGGCAGCAGAACCAGCAGCTGCTTGCCTGTCTGGTCCTGATAAAACCCAAGGCACCGGAACCACCTGGACGTACATTTCTGGGATTAAATGTCCAGATGAGGATGTGCACCTGTGCGCTGTGTGTGCTCCTGTTTCCAGCCCAGGATGAGCAGACTGGTGCTCAGCTCTTTTGGTCCCCAGCTGGGTCCGTGCCCCTGTTCCTGCCATGCAGCCGTGGGGGCACACAGGGGCCATGGCTGCTTGGTGCTGTGTGTGTGAGTCCCCCTGGCACAGAGAGCGCAGCGCTATGTGCAACAGTTCAGGATTGCACCCCAGCTGCAGTTTGTCTGTCTGTGGTGAATCACCGGGGGATATTTTGGGTAGCTTCCTCCTGACGCTTGCTGCCTGTGCAGTAACTGGGTGAAAAAGATCAGGGGAACAGGCGGTGTCAAGAAAAAGCCTGAGTGCTCCCGACATCTCACATAAATTTCTCAGTTTCTGACTTGGACAACAGGCTGGGAACTTCAGTGAATTAGAGGGAACTGCTCTGAGGTAAAGGAGGAAATGCAGCCTCCAAGAAATCAAAAATCATGGCATTCAGTACTCTCAGCACCACAGTCCAAGAGGGCTAACTATAAGGTGACACACCTCTCCCAATCCTACAGAAGTCCTATGGCCTCCCTTCCACTTTCTCTAAGAAGCTGAACTCCAGTGCCACCTAAAAGAGACTTGAGGTCCAAATTTTAAAGCTGCGTGGACAGCAGTACTGCTGTGGTTGTGACAATCAAACAAACAAAAAAGTGTTTTCGTATTCTACCTCTTGCTGCTCTTATCAGCTTTGCCCTTTGAATGGCAGCAAGTTGGGTCCTGGGTCTGGACAGAGGTTTTAGCACTCCTTTGTCTTTTCTTGCTGAGAGTGGGCAGCTGCTGCAGGCAGAAAATTATCCCTGTTTTCCTAGGGTCCTGAAGTAGGCAAAGTCTGAACAGAAGATAAAATAGAACAAATTCCTCCCTGATGCAAATCTGCAATTTACTGGCATGAATCCAGTTAGCCAAAAACACTCAGTGATGCCTCAGGAGAAGATGGCAATTTTAAGATCAGGTGGCTACAGATTAGCCAGTGCTGGAGTAGCCTTGCTTGCATTCTCCTGGTTTTCATCCGGCCTTTTGAAGGCATAACCTTGCCAGAGGAGGGAGGTCCTGCAAAGTGGCTATCAAGAGACTGGAGTTATTGCAGCTCTGTTGGGGTGGTGTGGGAACTGCCTTGTAAACCAAGGCAGCAGAGTTTGTGTGCAACATTGCACAATTTACTCTCTTTTGTGCAAAGTATGAACTCAAGTGTTCCAGTGAATCACCCCACTGAAGAGGAACTTCAGAGTCCCAATCCTTTTCCTAGTCTGGAGGCTTGGACATGAAGTCACCTTGCAAACTCATTCAGTGTCACATTGATAGTGACATAGTTTGTTGCTAACAGGAAATCTTACCAGGTCTAGTTCTCTCTTGGTGATTCATTAAAAGGCAGAACGACAGTTAACTTGACCAAAGGAAAGCTCAGGATGCACAAGAAATACATATGTGCAGCATATTCACAGCTCATGTGAACACCAGACTCACACCAATACACGACATGGCAGCTTCATGCACAAATAACTAGGCTGGGCTTGGAGAGAGAACTCGTGATCACAGGTAAGAGAATAAAGGAGTGTGTTAGAAAGAGTGTCACAGAAGCTGGGAGGGTGGTCTGTATTTTCGGTCTTACCATAGAGGAAGAGCATTGGGTATGTTCAGCTGGCTTTAAAGAAAGGCAGACAGAAATAAGCTGTAATAAGTCTCCAATCAAGAGCCCTAGTAAACTAGGTCTTGGCTAACACAGGAGCAACAAAATGGCAGAAGAGGGCAAAAGGGAGTTTGAGAGAAATGCACAAGAGGCTGGGCTTGTTCCCTAGGACGCCCAGGATCAAAGCTGGCTGTGGCAGAAGTAGGTACAACTCCCACTGAATTTAATGTTAGCTGTATCCACTGCCACCACATGTGAATTGCACCCAGTATCTCCTGAGTGCTAGACACCTGGCATTCAGGCAGTGGAGGTGCTGATATTGTTAAAATGTTTCTTGTATCACTACTATCAAGTGCAATGCAAGGGTTGATTTAGCTCCCCAACTCAGATCCAGACCATGTGTGAACAGGGATCAGCCAGCTTCTAGTGCATCAGTCTGATTTGTAAACCCATAATATCCCTGTACTAAAGCAACACTTTCTAATTCCCTTACGCGTAGTTCTGGGTGATAACATTGCTGTTACTAAGACAATGGGTTGGGTCAGTCTGATCAGCTCTTGGCAACCCTACAACACCCACTAGCAGCTGTGGAAAGTGGGTTGGTAAAGCTGGTTAGCTTGCTGTATCTTCACCCGTCTCACAGGAGAGCTCCAGGGACCCAAAGGATGTGTCCTTGGAGGCCAAGCTGAGCTGAGCTGAGCCCTGGTCATGCCTCAGAGAGTCTAGTTGCTGCAAACACTCTGCCTGACATTCCTTAATTAACTTCTAGGGCCATTTCCAATACTGAGAGCAATTGTAAAAAACACCCAAGGCTGCAAATACCCTTAGGTGTAAGAATCAGAATTGAAAATTAAATAAAACTGGCTTTACTGGGAGTCCTTCAGTTCAATAGTAGCATAGTCCTTCAGGCCTAACTGCTACCATATGCCAAACCTGTCTGTTTCCTGTGACTCTATTAGCAAAGCTGAAACAGGGGTATTTCTTCTTCTGCCAGTGGCAGAATTCAGCTCTAGTGCCATGGAGGACTCCTGCAGTGAGCTCCTGCTCTCCAAGGACACTGCAGTAACCAAACTGGCATTGCATTATCTAAATAAAAAACTGTAGTTTGGATGCACAGCCTATTTATTAATATAGGCAAATGAGAACAATTTAAAACCCAAGGTACACCTAATGATATAACAGTCTTTTGGGTTAACTCATTGGTTTGGTAGTGTCAGCTTTCATTGCTTTTATTCTCCTCTCTCACGTGTTTGCTCTTGTGTTTTCTTTTCAGATCACATACAGGCAAGAGCTGGCTTGAATATCAAACAGAGGAGCAGTGCCCATAGAGACATTCCTTATAGACTAGGCATGGATTTTGAATTTGTGTTGCTGGGCAAACATCTCCTTTCCGGCAAGGAGTTTCTCTGTCCCATCCCCCTTCCTCTTTCTAGTTTTGCAACTCATCTTTTCTAACAATAGAAGAAGAACCCTCACTCTGCTAGTTGCTGCATTCCTGGTAAAGGTACAGAGCCCCTTCAACCCAGCTGAAGGAAGCCTAAAAATTTTCAGCACTTTTCAGGATTCTCTATCCTTCCTGGCTGACAGCGTTGGTGCAACTGTAACTGACTGGTTGAAGAAGCCTTGTAAGTTACTGTGGAATAGAATACCTTAATTGTCATTTTGGTATAGTATTTAATCAGAAAGTGCAGACAATAGTAATGTAACAGGGTAAAAAAAACCTGTATAAAAGGATGGGACTATATAAGGCACTACTGATACAGGATGCTGAACTCAGAGTTGGCATCATGTTGAAAAACTAGAAACCAAAGGTTCTGAGTACCTTTGGCACTGCTAAGGAAGCAGAGTAAAGGTTGACTTCCTTCTCTCTTATTCCCTGAGCTAACTGGTTTGTGTTTTAAGATGAGGTCAAATATGCAGCAAGCTATATCACTACCTACAGCAAAGGCTCAAAAGCAAGACAGGGAAGTTTCTGTCAGTGCTGGCAGGAAGTATTTGTACAAATGGTAGCACTGGGGGCTGTGGTACCTGATGTTTGTCCATCCAGTATTTTGTGTGTATTTGAGGGGGAAATCCATCCCCAGCTGTGAGTTGCTGAATACATTTTTTGATACTCACAAAGGTTTCAGAGAGGATCCAAATCCTACCATTTTCTACCTGTGCCAAAAAGTCACCTGACAGATATCTAAGAATCCATTGCTGGGACTTTCAAGTGTGGCCGTTCCTATCTATAAAGCCAAGAGAACTATGGCTGGATTTTCTGAGAATCTCCAACCTTGCAGATGATGGGGATATGCCAATTTTAGGATAAGGACAGGCACCTGGCACCTGAGAATGTAGTAGTCGCATCAGTTCACAGGAATGGAGGCATGGTGATAGGTACTTGGGATTAAAGCCAGTGCCTAATGCCATCTGAAGTGGACAGAACTTCATTTCTGTAAATCTCAGAAGAATGTACAAAAGCAAATCCTCCTCTGTTTAACATCTTTGAAAGAGCTTTTGGAGAAGCTACACCACTTCTTCTCCTGTATGTGGTCTAACCTGCAAAGGAACTTCAAGTATTCCACCCTGCTCTTGTCATTTGGGGCACAAGTAGCATGCACGCAACTGAATGAGAAAGGGCAACAACAGTGAGACCAGTCGAGAGATGATGCTTTGCACAATGTCCATTGTAGAGAAAGGGACCTAAAGTATAAATCACCAACAAGTCCAGGGGCATGTTAAGAGTGATGTAGAAGGGAACCTGCAGACTAGGAGTGGGAAGACAAGTATCTGAGGCGGGATGCATCTGTGTAAAGACATTCAATGGGGATGAGTGCAATGAAACTGCTTGGGCCATTCTTTTATTTTGTCTTCATATTATCGTATTTAAAAAGGTAACAAAGATAGTAAGGAGCAGAAGAGGTCAAGAAACAGAAAAGCACATTCTAGAAGCCAGAGTAAAGATTCAGTAGGGTAAAGACTGAGGGATCCCTGAAGCATGTCTGAAAAGCTCCTCAGAACATTGTTGCCTTCATATATCTCATTTCAACTATGTTCAGTGTTTACCAGATCACCAACAGTCTAAACAGACACATTGTACAACCTGCTGCTAACCTGTGTGTGTCCTCAAAGCCCCTACAGGCACAAAAGTAAAAGGCACAGCTTATGCCCATCATGAATTCAGCATCCCAGGCAAGGAAGTCTCTGGGAAAGAAGACAGGTTTATTCAATGGAGAGATGATTAAAATCTCAGAGACCACAACATGGAATAAGTTAACTGATATTATTGTGTTCCTGCTAATTGTGCCCCACCTGGATAGGTGGGAGGAAGGCTAATTGGCAGCCATTTGCAAAGAACATACCACATCCAGATGGGTACAGGGAGCGTCAGAGTCTCTTGAACCACCATACTGACTCACATACCTACACTTGGTGTCTGATCTTGCCATCGAGGCAAGGAAATAGTTTTTAACAGATTGCGTTTATGGGTTTTTAAATCCTGATTATAGCATGAATGCTTCGGAAGCTAGGAGAGGATAAAATCTGCACTCCAGGAGAACCACTTTCAATGGCAATACCTAACAGTCAATATTACACGATGTTTATGCTGTAATGTAATCCATTCTGAAATTCTGAGAAGGGATGGGTCTTCATAGCTGTAAAGGCAGGAGCAAAAATATGAGCAAAAAGACTAAAGACTTTGTACCGTTATGGCAATATCAAAGCGTCCTGAAATATCCATAGCTTATCAACTGTAACTGGAGAGTTACAGATTTGGAAGAAAACAGTAAGGTGTGTTAATAAATAGATTCAAATGAAACTTTCAGTAGAAAAATCCTAAGAAGAGATACCAATCCCACCTCATCCTGTGATTCCACCAATCCCTGTGGAACACTGGAGATGGAGGGCTATATTGAGAAGTTTGAGTTGAGTTTTTGGCTGGTTTGCTGACAACTATAATGGCTATCCAGAGAAGCCTAGAAGTGGCTGAAGGGGAGCTCCATTAATTTTGTGCAGCACACATTTACTCAGTATATCCAAGAAGGCTCCTTGACTGCTGGGTAAGTATGTTTCAGAAATTGTAGAAGCCTGACAGCCACTGAGATGATGGTACAGGCAGATGGCATTTCCATTACCAGCACTGTTGATGGTAGTGATTTTTTAAACCACAGGACACATTGAAGATGATGACCTCACTTCCTTCAGAAGATCCAGTCTTTGCTAGGAAGTCCAAACTTTTTTTCCTGGTATATGAGGAGTACAGCTTCCTCGCTGATAAGTTTTTTTCACGTTCTAACAAGACTTCTTCCATTTGTAGGGAGGAATCTCTTTTTGCAAGACAGAATCCAACCTATGTTGTGGAGAACTTTGGCCTGGCTTTATCTGGGGAACATTTAAACAGATGAATGCACAGTGTTATGGTTGCTTTGTTAGAGTTCTATCAGTCAATGTAGTGGTACAATGGCAGCCTTAGAATTTTGCCCAATAGCCCTAGTTTGAAGAGATGAGAGCAAAACTGTGTGTGAGACTTTGACATCATTTGACATCCACATCCTATTTCTTAAGGAAACAAATAGTCAGATGCTTGTGTTGCCTCTTGTGGCGAACAGTCTATAAGGACATTTCTCCACTGAGGAAAATATGGCTTGTGGATGAAGCTCTTAGAAGACCACTTATAGTAGTTGGTTGTTGGTGACAGATGTCTGCTAAGATGTTTCCTTTATTGTTGTTGACATTTGGAGAATGAAAAGTTACCCATGAAAATGCTGTATCTGTTGGAAACTTGTTCATTGGTCTGTTAGCCTTCTCCCATGAGGAAGGGCGTGATAGATGTTCATGTCTTGCTTTTTTCTACTCAGTGCAGGAAGGGTGCCTCTGAAAATCTGCACTGTAGAGTTTGCCTGAGCAGGATGCAGTGCTGTTTATCTCCTTTGAAGTTCTAGGATATTGGTCTTTTCTAGCTCAAGTTCCATGTATCTGGAAGTCCTTCAAGAGTCCTGCCTACTTTAGCCGTACTGCAGCTGTGACCTTCTTGGACACAAAATGAAGGCTGGAAAGAGACATTCCGGCGAAACAAACTCATCGTACAAACCTAGTTCAGATCTTGAGGGGAATTAAAAGCAATTTGGTTAAGGGATACTTGACAAGCAGCAAGTGATTTGATTTTGTTGCTATAGGGAGTGAGAAAGAACTGAAGGGCTGTTTCAGCTGCTTGGCACTTCATCTTGACTGGATGTAGAGGGCACAAATAGGGCAATGGCAAACCAACAGCATGACTGTTCTGGAGATTTTTCTTTCATACATGTGGATCACGCTGAGATGGGATCTGCAAGGACATGCACTTCAAGAAGAACAAGAATTTACCAGAGTATAGGAGAAAAAGAGGCTTAGAATTTATCAGTGCCATGGAGATATGATAAAAGACAAGACACTAGACTTTCTCTTGTGTTTGTAGTGTCAAAAGTCTGAAGTGACCTCAGGAGGCTGGATGAGTAACACAAGTCTTTGTGGAGAGCTGGAAAAAGTCAGGGCTTCAAATCAACCTTGGCTTTTGGCAGGTAATAGTCTGCCATTACACTGGGGAGTTACCATAACCCCTTCCAGAGTCATCTGTCTGCCACTGCTGTGTGTGGTTTTAATCACAAGAACTCTAGAGATAATCCACCTGCCACCAAAGTCTGTGAAGTTATTATAAGACCAGGCAGAAATGTATCTGGTATTTCTCTGACAGGGAATACTACTGTATTGCAGATGGCATAACTCTCAATTCCCACAACCTTACAGTGATATCAAATTATTAGCAGGAAAAAAAAAATTTAAAAGCCAGACAAGCTGCTCAAACTTCATTCTCCCATTAAGTGTGCAGTTCTTTGAGAATTTCTAGGAATGTTTTGAATAAAACTAGCCAGAATTATTTTTCCTACCAAAATATTTTCTGTTAGAAGAATGCTGATGCTGAAACGTTCTGTAGAAACATGTCAATCTTGAAAAAAGCATTTCAGAAATCTTGTATTTTGTCCTCAACACATTTCAATTTGAGTTTTCATTTCCATTAGAAATGGTATATAACTTTGAAGAAATAAATCCCAGACTAAAATGTTTTTATTTTACTTAAGCAAATATTTTTATTTTCCTCAATTGTTTCTGTTGGAATGGTCTTTTACTGAAGATTTTGCAATTTTGAATTTTTATTCTGCTTTAACATGGAAAAAAGTGTTACAAGGGGATTTTCTGAAATAAAAAAATCAAGGCTTCCCATAGCTCTATTCTGGGTGAAGCACCAGAGGCTTTTTGGATCATTATCATAAATTGAGGTTTGGTTTTAATGCCTATTAGAAAAGGGTGCCATCTTACAGGAAAACAGGAAATCAGGGTCTATGGTGTTGTCTTTACTGGGGAAAATGGTGAACACCTTGATGGTTTCCCTGGAAAAAGCCCTGAGTTGTTGCAGGGCAATGCAACATGCTAATCCTCAGACAGCTCTGCAGAAGAGACTGAAATCTCTTGCACTAGGGAATTAAAATTTTATTTGGTGCAATAAGGGGAATGAGGAAAAATGTGACACCAGCAATGAAGTTTGCCATTACATTCCTGCCTGCACTAACTCATGTGGGTTAATAGACATCAAGTGCCAGCTCATACAAATGCAATATATATGCATTTATACTTCACATAAATTCCACATGATCTCAGATCTCGGGGGAAATATTAGCACATCTGTATGCAACAATAGCTTATTTCAAATGCAGTTAATAAGGTCAAGGTAACTTTAAAAGCAGATGAGTCCTGCAGCTGTCATTTTTTTCCCTTCATTTCCTATGTATTCTGAGAGTTTGAAATTCTAGAGCTTGCTTTTCTAATTACATTCAAATATGCAAATCACACCAATTTGAATAGCTTATTAATTAATTTCTTATATATATCCATGAAATTGTCAGATAGTAATCTTATAGTTCCAAGTGCTTAAGGTAAATATAAGGAAAGTCAATTGCTTTATTTGGTTATGCAGATTACCCTAGATTGACAATTACTGGACAGTTAATGAGAGAGTCATTTTTTACACAGCTGAAAGCTCTGCTTTTTCCATGACTTTCAGAAAAGCAGAACAATTGGTAAAGCATATCTATGCATATTATTCTTAATTTTCAGGATGTTTTAATAATCCTTCTCATTAGCTCTGGGTAAATGATGAGTTCAAGTCTTATGGTAATCAAGCCTGGGGGGCTCCTGAGAAAAAAGTAGGTGTTAAACACTAGCAGAGATGTAGTGCTTGTCTTCAGGTACAAGTACTGGTCTGAATCAGAGAGGTTCAACCTACCTGTGGTTTATTATTGTGTTTTGTGGGACAGGGAGCCAAAAAAAAGCCCTAGAACATCTGGGTAGGAAGGCTTTGAAGATGAACTGAGCCACGAAAGCAAATGTTGAAAGGCTACTTACGTGCAAGACCTTTTACTTTTGTTTTACGGATGGAGTGACTTTAAGGATTTTCTGGTTTGAGCTGAACACCTCTGCCAGAAGCCACGTGTGGCAGAGTGGACCTTTTTCGTTCAGCTTGCCTTTTCACTTGACCAATTCTTGATTCACAGGGCAAGGGCTCCCAAAGAAGCTAATCAGGCTGTCCCAGCCCAGAGCAGACTGAGGGGGATGACCCTGGGAACAGACCAGACCTCTGAGTAGGATGCAGAGAGACCAAGTGTGAAAATTTAGAGTTCCCAGGTCTCCAGCTTCCTTCAGTCTATTACCATCCGTGCCAATGGTTTCCTTATTGCTGTTCCCAAGTAGCTCAATGTGCATCACTCCTTTTCCTATTGCAAAGTGAATATGGCTTTTAATCACCAAACCCAGCAGTGTGTTTGTCACTGTGCTGGAAGGGGCAGTCTTTTCCTCCACCTCTTTGGGAAGATTTATGTTCTCTATTACATTGATCATTATTCTGTTTTCTTTCTCCTTCATTGTCTGGGAGAGACAGAGGGTAGGAAATCTGTGGGGCTGGTTTTCCAAAAGAAGCACAGCCTGTATCAGGTTTTAACTCATTCTGAATGGCAGCTTTCTTCATATCCAGGTTCTCCCATCCCAAACACCCAAATAAATCCATCATCTTGACTTCTTATCGGTAGCACTGTTGTGAAAGCACAGCTGCTCTGGAAGGGTACAAGTGCAGAGATGGTCTCTGTCACAGCTTGGCCACCTAAAGTTCTTGTGTTCTAAGAGCATGCCACTGATTTTGATCTTGAAATGAAAAAGAAGAAAGAGACTGCTCAAAGCAGTCTTGATTACTTCAAAGACATGCTGTTGCACTGTATAAGGTATTGATTTTTCCATTTCTTATGGCATCCCACAGCCTGTCTTGGAAAAGGTAATGGCAGCAGAGTTCTTCTCCAAGATTAATTTCCTGAGTCACATGTAGGCAGGAGCTTTCCTTGTCTCCAACACCTTGCACTCGATTAGTACTGAGAAGGTGAGTGACATCTACTGGATTCATCTTCCCTGGGGGCTGATGATTTGAGGAATTAAGCAAACTCTCAGAAGCATGACCTCTCATGGCTATGCTTGTCTTCAGTGCATTGAGTGTTTGAACACTTCTATAGCCCTTCATTAATTACTTATTAATCAGCTGATAGGATCTCATGGTGTATGAAAAGGATAAGGAAGAAGGAAAAATGAAGAACAGATTGAAATTTGGTGCCCTCTCTGTATTGATGTTACTGGGGTTTCTCTGCGCAGGGCAGAAAGGAGGCTGGGACCTTTGGACTTTGTAGGGTTCCATCTGCGAAGAAGTTTGCTGGGAGCTCTGTATGAGTGGTTTACTGTGATGTGGTTGGCAAGCGCATGTGAATCCAGAAGGAAGTTTCAGTAGCATCTTTGCGACTCCTGTATAACAGATGGGGAATTACACTTGTGGTGTCAAGGTCAGAAGCAGGCCTGTGGTCTGCAGCAAAACACCCACTCCTCAGTAGGATAACTCTTCTGGGGACTAACGGAACCAGATGCAGACTAGATCATGAACAGGTTTTTCCAGGGAGGAAGGCAGGCAATCTACTAGCTCAAAGACTCTGCATGCAGTGTTGCCAGGATCCTTCCTTTGGCAAGCCAAAAGGCTCTGGGACAGGGAGAAGACGATTGAACCATCTTATGTTTTGACGAAGAAGCTGAAAGAAACTGCACGTGCCATTGAAAACAGGAGAAGACCCAATCTACCTTTGTTCAAGTGCAACAGGACTCTGAATTGCAAGAGACAGTAGATGTAGGTGAACTAGCAGCCCCTGTTACTTTTGGTAACAAATCTCTGCTTGAGGGAGGATAGCCAGAGATACCAGCAGCCCAAAAAGAGAGTTCATTATGGATCATTTTCAACTGAGACTTGTAGCCGTTACTATTTAATTCCCAGGCTGTGTCTTTTCATTGCCTTTTAAATTAGAAAGTTATTTAATGTTGATGCAGAGCATTTCCTAGAAGAGAACAGCCTACAGAGTCATATTGGGTTTCTGTATGTTAATACGGGATACAATAAAGCCTACAAGCCGTTCTGGGGTTGGAAATGCCAATCACAGGCATTATCAAAGCATGTTAGAGGTGGTCATATGGAGACTGCAGCTAGCCATTACAAAGCTACATTTTTTTGTTCTATACCTCTTTCCAGGAATAAATGATTATTGATTCGCTGAATTCCTTGGTTAAAAAAATAGTAGGGATGGTTTGGATGATCCATAATGCTCCCCGTGTGTGCATGCACTATGTTCAAGTCTGGGCAAACAGTTGAGCCTCGAAATCCCTAGCTCTAAGTATCAAATTTGTTTTAGTGCCTTTCCATTAACAAGTGTTTCTTTACTGCTGAGGCATCTTTGCCTTCATGTCTGTTCAGCTTAAGAAAAGATGTCACTTGATCTGGCTTCAGGTGAAGCAGATTTTCTCCTGATCACTCAGACAAGGCTCATCAGACAGCACTGCTGAGTGGTATCTCGGAGTTTAAAAGTGGATTTTGAGAGAATGGCTGGCATGTGACCAGCTAGGATGTCTGCAACAGTTCTACTAGCAATTAGAGCTAGAGCCACATTTTTGGCCATCAATCAGCTGACCATAAGCAGCAATCCAGTCTCTACAGCTAGGTCATCTGGATGCGGCAGGGAATGGGTCCCATTTAGCAGATGTCTAGGAAGACACATGAAGCAGAAGTAATTTTGTTGGCATGCTGTGCCAGTCTCCGCAAAGAGCAGACCAGCGAGGGAAGGTAAGAGCACAGCCTTTTTAAAAACAGTTCTCTAGTGAGAAATAAAAAAACCCCTTATGTTTGCCTGGCTGGTACATACGAGGGTAGAGAGAGCAGGGCGGGACCTAAATAAAGGTGCTGTATTGACTATATTAGAAGGGGTAAAATTAGTTTGTATGTGTTTACCTTTTATTACAACTCTGTCTGGGAGGCTGCATTCTCTTGCCTACCAGCAAAAAACCCACAATCAGGTCTTCATTTAATGGGATCCTCAAGAATTCCTGTTGGTCCATGCATTTGGGTTTGCAGAATGCTACCCATCACCATGCTGAACTGCTGCCGTGTGCCTGGCACAGAAGCCTTCAGAAAGGAATACAGCCTTTCCCCTGGATTGATGGTATCTTGGCTGAAGATAGTCAGGAACAACCACTGATATAGTAGCTAGAGGAGAACTAATTACTGTCTTGCTGAAAACTACGCCTAATGCTCCTGAGAATAGGAAACATGATCTCTGCTACCCAAGATTTCAGCAAAATTTGGAGAAAGTCACTGGGAATAAGAAGATGGGGGAGAAGAGAAAGTTAAAGAGGAAAACAAGTAAAATAGTAAAATACTTGTGTGTGTTTTCCCTTCTTCTATCACCTTCATTGCTTTCATTGCAACTGGCAGTGCAGTCTGGAACCAGTTAGCAGATCTCTGAATAGGCATAATAGTACAAGATGGTGCCCATAATGAGGTCTTGGAGGACCAATGTTAAAAGCTCTTGTAATTTGGATGAAGACCAGAAGCTTTTACAGCAAAACTGAATGAGTGAAATAGAGGGGCTTGTGCACCCTTTAGTACTACAATCTGCATGTGGAGAACAGCAATGCTGGAAAATTCCTTGGGCATTCTCAGCAAAGTAGGACTTAGAAAAAGGAGAATAAAGTGCCAGAAAACATCTTTCACTGCTTCAAGAAATTGCCTTAGATGACAGAACTAACTGGATTTGAACTTACCTGAGCACCTTTTTGACCATCTAACTTATGGTGCTTACGGGAGCTATCATTAATTATCATAAATATATTCATAAATGATGGAAGGAATCAGTCAGAGATTTTTCTACGGATTCATATAAAGATACAATCTCTATTAGAGCTCAGGGAAAGTTAAAGGAAACTTTTGCTAGGCAAAAGGAATGATTTATCCTGGCTAGCAAGCCAATGGAAAATATAATCAGCTTGGGGTGGTTCTAATGTTTTTTTTATTATTTTTTTCTTTTGAGCATTTTAACTAGCTTTTGGAAGAAAAAAGTATTGCAATTAAAAGGAATGTGAAATATAACTGTATTTTTTCACAACTGTTGATGCCGGAATATTGTAGCGCTTGGGTCTTTTTTAAGTGATGCGATAGAAAAATGACAAGGAAATATAAGTACTGATCAGAAAATCTAGATGTAGGCTTTTTAAAGAGCTCTTTGTACTGAAATGTGTATGTTACACACTTATTTTAACATTGAACCAACACAGGACAAAGCCTGTTGCATTTCTGTTACTACTATCAGCTATTTATTGTTACTGTAACAATAATTTACAGTCTAATAAGGAAACAAGTCTCCTTCTCTAAAAGCCTTAAAACCTACCAAGTTTTTGGGTATGTGTCCTCAGTACAGTCAGTGAGATGCTCTGCCCAACCATTTTAAAGAGAGCTCTAAACATTTTCACTCAGAAGGACTCCAGAAAGGCTTGTGAATCAAGTCTTACAGCTGCAGGACTATCTAACTTTCTTGTTGCTGCTTTTACAATTACCTTTTAAGAATTTGTTCTCCTGGATTCTTCATCTTCTCTTTCTCGTATTTTAATTAACTAGCATGCATGTGGTTAAATTTATCCAGTAAGGCAAATATATTTTTATGCTGCTCTTAAATCTCCCCTGCGTTAAAATACACTCTGAGTATTTCATGCACCTGGAATAATGTCAGAAGCCAAATAAAACAAGTAGTTTTGTGGAAATCACAATACTGAGGTATTTCCTCAAAACTGAGTAGTATGGAAAGTCTTTCAAAGTGGGAACTACATGCTGTCTTCTTATGGTGCTAATATTTCTAGTCATCAGTAACAGCTCAAATACACAGGTAAACTGAGGAAGGAGCCATTTGGATTTGCTAACCCCTTTTCTGCAAAAAATAATACTTTTTTTCTGTTTGCCTAGATTTCATATAGATTTCCTTACAGAAAAAAGTTGTGCAGTTACCAGAATCGCCTCTTTAAACAGGCAAATTACATTGAGAACTCTGGAAATGTGCTCAGAATACCAACATTTTTAAGGCAAAAGAGAGAGGGGAAAAAAAAAAAAAGAGGCCCCATCTTCATAACAAAATTTTACATAGATAAAACCAAAATAACACTGTTCAAACATGGTTGTGGTCAGATAGTCTTACCATACTTCTTCCTTCCCAACACAGGGCAGAAAACATGCACTAGAATTGTTGATTAAGCATGGGAGGTGATCAAATTTATATCAATCTAGCCTAATTTGAGGAATAGTTCTGGGAAGCATTTCCTGATGTTCACCAAAGGCAAAATAAGGCACTAGCATTTGCCACTGCTACAGCTCACAACCATGCTTCAACGTGGTTTCCTACATACAGAAGCTGGGGCCACTGTGGTGTGTTACCTGGATTATTCTAGTGATAAAAACACCACCAGATATTTTAAGAAAGCAAACTAAACCCATTCCCCCCTCCCCCATCAATTTTATCAGTAGTTTTTTCAAAAAGAAAACAAGTAATATATACATACATATACACGCACACAGGGATAGCTGAGGACTACGTACAACTTCTAGGATGGCAGCAGTAAGGGTATGACAACACAAGATGTCAAAAGAAGCCACTGTGCTTCTCCAGCCCTTTGCTACATAATTTGGAGGCCTCTGCTACCCAGACGGCATTTGAGAAAGAGAGAGAGAGAAGGAGAGGGGGAGGGAGATGTTTTCTGCCTCTTCCAGAAGGTTTGGGTAAATGAACTTGCAAGTTCTGGGAATTCCAAAGATTTGTGTCCAGTGGCAGCTGATGGCCAAAATATGAGCAGCAAAGGGCATGGAAGCGGAGAGAACCAGACAGGCACAGACAGAAAGACAGACAGACAGACACAGCGACAGAGATGAGTGCCAGTCCCAACTAAGGTGCAGGCTAGATGTATGTCGTCCTTCCACCGATCCTTGCTCCCATTGCGGGGGGGTGTGTGTATAGGACTGTGTCGCAGGGGCCGACTGCTCCAGTCCTTGTGCAGGCGAAATGCCCTGGGGCAGTTCTGCCTGAATAAGGACTGCAGGGTTTAAGCCACTGGTTCTCTGCCTTCAGACACATTGATTGAGGGTGAA
The DNA here is from genome assembly GCA_013400335.1 of Eurystomus gularis. Lineage (NCBI taxonomy): Eukaryota > Metazoa > Chordata > Aves > Coraciiformes > Coraciidae > Eurystomus > Eurystomus gularis. The sequence goes on along the minus strand of VZZY01024564.1, from coordinate 49,568 downwards.
AATGAACTTGTGAGGTTTAGTGTGGCTGGAGACGAGGGAGAGGAAAGCAAGGGAGAAAAGGAAGAAAGGCAGGGGGTGGGTTAAAAGGGAGAAGTGCAGGAGAAGGTGAGAGGGAGACTCAAGTATAGGCTGTCAGATATTCCAAAGAATGGGAGCAGGAGCCCATGACAAATCATATGAAGCCTCTTGACACCAAAAGCAAGATGACTGTAAGGAAAGGCCCCACGCGCCTGGTTTAAGCCTGAGTGCTTTACTTCAGAAATAAAAAAGACTAAAGGACAAATCACTGTACAGGTCTCCAAGTATTCTTGGGAGCTGAATGCTTTGGTACCTCTGTGGCCTTACTGCATCAGTAGTCAGGAATTAACCAAGACGCAACCCTCTGCTGACTTCCTACCAGGACTTGGAAACCTTTTCAGAAGTGCAAGGTATAAAGTACTCGGCTCTCCTGAATATCTGACAGACAATGCCAAAGTAATACAGCAAGATAGGTTTTGGGCTTCTCTAACATTCTTCATAGGGGTGCTACTTCCTGAAGCACCCAGGTCCTATATCTCCCAGATACCACCATGGATCAGATCACACACAACACTCTACTTCTCTTTTTTTCTCCTCCTGTCACATCTCCCATTAATAAAACCACCATTTCCATCAACTCTCAAACCAGCTGCAATGCTCGCTCTTAGGAAAACATGTACTGCTACAACAGAAGGGCAGCTTATGCAGGGAAATATTCCATTATTTCACAAAGGACCTCAAATCACCAATTCCCTATGCCTGATAGTTCTCATCTTGTATCCACGCTCATCTTGTATCCACTGGCTCGTGTGTGGCATTGTGTACCGGTCATGGGTACCTCCTCCTTCTCTGTACCTCCTGCAGTGTTCACAGACACACTCAGACACGCAAGTATGGTCCCTGAGTAGAACAGGCAGGATGGATACCAGTCCAGATGGTTTTGCTCAGTCATCCTCATGCACTCCCGGACACAGCTAATGAACACAGAGGTAACTGCACATGCAGACACGCTCAAAGGCACTGGCAGAAGCCCTCAGCAACAGATTCACAGGTAGGCGCAAACCCTCTCTCCCTGACATCCTTTCAAGACAAGACAGAATCAAACACACAACATTCCCCACTGTCACTGGTACCTGCACCAGTGCTCTAGAGACACACATGCTCCCACCTGAACACGCCTCTGTAACTCACACATCTGCACGCCACGAACCACCCACTGCAGCTGTACAGGACAAACCTCTCAGCTGGCCACAGGAGCTCACCCAGCAAAGTGGGCACTGCTGTGACCATCACTTTAGTGGCAGATGAAGACTCAGCCACGGCGAATCTGCGGTCTGACACTGTCAAGGGAAAGGGTGAAGGAAAAAAGACCCTATGGACCAGAGAGGTGTTGGCTTTTCCTTCTGACTGAGAGGAAGGAGGAGGTTACATTAGCAGGTTTCACAGTGACTCAGGGCCTGACTGTTTTACTTTCATCAGTTTGGCCATTGTAGCACAGAGCACAAATCAAACTTCATTTCCCCCTTTGATACAGCACAATAAATAGTAATGAAGAACTTTCTTTGCCTGGAGCGGGGGACTGCAAGCTGTCAGTCAGCTTCACAGCACTCAACTCCAGGCTGTGTCTGCTGATGTGGAAAGGAAGGAAATGCAAGCCTATGCCTGGGGCTACTTCTGGGGTGGTATATTCCAAATTTGCTAGCTTTTAATCAACTCTTATAACATTTTCTTTCCTAATAGTATTATAACAGATAGTAATAATTTTTACCACCTTAATGTTTTCTTCTAAGGAACTTAATGTGTTTTGTAAACAGTAATGACTGCTTTCTGAAGGTAGGGAATAATAACAATCTCCAGTTTACTGATGGGGTGCTTATACTAAGGTATAGGGATCTAGTCACAGTCCAAGGAATACAAGCCATAGACTCTACTTCCCAGGCCCCATCTATTACATCATCTTTCATCTTATTCCCCAGAAGTAATTCTTGGTCTTAGCACTTAAAAAGACTTGACACATGTTAGACATGGTCTCTGCCTTGGAAATTGCTTTTTCAATAGTAGATTAAAAAGTCCTCCCCTCCCTCTTTAGTTAACTAAGAAGTGGTTTAAGAGTGGCCCAAAATAGAATAATGGAATATTTCAAAAGAATTCTGAAAAAAATCTTGATTTCGTGGCTGGGAGGTTAGTTGTGTAACACTTATCAAGAAGCAAAGCTCTGACAATGCAGCTTGAAAATAAGGGAATTTAAAAGTGAATTTGGCAGAAAATGTGCTACCCCCTGAAGCTTTCGAACCCACCAGATTTTTACCTGCCCTGTGCCCTTTGCACTTACTCAGTTGTGTGAGATGCATCTCCGTGTGTCTGTGGAGCTGGCTGGGGGGACTTGGGAGATGTTCCCAAGTTGCAGTAAGTCAGTGGGCCTCAGCAACTGGACTTATCACTTGACATATCTCCACACCGTGGAGGTGTTCTAAGTGGAGGCTTCCCAGAAGACTCAGAAATGCTGAAGGCAACCTGGGGGCCTACCTCATGAGTACATGCCTTCTCACTATTTTTGAATGCACAGCCATGCTAACAAAAATACTCTGAGCTTGACATGCAAGTGTACACTCACCCACAGGCATGCAGATGAACATGCCTGCATCCAGGAAACTCTCAGACATAAACACCCACCCATAAGCAGATCAAACTTGCACGGTACGATAGCCACATTGGCTCAGAAAACATGTTCATAGACTCAGTTACATACACAGCAACCCATGTGTCTCCATCAACAACCATTCACAACACAAATATATATGAAATACATATGTTTGCATACACACTCTCTTTCCCCCCCGCTCTGGATTCTGTACACTCTCCCATGGATTTGTAGGCCATACACAGGCATCCAAAACACATTCAGGAATATATGCTACATCCAGTGGAGTGCACACACACAGACCCACCCATGCACACTCACATATATCTTAACGAAGGTTTTGGTCTGGGAAATTCCTTTTCAAGAAACAAAAATAATTGTCAAAAGGAAAAAAGCAGAGCATGGGGAACTGACAAATAGATGCAAGCACATACCTACACGCACACTGTGGAGCCTGCCAGACAAGGTTCCCACCACAACTACTGCTATCACAGCTCAGCACCTGCTCGGTATGCTTCCCTTGAATACAGACATCTGGTGAACTTCACAGAGATTTCAGGCTTACATGTCTACGGCCACATGTCAAATTAATCTGTGCCAGGTGTCACCATCTTCCCTAACTGACCACAGTGAAACTGTCCCTTAGCTCCAAGACCAGCATCTTCCAAGACCCTACCACAAATGCTCTTCAGCTTCTAAGGAGTTGGGCAGAAACATCTTACCTGCACCTGACAGGGCTAAACATCTCCAATTAGTTGAGTTTACTGGCATTTTAGGGTTTAGGTTTTTTTTTCTTTTTCAGACTCCAGGTCTCTTGGAACAACATAAGACAGTGTACAGAAACACAAGGTAGGGTTTACTCAAATCCACAAACAGCAAAAAAGCAACAAGCTCCTGAGGAGAGGGGCAGAAATGTATCTGATAAACTGCCTCACGCTACTTAGGAAGATGATAACTGTCCGTCCAAGATGGGCTGCTACTTCCAAAGCCCATTTGCTACAGATGTAACATATCAAGTGCTGCTAGCAGGAAGGGAATCCGACAGGACAAACCAACATACAAAACATTCTCTTATTCAATATGGGTTATAAGTGCAAAGGGATTTCAGAACATTTCAGAACAAACTCCATCCATAGCTGCTGCTTATTTATCAGTGCATCAAAAGATTGTGCAAGTTTTTAGTAACAAACATTAGAAACTAGTAGCAAAGGACTTGCCTACATAAAAGAGAAGATTTAAACATGCCAGGTAACAAAAAAAAAAAACGTGTGCAGAAATCTGTAAAAACTGTATAGAAGGAAAGGATTCTTTAGAGGAAACAGAGGGACCATCATGCAATGCTCTTCATAACTCTTACTAAAAAAGAGCCAGGGCTGCTCCTACTGCCTCTTCACCAAAGACAGGTGATGGCTGTTTGCACAGAGGCACACCCTCATTTTTCATAGACTTCCATAACCAAAAACTGGATTCTGGGCCTTGGCTGACAGGAACTTGCATTTAGGCAGGGAATGGAAAAAAGAGGGAACCTTATCGGTCGTAATTAAACACACCAGTATGGATAGCCCTGGAGACTGAAAATCAGAACATCTCACAATTGGCAACAGCATGACCTTCTTGACAACATGCTGAGAGGGAGTGTGATTTGTCCTGCTTAAATGTCGTGTCTGAGAGCTGGGTGTCTAGACAGACCTAACAAACCTAGACACTCACCAGTCACTGGATGGACATCTCCAAAGAGCAATTCATTTCCCCTGTCACAGATATGTACAGGGAGGCACCAGTTGGCCTGGGGAGGTGCGCATTTCTCTCCGCTAAATGCAAGAGGAGGCCTGGGTGACCATCTGTCTTCCTCTCAGATGACTAAAGTTTAATGAGATGTATATCAAAGTGTCTTAATCCATGACATATAAAGTTCTTTAATCAATAGGAAATTACTGTGAATTTCTTCAAAAAGATCCAATATATTTTTCCTCCAGTACAGGGTTTCTGACTATGCTAGACCTCCATTTAATTACCAAAACACGAGGATTTCCCTCCTTTCCACTTGGAAGACTTTTGTACAGATTCAAATACATCAGTCAGGAAATTCTTGTTGATTTTTAGTATAATTCATCTCCATTTAAGTATACGTGTTCCCTCAATTACCATTTACAGCTCTGCCTCTATGGATGAGAATTGAACTTTTCCACAATCTGAAGTCTACTGCCAGGTTCCCCATTTAGTCTTCTGGTGACAAGTGTGGCATAAAAAAGGCATTCATTTCATTTTTAAAAATTAACAACTTTGGCCTACTGATCATTGCAACTTCTCTCTACAAAGTCATCCCAGTCCTAATATCCCTCTAGTAAAAGGGCAACCAAAATTATTTACAACATTCTAGGGGAAATGTTGCAAACAATTTTTTGTGTCCAGACAGTAGGACATTCAAGAGATGTAGAATAAAAATTCATTTTCAGTTAGAAACTATCTTCTGTTGTCTCAAAGGACAAGGAAAATAGACTAGTGTCAAATATAGTTTTTCATTTATTCCAAATAAAAATATTACAACTTGGATAAATGCCCCTGTTTCAGAATTTAAAAAAAAAAGTTGAATAGAAATTAAACTAGAAACAAGATATGAAAATATTTTATTTGGAAAGTTCCAAGTAAGGCATTTTGATTTTTTCAAAATGTTGCCTACATTTTTTCCCTAAACACAGCACTGAGTGAAAACTATGCTGTCACTTTTCTGCTTGCAATAGATTGCTTCTACAGTACACAACAATTCCAAGCTGGAATGTTTATTCAACAGCCACATCATCTTGCAAATTCATGATTGATTTGCTCTTCATTAACATTTTTGCAGCAATTTTCTTTCAATCTTTCTATTCTCCTGGCCTTGCTAAGCTGGATTTTGCAGTGCAATTTTTGTCTGTGTTCATAAACGCAGCGGGTTCTTTGTTGTCTTTCTTCTGGGAATCTGTGTGTTTCCTGCCTGTCCTTTGTCTATTTATCCTGTAATTCTATATCCTTCCACCTCCAAAAAAAGACAGAGGAAAAAGTTTGCCTGATGTGATTTATTGCTTAAACACCAGCTGCTCATTTCAGTCTCCGTGGCTCAGCCAATCCTCCACCTGTGTGCTGAGATGGGCACCAGTGGGGCCAATCAGTGCCAGTTGTGCTGGTGGAATTCATGAGATGGAGCAAACTGGGTTGCAACCCCCAAAACAGGGTTGAAACTCTGGTGCTTTGTTTTTCTTTGGGCTTTCTGTTTTATGTCATCGACCTTTTTTCAAATTGGAAACTGAACATTAGAAGCAGGTTCCTCTACACAGACAGGAATTAGTTTTTATCTCTTTTGGAGGAAGCCTGGGTGAGGAAGCACAAGGAGGATTCCTGGTTTGGTTCCCGTAGTTCCACCTCGAAAGAACTGACCTTTAGATCTCTGTGGGGTGGAGAGTATTGAACTGCCATGTGAAGCAAAGCATAACACTGGGTAGACCAAAGTGCTGGCCTGGGACTATTCTAGCAGCTTCCCATGGCATAAATGGCTTTTTCACTTACACTCCACGTTTCCCATCACTTTTCCTACTATACAGTTTAATTCATGCCAGGCGGATTATGAAGGGGAGAAAATGATGCAACAGTCAAAAAGTCTTTTAAGTCGTTCCAAAAATTAAAACAGAATAAAAAGAAAACAAAATAAAGAACAAAAGAGAGAGAGAGAGCTTCAAAACTAAACCAAAAGCTCTGAAAACAAACTCAAAATAAAAAAGGAAGGGAGAGAGAGAAAAAAAAAAAAAAAAGAACCCGGGAAAGACAAATGAATGTTAGAGCAGGCACGATCATGGACAGACGCCAGCTACTTACGTTCACCTCGGTGATTGCTATATCAACAATGCTACCCACAACAATCAAGGCGTCAAATGTATTCCATGCATCACAGAAATAGTGCTGCATGTGGCAGAGAAGCCAAGGAAAAAGATAGAGAAAAAGGAAGAGAAAGAAAGAATGAGAGAGAGAGGAGGGTGAGAGAGAGGGAAAGGGAGAAAAGAGGGAAAAAAAGTAAAAAGTAAAAAAAACAAAACAAAACAATACAAAACAAAAGCATGAAAGAGGGAGAGAAGAGGAAAAAAATAAGAAAAGAAAGAGGTTACGTGGGCATATTAAATAGTCTCTTACCACTCTACAGTATTGGTTGCTCAAACCTCTGTAACATTTCACATGATGGAGGGTATCAACAAAAGCCTGGTTAGTCAGAAAGTTACACTCAACCATGTCTACCTTTTGGAGGGAAAAAAAGCACACACACCCCAAACTCTGTGCGCTTTCACCAGTCACAGCCTTGGGGCGAGCTATGACAAGTGAAAAAGAAGGAGGCATTTCCCCCCCTCCTTTTTTTTTCCCTGGGAGAAGGAGAAGGACGACGGCAAGTTCAATAAAAGCATGACTAGAGGGAAAAAAAAACAGAAAAAAAAAAAAGAGAGAAAGAAAGAGAGAAAGAGAGAAGGAACAGCAGAGGAGGAGGAGGTGGTGGTATCCTGGGGAGGGTAGAGTAATACTCACATTAGTTTCACTGAGAATGACGTCTATAATGCTGCCAATTACGATGAGGAAGTCAAAAACATTCCAAGGATCACTAAAGTAACCCTACATAAGGAAGGGGCAGGCAGGATGGGGATTAAAAAGGAATGTTAGACAGACAAAAACAGTTCAAAATTACCATTAGAATTACTGCCCTGATACCTCAAGGGGTCTTCCTCTTAAGTCTACTTGTTGTGTCTCAAGCTGTAGCCCACTCCTGGGATCCCTGGCTTGTGTGAGCGGCCTCTATGCAGCTGATGAGATGTCAGGACAGCCACCCCTCCCCTCTGACGCCAGGACAGGGGTGAAGGGAAGGCATATAGATGGCTTTGAGCATGGCTGCTCACAGGAGTAGGGCTGACAGGACCAGCTCCTCCAAACGTCTCCCATTCCTAGCAACACAGCACCTTTCCCCACTCGGCTTAGATTTGGCTGGGGGAAGAGTACAGGAATGGTGTCATATGGTTCTCTCAAAAAATGTCTCCCCTTTTGCCAGCATAAACATCAATCGACCAGTCCACGTTCCAGCTGTAATACTCTGTGCTGGCGCTGGGAATGGCCGGCTGCCCTGTCACAATGGAGCAGAAGGCACAGTTGAGCCGGGCCTCACTAGTTATCGCCTTTATCTTTACTCAGCCACAATGGGTATTTTAACAGTCACTGGCCTAACAGTGTCTATTACTAATGCTTTATCTCCCGTCTTGAAACTGCAGAGCAGGACTGGTATTTCTGTTACTCTGAAAGCACGTCTGCACCACAAAATGAAGGTGTGAATGCTGCATGTGCTGGTGCATCCCACCAGAAGGGGTAAGAATGAAAGCAAAGTCAGATTTAGCATGTGCTCAGAGTGAGACCTGTTGCTCACTCATACTAAAGATAGTGCCACAGCAATCACTGTCACATTAGCTGTCTAGGACAAGCTATGGCAGATCGGGTAGTGCGTGCTAAACGCATACCTTTACTTTGCTGTGCAGAATCACTTTGGGGGGCTATCTCAAACATCTCACTGTCCTAAGCAGAGCTCAGGAGATGCTAATCAGCACTGCTTACTGTCCCCATCCTGCAAGATTTTTGGCTGGGTAGGCCCTAAGGATACAGGATCTTTTGGGAAAAGGATCTGTTCAGCCCAGTTAAAGAGCTTCTGTATCTAAACTTCCTGTAGAAGTCAATGTCATGAGCAAAGAAAATTTATCTTGGCTCATCGAACACCTGTGCCAACCTCTTCCCCTTGTTCTGCAGTCTTAAAAGGAGGTGGACGTACAAAATCCTCTGTACTCCTTTTATGTGTTCGGTTTTGTGAGCATGGGCTAATCTGACCTCCCTGTTTCCCAGCTGCAGCATGTCTCCAGTGAGACTGAACCCAAGTTGCACTGCGACTACTATTCTTAGCCAGAGAGTCAGGTCATGGGTAGAGTGTGAGTCTGTGTTCCCAGGCAGTGTTGCAGAAAGCTAAAAAGGAGAAAAAAAAAAATAAAAAATCCTAGCACTGGCACTGAACAAGCCAGGCTTGGGAACCTGAAATTACTGTGGGTTCAACCATCACATTGAGCAGGCACTGGCAAAAAGTGTCTTTCTAAACACTGAAACACTGCCTCCTGGATGCTTTGAAACTCACAGTAATAAACTGCATTATGCTTGGGGCAGAAAAGAAAAAAAAAAAGGCAGCAGGAGAGAAAACCACTGCTCAGCTCATTCCACACCAGTGAAGGGAGCTGATAAAGTGGACTGTTGAAATCTTCTCCTCAAAACCAGAAAAAAAAACAACCTTTATCCTGCAGCCTGAAATAGGCAACTCTTGGCAGATCTAGACTGGAAAGAGTAATCATCTCATGGCTACACATTGCTAAGCAATTAGCTACAACAAGTAGGAAGGAAACAAGAGCAAAAGCAAACTCAGAGAATATTATTATTCAGCATCCAGCCTAGAAAATACACAACAAATATTAGAATGAATTCAGCGGTGATGTCCAGCATCGTTAGAAACCAGATGGACCTGGAATAAAACTGTAATTAGACTTCACCAAGAGGAAGGGGAGGGAGAGAACAGCAGATTAAATTGTAGAGGCAAATGCATTTTGAATAAATAAAGGACAGATACAGATCATACAGAATTGCAAAAAGAGCCTTTGCAGCCTGATGCAACCTTGACAGACAGTATATTTGCAGGAACGAAGAGAACGGAGTAGAAGACAACAGACCCAATCCTCCTGCCCCTGTTCATGTGCACAGTCCTGCTGAAGGCAATGGCACTGCTCACATGCCAAATGAATACATTCATTCAATAGCATGGCTATCTTCCATTTCCTTCTCCAATTGCATAGTTTAGAAATGATTAAGGATTTCAGCAGGAACCCAAACAACTCCAAAAAAACCCAGAGTTTGCTTTTGGGCAGCTGCAAGGATGAAGATCCAAAACATGTTGTTCAGGTTTTGCCCACCAAAATGATGATTATCTATTTTTAAACCTGTGGTGGTTATTTTTACCATGATTGACATCATACTGCAAAGAATGTTTTTGGTGTAACCAAATTCACAATTTCTTTTTTACTGAGCAACTTTTTACCTACAGCCCAATAGCTATGGCTGCTGGTAAAACACCATTTGCTGTTGGTACATAACCCAGCTGATAAGTAGCATCGAAACCTGTCCTCAGATGACCACTGAAGCCAGTGAATTAAATTTTGCTCCCAGTTGCAGTAAGGCAACCTCATTGGAAACAATGACACTGCACTGACACAGCTGGCACATCTCAGAAGACATTCAGGCATGGAAAGAAGTCCCTTTTTCATTGCCATCACAGATAGGTGCTTTGGCCTTTGTGACAGCATATCTGGAGTCTTTATGCTAACTTTGGTGTTGTTGCACCAGATTTACACTGTGAGGTCTTTCTCCCAGGATGCTTTGCTGAATCTCATCAGCCAGCTGCTTGCTTGAAAGTCATGGGCTGGTCTGCTGTGGGATCACAGAAAGAGTGATCTGTTATTGTGTGGCTGTAAGGTAGACTCAGAGAGCTCTTCTCTTCCTCCTGTACCTCTTAGATGAGTGATAGAGAGGAACCATGGATATGAATGCAGTTTTACTCAACCCCACATCCAATATACCAGTGTTGAATTAAGGAAACACTTGGATTTTAAAACCTTACTTTCCTCCTCACCTGTTCCCTCTGTTTCAAACAGAAGGGTGAAAACCAGGAAGATATTATTCACAGTAAGAGAGCTCAAAGAAAACAGAGAACACAGACGCTTCATTTGTGTGCAAGGTAATGGAATCCTTCCTTAAAAAGCCACCCTCCTTAGAGACATTTACCTATGAATGGCCATGTAGTTACTTAGCTTTAGATTATACTTCATAATCTTGTCAGGAGTTATGAGTACATATCAAGAGTGAACTACACCCCTTTGGGACTTGTCTCTTGTGACCTCAAAGTACCTCTTCAAGCCACATTCCTCACTGGAGTGTGCCAGGGTGGCTAATGAAAGACAAGCTGAATGAAGGAAGAGCTTTCACTCTAATAAAGAGGTTGTATTTCCAAATTATTTTTCCCACCAGAAAGTTCTGTATACTTTTCCCAAGGGGGTGGAGGTCTGACTGGAAATGAATTGATGGCACTATTTGTTTTTGCAGCACAGGAATTTAGAGTGCAATACCATATTTTATCCTTAAAGGGAGTCACTTAACCCTGATTTAGCTGTATAATTGCATGCCACATGATGGCAGCCTAAGGGGCTTACTGGGGAATGGTAGTCACCCTCTCTTGTGGGATGTCTTTGGAGATCCATGAAGCTTTTGGGGAGAAAGGAGGACAGAAAAAGACCAGGAGGATTGGACTGAATAGTCAGGAAGCATGAAATAACCCCACCCTTAGAGCACATTTTTTCCCCATTTTTTAATTCCCCCAAAGGTAGCAATAGGGTATCGTCACGTAATCAATAAGTTAATGAAAGGCTGAGCATAAATATGCAGTAGCTGACTGGAATGGAATCTCATTTGTGCAAGGGGAGCAGACATCGTAGCGTTTCAGAATGAGTATGCCAATCATTTTTAGGTTTCCTAGTTGCTGAGATTAGCTATCAAAGAAGCTAGGGTTTGTTTTGGTACTCATGGAGCCACTGAAATCTCTGGAGACCATTTCTTTTTTTTTTTTGTGAATATGAGATCCTAAATGCAGTAACTATGAAGCCTTATTAACAGCACAGAAAATTGCCCACTGGAGTCTCTCTGAAGGTCTGAGCTCAGAGTCACCTGGGGCCCATAATAAGAATGTTTGGTGGCTGGAGAGCTATGCATCTACACTGAAGCACAGAAATCCTCAGGGGAAGGGTGCTGTTGAGTCACGGTATCATCTGGCTTTTGAGCATCCAGCCCTGTGGGAGCTGCAGGGTCACTTGTGTGTGAATTGATGTGCAGTTATTTATCTGCTTATCCCCAAGTTTTCATTTCCATCTCTTACGAGGTGGCTGACAAAATTTAACAAACCCCTCTGAGAGGAAAGTCTCCAAAGAGGAAGAGCACAGCAAGGGTCAAAGCTATTCACTGGGTGGAATCTGAATGTAGGTCAGGTGGTCCCCAGTGGAAGAAGATGCTGCAATGTCATAGGGAAAAAGGGAAAGACATGCATGCGGGCATGCATGTATGTAGGTATGTATCGATACAGAAATGAAGCACTGAGGAAGAGCAATGAAGAGAAAACTACACAGCCTAAAAGGAAAGCAAACTACAGGAGAATCTTACTACTATTTATCTAACATAAACCTGCATATTAAAACAACAAAAAGAAGCATCAATCTTGATCACCTGGAAAGAACGTATAGGAAGGTGAGAAAGGGGCTGATATCCTGATATTCAGTGTGATTCCTAAGCAAAGAGTTCCTGCTGATTATAAAGGGCACCAAAGCAGACTTTGCTGTGGGTTTGCGAAATGAGATGAACTGCTAGTTTGGTTGATGGTTTAGTATGTGAATTCATTTCTGAAAATGCTGCAGGCTATTTGGAGCTGCGAGAGTCAGTCCTCAGACCTTATTAAAAGAGGCTTTCCCTGAAAGTATTTTTGCAAAAGGGATGGTTTCATTGGAAAACAGTATTGCATCAAACGATATTTACACAGTACTGTGACTCTTGCCATACCTTCTCATAGCAGATTTGAGTGATTCCCATGTATCCTGAACAATCTTACAAAGATACAATAGCTCCTGAGACCAAACAGAGATTTTTGTCAGGTATAAATTCTTTTATGCTAAGATACCATCTAGCCGTAACAGCAATCAAAGAAATTAGCAGAACCTAATAGAGAAGGAATAAAGTGGAAGATGCAGCTGCTTGGAGCTCCTGACAGGCTGCAGGAAAACAGCACCTATTTGCATACGATCTATCAGCCCTCAGCCACTGACGGATTAATTCTGAGACACAGACTCCCTGCAGTTCACCTACCAGTCACTGCAATGAGTCACTGCTGCAGGGAATTGCACAAGGCCTGCCTGTACTCCATCAAATCTTTCGGCAGGCAGGGAGTAAGGAGAGGAGCTTTTCAACTCCCCAGACTATTCTAAAGGTCTGGTCATTTCTGAAGAAGCCTTCTGCCTCTCTCTGCTTATTCCATAAGAAAACAAGACCAACTTGTAGGCTAAGATAGGTGCTCCATAACATTGATGTTTTCCTTTATCCTCTCTCACTCTGTTTCATGCTCTCTCTCACAATGAGGATGTTGGTAAAAACAGACAGGTGTGCCTTGGTGTCTGAGGGCCCGCCTGGACATGCTGGACACTCAGCGTGACAGAAACAAAGGAGTTGGAGGACTTGAATGGCTCTGTGATCTGGAAAAAGACTCCACATGTTTATTTCTGGGGTACCTTGTTATTGGTTAAAAGCGGCCACCCTCTGATTATTCTTTGAGAGCCTGTAGGTCCAAGGAAACTATGGGTCTCACTTGTGCTTCTAGTGGGCAAAAAACTCCATCACAGGAAAAAAGAAACAAACTCCACGGCCTGAATCAAAGTCCCCAAGCCACCATTTGACCAACTTAAACATTTATGGAGGCTGAAACTATATAATCTCTTTTATCACAACAGAACCTTTTCTATGCTCTCTACACCTTCTGATAATTGACAACACTGGGGGGACATGCCTAGAAAAATCTGTCCTGTGAACTGAGAATTCCAATTTCCAGATCTTTCAACCCAGTTCATTCTGCCAGAACTGTATTTTCTAGATGGTCCCATGAGCCCCTCCATGCCTACCCACATGGTGGTAGGTTATCTTACATCTCTCCATATTTCATTTACTGTAAAGTAGCTAGTAGTACACAAGCACTCAGACATGTGGAAGGCTTGAAGGGCAACATTAGGGTTCCAGGTCCTCCAAAGACTGGGAAAGCAGCCTAGCAAAGGCAATATGGAAACATTTATTATGGAAGCACCTCTTAGAGGTGGCAAAGACTGTATTTCAAGCCAACCTGCTGAGATGGCCCGAGCAAATTATAACAGTAAAACATGCTGAAACTGGATGATTCAACTAGCTGGCCCTGATGTCATTTTTGGCCTGAATTGCTCTTAGTTTCCTTTGAAGGGAGTGTGAGTAATGCCTCAGAACCTTAATGCCTAAGGCCTTCTTGATATAAATGCATGAAAATGGAGGCAGAGTAACAGAAAACTCTCTGATAAATTCTGCTGTCCACCTAGAAAAATAAGATAAAGATTATTGACTTTCCTACAGGTATATTGTGGTACAGTGATACCCTGTGAGGAGTTGGGCCCTTTTCCTCATGAACAGTAATTACATTGCAATCATTTAACAATTGTTGCTCTGCAGTCAGAAACCAGGCTTATTCTCAGCAAAGAGAAACAAAATCAACACCAGTCTTACCGGAGAGACTGAAAAGTAGATATGTCATCTTGCTATGTCTGAACAGATCATTCATCACAAAATGTATTCCATGAGAATTTTGCTGCCAAATGCCATTAGGAAGAAGATGTAAATGGTTAAAGACTTGGCAAGGCCTAGAAAACACAGGTCTTGATGAGAGCCAACAAGCAACTCTTGAATGCAATGAACCAAACCAGCAACATGAAACAGTCCTATGAAAAGAGCAAAAGGGTGGGCTTTGCTGTTTAAGACCGGCTATCTTCCAAAGTTGGGCTGACATCCTGGCCCAGGGAAGAATGACTCAAAAGAAGTAAAACCCAACCTCTAAGAATGAAAATGACACATCTTTCAGAGCAAAGAGCCACTTACTGTTGTGGGAAGATGAGACAGTGGCAATTAGTGGGTGAAAAAGCATTCTGAATATGAAGCTAGACGTGGAATGGCTTCCTTGTCTCTGTATGCAGCATGGAAAAGGCTATGGAATGCTCTGACATGGTTGCTGCATGGATTGTGCACTAGAAGAAAGGCACAATCTTCTAGAAACAGGCTGGTAGGTATAAGCAATAGGTTTTTGAATAGTTTCTTTTTTTGTAAGTTACCTTCATTTTCAGAAAAGGTTTGATTTTATATGGATTAGTTAATGAAATAATGCTTACTTTCATGTAATCCATCAATGAAAACTCTCTAAAAGAGGATCGTTACTCTCATTTTATGCTTGGGGAAGCAGAAATGTAGAAAACGAAAGTTTCCAAGGTCCCACAAAAGCCAGCTGCATGATAAGGAAGAGAAATGAACTCTCTTAGACCTGCCAGATGATCATTTGGCAGGGGAAATGTCATTTCCTAACATGATGAGCAGTTCTTAACAGGGGTTTTATCACAGTCTGTTATCTAGTATCATTCTTAGGTGAAGAGAGGATTCACATCTGTGAGAACAACTGACCCTTTAAAACAACCTCACATGAAGTGATAGAGGGTTGGGATTTTCTTCTGAGAGTGAGAGCAAATAACTTTTCCCTGGAACTGTTCCCTTTACATGCTGCTGCTGACGCTGTCGATGCTGTTGTGAATGAGACCCCCATTCACCATCCCACTGGGCTTTTAACACTGTGTGAATAATTTTCTGTATTAAATAATTAAGTGTAATAGCTAATACAGTACTTCCCACACTGTTGCATTGCGCAGTCATATAATTATTTTTGATCATTTATAATGACATTAAAACCCCCAAGTGCCAGACTGAAAATAAATCTGTCACAATGTTGCAACAATATGCAAATTCTCTGGGTACATTTGCTGTGAAAGAAAAGGTCCTCTCTCATTGAAGCTCTTATACAGCTTCTTTAACAGTTTTTTTCTGCCTACTGAATTCTCCATTGATCCTTCAGAAAACTGGAGGATTGCAGCTCCAGCTGATCAGTGTTAGAAATTTCACACATTCTATACAGTAATTAGAGGATCTATTTGTGTGCAGAAAATTGCTGGCCTCATCCTCCAGAAAGGAGAACATCCTGCATTTAAACAATGAATGTAACATGGGAAGCAGCAGATCAAACAGTCTTTTTGTCCCTTGCCAATTGCTTCCACATGAAAGAACAAATTTTTTTCATGAAGAGGGAAGTTTGTTCTGTATACTCATATAATTCTTGGCCACTTTTTTTGGGCATCAACAAAGAAAACAGTTGAGATCCACTCTGCTCATGCCTTCCTGAGACACAGGAGACACTGGAACAGGTTGCCTAGAGGGGCTGTGGATGCTCCATGGCTGGAGGATCTCAAGGCCAGGTTGGATGTGGCCTTGAGCAACCTGCTCCAGTGGGAGGTGTCTCTGCCACTGGCAGGGGGTTTGGAACTAGATGATCTTCGAGGTCCCTTCCAATCCAAACCATTCCATGATTCTATGATATATTTTCCATAAGGAAGTGGGAAAGAGATCAGTATACTTCATACACGATGTCAACCAATGTTCAGAAGAAAGACTTTGATGTTTCCTGACCCATATTCAACTAGAGGAATGAGCTAGGATTTACTGAAAAATTCAGTTTCTCATCCTCTGTCTAGTCTCTTCTGTTACATCCACCTACCAAATGGTTTTCACGTGGCATGATTTGTTTAGATGGAGTCACGCCTATGCCATCTCAGAATATAAGCATATGCACAATAGAAAAACTTTAGTCTGGCACTACTTTCTTCTTTAAAGTGTTGGGAAAGGCCAGACTTCCCCTCCCACATATACTCAGGGTCTGGTGAGGAACTCCGTGAAATCTCAGAGTATAAAAGAGGATTCCCTGTACTTCCACATGACAGAGAAGGCAGTTAATTTGCTTGCTAACTCCTCATTTGTAGAAATTGTTACTAAGCCGACCTCATCCCTGAGTATTCTGTTGCAAATTTTCTGCACTAACTGGAAGATTTGTTGTTCGAGGATCTACAGCTACCTTGGGTATACTGTTTAGCTTGATGGGCCAGCACTCTAAAACAACAGGATGTAGTTCCTCTTTCTTTTAATGTCACTGCCTTGTAACATGTTGGCAGCACATAGTTTCAATTTAAGGCCTAAAATAACAAAAGCAGCTGCTTTGGCCCTTGGCTAGCGGGATGCCCTTCCACGTTCTGTGAGAAAGTCTCAACACCGAGTTGCAGTGAGAGTGCTGTGACATAGACGTGCTATGTTAGGCTCGGTTCCTTTCTTAGCCTCTCTTTTCTCTTCTGCCTCCTGGACACATGAGCAGATGGAAATTCTGTCAGGCAAGTGGCATTCAGGAGCAATTCTATCCCATGACTCTCTGTTCCAATCCACAGATGGGTATAAAGGACTGGGATGACCTGATCAGCCATGTCCCAAATAATTACCCCAAGTATTTCTTCACACTGAAGTCACCTAAACATGCTGCTTTGGCATACAGTACTTTTAGTATTTACTTTTGCAGAAAGGGCTTAGAAAAGAGGCTCATTCTTCCTCTCAGACCTGTGGACATGAAAGACCATATGGTCAAATCCCCACATGATATGTATGCTATGCAAAATGCATGAAACTCCTGGCAGACAGGTAATCACAATAAAGGGAAAGCAGAGGAATGATTAATGAGGGGTTAAGATTTTCTGCCTTTTCTAGTGTATTTGCAAACCCCTTGAGCCTGATTCAGCAATTCCTTGAGAGCCTCAGACTGACTGCACACATACAATGCAGTGTCTGGCCGTGCACTACAGAGATGTCAGGGATTTCTCGTCATATGACTAGCAAGCTGCTGGGCTTGCTGGAGCAGCTGAGATTAATTCCAGCTGGGCTACTGGCTGTGCAGAAGATCCAGAGGAATATACGATACATTCAGACTTCACTGAGAAAAAATATTCGGGGTGAAAAAGGGAAGTATTTCTGGTGTAACATGCTGATGCATTTTTGCAATGGGGCTGAGATTAATCCATGGAAGTAGGGAAATATATTTGCACCCAATTTTTACTGCAAATTATTCTGATGAGACAGTACACAGGGAGGCTCTGTGGCTGAGATACTGACGTGTTCGAACATGGAGACCTGGGATGTCTGCCAGGGAACTTCAATAAAATGTAGAAGCACAAAAAGATGTTCATTATCTTAAAAGCTATGGGTTTTAATTCCGTTTTTAATTATCTAAAAATCCTTTTCCATGTTTACTTTTCCTTTGAGCCCTGTTTCTCTTTCTATTTTTCTTGCATCATTTTGGTCTAATCATTTCTTTCTCCATTTTATTAATACTTTACTGTTTCAGGATCTTAATCTTTTTCTCTCTGCCTTTAAGGGAGAGTGTCCTTTCCCACTCTCCATTATCTGTGTATGTTTCTTCCTGCCCTCCAGTTTTGATTTCTCTCTCTTGTCCCCTCAGACATGCTCCATCCTGCTTGTTTGGTTCTCTCACTTTCTTCAGTTCACACACTCCCTTACCTGACTATTCCTAGTTCTCTCCCTGCTGTTTCTTAACCAACATCAAACAGAACTCGCTCTTCCTTTTTGTTGAATGAGATATCTTTTTTCACCACCCACAGATCCTGAAACATATGAGCTTTCTCAACCCTTCTTTTGCCTTTTAAAACACTTATTCAAATGAAAGGCAGGGTGACGGCTGGAGACTGCCCTTCCTATTGCACTGGGTAGATGACTCAGCAAATACTCCATGGCTGGATGCTGCCCCTCCGAAACAGAAAGGGTAATACTGAAGTTGAGGAGAGGAAACAATTAGATTACTACTTAGATTAAGAACCTGCCAAAACCAACAGAGAAAATCTGCAAAGAAAGAGCCATTTGACAACCAGGATTGTGTGGCCAAACTCCATGAGAGGGAAGCAGCTGCCTGCACCATGGGCTTATGTATACATTCACACCACCTAAACTACTAATTTATACCACCATACTTCAGCCCAGACTGTGTGATTTTTAACTAAATACAATTCTTTCGTCTGTTGGATGTATCTGAAGTGTTTTTAAGTTCTGAGAAAAAGACCACGCACTGTAACCAGTTTTCCCGACAGTTTTGTATCAGTACAGAATGTCTTGTCTTTGCTTTCTTCGTATAACCTGGAGAAATAAAACACTGTGATGAATGACGCCAGGGCAGCATCCAGAGCTATACGGATATTTCTAAAGGTACTAGAAGTAGTACAAAAAAGCATCAGATTTTCAAAATTAACCAACTTTGTTTCTGTGGTGCACGGGGATACATTGGATATACATTTCAGTTGCTTGTGAAAATGCTGAAGTGTCTATCCTTACCAAGGAATGACAGATTATGATTATGTTGACAAAGAAGAATGCAAGTAGTATGAAGCAGCCAGTGTGACTGTAGGAGAGACTGCTCAAAGATCTCTTTATAGGCATAAGTGTATAAGAAATGAAGTAGCAAAAAGGGAACAAAAACAGATGAGTCATTTTGCAGGTTTGAGAACAGATATCAGTGCATCAAATGCATGATAAATGCTAACTGAGAGGAGCTTAAAGAGGAATAAAGAAGGGCAAATGGACAGGGGAGAAAGAAACACTGAGGACATGCAGATCCATCAGTAAATGGAGACTAAGAACCAACCATGGGTGACACTTATGACTTCCACTACTCAGAGGGTCACAGCTCTTCCTGGGATCACATGGAATTATACGGCTTGTGTTGAATGTAAAGCTTGTTTGAAACAGTGCACAGAAGCCTGAACTCTGCTACATGAAAATGACGTTAAAGAATAGCAACAATTCAGAGAAAAGTAACAGTGATAAATGAGGGACTGAACTAAGCATCTGAGGCAGGACAGATGGCGTTGTTACAGGCTGCTTTACAAGTAACATCCATAAACACCCAGGGAAGCAAGGTGCTGACAGTGTCTGGTAAATGGAATAGACATGTGAGCTGCAGTTTCTCTGACAGTCGTAATTCCACAGAGGAAATCCTCAAGATTCCCTTTCCACATTCAGACCTGGATTTGGCAAAATATATGAACATATGCTTTACTTTATGCATGGAAGTAGTTCCACTGATATGTGTTCCCTAGTTTGAGATTACAGGGACAGTGGTAGAAAATTCATAGCTCTTGGATGCTAGCCCTGCCCTAGCCAATATGGGATAGATGAAATGTTTCCTGAAAGAAAAAGTAGATGTGGTTCATCGGTAACACATCCCATTCCAGGGAGCTGGAAAGATCTGAAATTCCTAGAGGAATATCCATCCCCATATTTAGCATGTACATTGACAGATGGTACAGCTTCATATGAATAGGAATTTTAAGTCACTGCCTTTGAGTTTAAAAGATAAACCCCAGGCAGGTTTGTAGAGCAGCTGGTCCTTCATGGACTGTTGCTTGTGGGGGTTTTTTTAAGAAGCTAGGACAGCGGTAGCTGTGAGCACCCCAGACAGCACAGTATCTCTCATTCCCTTCAGTAGTTTTCTCTTGAAAAAACACGAAGCAGCAGCAGCTTCCTCCATGCAGTAACTGGAAAATAGCTCACCAGACTGGATGGAGAATATATAAAATTAGAAAAACAAAGCAGCAAAAGGCCTTGGCTCACCAGTGTTACTTTTAGACTGTCTGTCTCTTTGAAGTCGCTAGTATTGAATCAGTTTATGAGCGTCGGCCAAGACAAACACTCATGTCCACTTGGGAGTTTTGCTTCAGAGCATTAATACTCTGTAAGGAGATGCACGGCGTGTAGTGGATGTTTTCTTTATCAGCAGCCCTAATCATCCCAAATCTCTCTTGTTCACTGCTGGCATACCCTCCTGTCAAGACTGCATCAGACATAGACAAGCTGTCTTACACAGTGCTTAGATTTATCCTGCAAAAAGTCTGGGATCTGGATAACTGATCCTCTGCTCCAGAAAATGTGCACACAAGAAACATGGAGGCTCTCAGAAGCTGGCTTTGCCCCTGCCTGGCATACACTGACTATACCAGCAGCAGCTGCTCCAGCTAATGCACACCTCTTCTCTATAGCCTCCTTTGAGACCAAACACACCAAAACACCGTTCACAGAAGATGGCTAATAAAAAGGAGAGATATTAAAGGGACTTGCTGGCTAGAGCAACCGATCTCAACAGTGACAGTGTTTAGTTAGGAAAGCCCTTGTCTTTCTAACCTCTTCACATACTTTCTGTAAGTGTTAGGCGACGAGCCCTGACTCAGACTTGGCTCCTTATTCCTACAGCTGGCCTTTCAATGAATAAATCCTTGCTCTTACCACAAGAACTAGTTGCAGGGCTGGAATATCCATACTGATTCTTTGCAGTCGGGCACATATATGATCCCACTTAATGTCTGTGCAACTGACTGCGTTTGCTTCCTTTCGTTTTTACTGTCAAGAGTAGCAAATAAGAGTGACATGTGTCCCCACAGAATGGGAGTGAAGAAATAAAACCTGGATACAGTAAAAAAATCTGTTCAGTCAGAGACTACCATCTTTTCTGGTGTTGTGCGTGTAATACACAGGTGGCACTTCAGTGCATAGTATTGCTTCAAATAATAGTGATGGCCACACCACTGCCTGCAGCAGGAGCTCTGCATATTAGACTTCCTCCAAAGTGGTTTTGCATGGGAATATTCCTGTGGTGCCTTCTGTAAGAAGCTAGGGTGATAGCAGCTCTCAGTACCACAGAGATCTGTCCTGGTTCCTTTAGCAATTCTCTCTGGTAAAGGTATGAATAAACAGCAGCTTGTTCTACCTTGCATAGATGAAGAAAACCATGATCCTCTGTTGTTGCTGCAGATCTTTAATTCCAAGGTGCCTTTACGAAGTGGCTGTGCAAGGAAGATCTCTGTGGCAGCTGCTTCAGAGTTACAAGTCAGTTGCTGCATTGCTTGCTGTAGCTGAAGGTTAGCTGCAGTACCCACTGTTGGGTTGTGCACCACAAAGTTGGAGAAAACACAGCAAATTTGTCAGCTTCAGTTCTGTGCTCAGTTCTGTTCTGCCACATTCTCCTGGGGCTTGTTGCTAAGGTGAGGACACATCTTCATCTGACCAAGTTTCCTGCTTTCTTGTCAGCCACAAATCTTACAGCTCCCTTAGAGTACTCTTCAGATAGAAAAGAGAGGTGTTTGGGCACAAATTCAAAATCCGACAAAGCAGTTTGTATTTTACTGCTAGGGAAATGACAGACATCTGACTTCAGCAGAGATCTCATGAGCATTTAATCTTGCCATTTCACATCTAGGAAACACTAATATCACTTAACATCTCATTTTTTTGTCTGGTTGACTTGGATTGGTTAGAGGGGAGAGGATGATGGCTGTGCTGTAGTGATGTTCATCCAGATGACAATGAAATCCTTCTGGACTTTTCCAGCTGGTGTTCCTGGGGACAACCTCCATCCGTAAATGTAGTTTGTTTTTATACCTTGAGCGATAGGAGGACACAATGTCTGGCCAAGCAGAGAGCTGAGGTAACAACCTTCTCCCTGCTGGAAGACTCCCACATCACAACGTATTCTAAGCAAGTTCAGTTTCAGTCCCAAGGTGCAACCTGAAGTACATTGTCCCTCCCAGTGTTGGTCCTTATCAGTCCAAGTTGTCATCTAGGAGAGGCGGTTCCCATCTTTGGAGAGCAGGTTGAGTCAACACACAGCAAGGAATGAAGGCTGCAGGCCAAATCCTTGTACTAAACGGACAATGGCAAGTTACACAAGGAATTTTGATGTTTCCAAACGAGTCACTGAACTGGTACTCAACATAATCCAGTGTGAATATACAGGTGGAGGCAAGTCTTTTTGCTGTATTAATTGTTTTCATAAGTTAATTTCTGCTTTTCTTCCCTATAAATCCTGTGGTCTCATTTTAAAAAAAAATTGTTTATTTTTCTGAAGGTATTTAATTAAAATACGAAATAACTAAGAGTTCATACAATTTTTGGCATACAGGCCAGACTAGGATCTGAAACAGATTTAGTCTTTTCTGCTGGCTATTCTTTCAGGATGGGCGGGACCCAACATGAGTTTGTTGTCTGATCCTTAGCTGAGATATCTTTATAAAAACCCTACTATTCTGGTCACAAGGAAAATGTCTTTTACATTCTTACTTTTACTATAGTGTAGTAGCTGGGGATTTAGTTTGGAAATTAAAGAATCATGGAAAATTGGGCTGCGAGGGACCTCATGAGATGGCCTAGTTCATTCCTCTGTCTCAAGGCAGATCATACATTCCTCAACTGTTTCTAATGAAAGGTTCCCCTAACTTAATCTCAAATCCTCAAATTATGGAGGTTCCACAATTTCTTTCGAAAATCTGTTTCAATGTTTTGCTATCCAGAGGATACATGTTTACCCTCAGTTGATTTTATTTAGTACTTTGTTGTGCAGCAAAACTCGAAAAGGAGATTGAACACAGGAAAGTAGGACACAGGAGGTAGAAAGGACCTCTAATGTAATCGGTGCCGATTACTTACTGTTAGAAGCAACCATGTCAGTTAAAGCCTTCCTTATACATGTACAGAGATCAGTATGGTTGAATTTTTTCCCTAAATGGTCAAAACATATTCTGCTGAGAACCTCATCTTTCTCAAAGTTAAGAATCTCCTGTAAAGTAGAACCATGAAATCAGAAGAACACTATAAAGCGTGTGAGATACATTTCTGGGTATATAGTGTGCAGACGGTATTTTTACAAAGTGATAGAAGATTTGCTTGCTAATCAACATGACGAAATCTCAAAAGTGAAAGGTAGATCTCTCCTGCAAATTACAATTCCTTGTGAAACAGATGATGATAGTTCACAGAAAAAAAATCAGTCCTTCAGCAGGACTCCATAAGATGCTCCTAACTTTCAAGAGAACTACATCTGAGATAGAATAGTGGTATTCGGCTCAGGAAAAAAAATAAAATTGTGACTCTTCTAAGAAGTCCTAGAAAGCATGGAAGAAGGAGAGAGAGAGGCTAGGCGGGAGTAAAGTCAATGCAGAATTAACAAGAAAAAGTAAGACCAAATTCAGTAGAATTGGAGAGCAAAGTTTCTTTTCTGAGGAAAATCTTAGGCTCTTAATGGTGATCCCCTAAGTGTTTAACACGAAGGACAAGCACGACTGCCAAACAGGATTGTTCTCATCTTTACCAATGTCATGTCTGATGCTTCAGATGGTATTTGCCAACCCCAATGTATCAAGGTGTACTTCAAGATATAATCCCACGTGTCAAGGTATCACTGAAGATATGAAATGGCATGAGGTACCTGGGTTTAGTTATCTGGATTCTACTCCTTACAACACACCATAGAATTTAAACCCCAAAGAAGAAAGCCTTGTGTAATCTTAAATTATGTGAGGTCAGAATATTTGTCCTTGTCCTGCAGCAGCTGTGCCAACTTAGTAGGAAGAGCTTGTAGGTTATAATCATACCCCATGGTGCAGCTATACTAGCAGAATTCCATGGCTCAATGGATAGGACGATACTTTCACACAAGACCTGCTGGAGTACTGAATATTATCAATGAAGTCTCAAACTGAAAACTAAAGCAATCCAAACCACCATTGAGATGTAGCCCTCCCAGAAGTAACATTTTTTTCCAAAGTTCATAACTCAAAATGAGTTAACCATGCTTGGTTAACTTCACTTGGGCCAGGAGACTAATCATGGGATGCTATCTATAATTTATTTAAGGTAAGTCAGAGAGAGCAGTAGAGTAACATTCAGAATGGAAAACCTGTTATAGCCTTAACATAGTGTCACTATTATAAAAACAGACCACTAGGAACCTTCTCTATTAGCCAGTGTTGCCCTTTTATTTTGGTTTTTGTTTGTTTGTTTGTCTACTCTCCAGTGAAAAAGTTATCAAAGATATGTGAGACTCCAATCCAGAGAGCAACTGTCCAGCTCAGTTATTGATGGGGTAATAGATTCAGAAAGTTTCACCTCCTCCTTCTCCTCACAGCTGCCCCACACACATGCACACACACACAGAGGCCAGGAAACTCTATGCCTGTAACACCTACCTTGGGTTTGAAGGCAATTAATTTCAGGACCATCTCAACAGTGAAGAGGCCAGTGAAGAGCATGTTGAGGATATTCATGGCTTCTTTGAACATGCAGCTCTGACCGTAGTGCTGAAAAATAGCATCCCGGCAGCAGTGTGAGGAATGGCTAGTTAGGAATCCACAAGGGCCCTCCTGATCACCCTTTATGTTGAGGTTCTCTAAAGAAAATCCCAACATGGTCCATTTTTTCAATTTTAAATTCCCATTTCCCTTCACATATAAGCATTTCTTTCCAATCACTAGCTATTTTTGCCATCTGGCCCTAGATTTCCTATCTTTAAAAAAAAAATCTTTTTGAATGTGGGCTACCAAAACTGCACCTATCGTTCCACTTGAGGGCTCATTATAAATCTGCATAGTGGTACAAGTCAGTCTCCAATTGTGTTTGTTTTCTCACCCTTCTCTAACTCTTGGATTACTTTTTTGTTTGATTGCTCCCACACAGTGAACAGGGGTTTCACTGAGCTGTTAATAATGATACCCCAAACCATTCCCCAGCTAATTACACTTAATTCAGGATTCTGCAAAGTACACAAGCAGCTCAAATTATATCTCTCCAATATGCATCATCTTGCATTTGTCTACTCTGAATTAAATTTGCAATCATGCTGCCCATCCGCTTAACTTTATTAAGTTACTCTCCATCTTTTCTTGATTAATTCAAGTAGTGTCTTCTGCATACGTTCCCACCTCACTCTTCATATCCCTATTTCCACATCACTATACTTGAGGCTGACTGCACTTATTCTTGACCTTATTCTAAGGTCATCTTCGAGTTCATGTTATAGGAACCCATTTGTACTTGCTTAGCTTTGATAAACTTTAACCAGCTGGGATGAATTTTCATATACAGCATTGGCTGGGGGTGATTTATTTAAAGGAGTTTCAGTTAAAACAATTCAGCCACAGCTGAAAGCCAGGCCAGGAAAAAATACGTTGTTGAGGTGTTTTCAAAATTTCTTGTAACATTTTCCTTGAAAGACACTACTACCTTCAGGACTCTGCTTAAAAGCCTGGAGTTTTACTGGAATCTGGCTGGTGTATTTGCTGTCTGTTAGGACACGACCCAAATCTGGCCACAGTGTAAGTCTTTGAAATACTATACTTTCTCAAGATGAATGTAGATTTTGTAGAATCTCCAAAGATGCTGTCCTGCCTGTGGGCTCACAAACATCTCACAGCTCTTCTAGCTCTACCTGCCCTGGGCATGCACCATTGTCACAGCAACTAAGCATGCTTCAAAGCTTCAGAGTGAACATTATAGTCCCTCTCTATTGCTTCACGATGGCAGGGCAGTAGATACTTCAGCTGAGAGCAGAGCACTTTTTTGTGCTCATGCTGCCTCATTCCTTTGTTGGTACCTTAGGCAAGACAGCAGAGGAAGCCTTTTCAATGGGAATGGGAAAGAGCTAGACTAGATGAAGAAAAAGTAGAGAGGTCAAGAAATCTGCTGCGATTGGACTGCAGACAGTGAGAGAAAAATAACGTGAAAATGGACTGTGAGTATAGACTTAGACTGTTAGTGAGTGATACAAAACTGAGGCTAATTTTGATGGGAGGCTGGAAGTGGGGCAGACTGGGATTGATCCAGTGGAAACTGTAGTGGTGAGATTCTAATGTCAAAAGGAAAGTTGGTGTAGGAGTGCATGGGGAGTTGCACTCATCATAAGGGACAAAGTAGAGGAGGGAAAAAATTGTAGCACACAATCAGATAGAAAGGGCAGAGACAGACCAGAAAGGAGCTCAATGGAAGGGAGTCTGTGTAGTGAGAAGAGAAGAACTGGTTGAGGAGTAGAGATCTGAACTGTTTGGCCACAGATCAGGGAAGAGAGTTCAGAGACTAGCTGTGTGAGGAGGAAGGGGGGAGAGTAACAGGCAGACTAAATCTTAAGCAGGCAGAGCATAGAAAGAATGGGGCTCAAGTGGCCAAGGAAAATGGAAGTGCAGAGAAAGGCTTAGCAGGTGTAGTCTGAGACTGACTGAAATAAGCGGGAGGTGAAGGAGGCCTCGGGCAGAGACAGACTGGAAGGAAAAAGCCAGGAAAGTACAGTTTGGGAAATGCTCAGAACAGTCTCTGTCTATGTGAGCCCATTTCCTGACTGAAAGGAATCTAACACTTATTTTTTGTAAGCTGGCTACTTAGTAAAGATTTTGACTCCTTCCCCTTTGCTGCTGTTCCACCTGCACATGGTATATCTACTGCCTCTATTTGCTATTCTTCTAGATCCAGCTGCAAGTGTTTATTTGGTGTATTCACATTAAATGTTTGGAAAATCTTCACACAGTAAGGAAAATAAATGCACAGCACAGCAGGTAGTAAGGCAATTAGTAGCACTAGTAGTGAAGCAAGTTAGGCAAACACCTACCAAGAAATGCTTTAGCTGGAGTCAATCCTGCCTTTAAGTGATGGAATAGGGAATACAGTCTCTAGAGGTTCTTTCTAGACAGTTTCTATAGTTCTTAACACAGAATAAGGGAGAGACTAGGGCCTTCCTACCCTCTATCCCCAGTTTTCTCGATTGCCTTGTTTGCCAAAGTATTTACTCTCTACTTTTAAACACAGAAAAGCCCCAAATTTAAAATTCATATCTCAGGTGAATAGTGGTTTTGGGCTTTTTGCTGCATTTCATAGAAGACAAGTCAAGGATTGAGAAGTCACTTGTTATAGTGGCCACTGAGTTGGCCTGTGATGTAACTGTTGGGGTTTTTTTCATTTGTTTGTTTTTAAGGAGTTAGAATTGTTGAAAGTGTCAAGTATTAACAGGAAGAGGAAGAGAAGCAGATTCCTCATTTTAACTAAATGACTAAATGCCATCATGAGTGACAATGGTACAATGGTTTTTATCATGTCCCCAGTCCCTCTCCCTCAATGCATGGCCTGAAGGTGAAAACAGGTCTAAATCTTGGCCATTTCTACATTTTCCCAAACAAAGTCTAATAATTCATCACCTGTAAGGTTTTCTGCTTGCTTACTTACTTGCATGGCCAGGCAGATGGTGTTCAGCAGGATCAGAACGAACATCAGGTATTCAAAATAGGTGGAGTTGACCACATACCAAACTTTGTACTGGTACTGGTTTTTAGGGATGTATCTTCGCAAGGGCCGGGCTTTCAGGGCATATTCTACACACTGGCGCTGTGAAAGAGGCAGGGTAGATTTAAAAATCAAAACCAACACACAAGTTTGGTCAGCTACCTCCAAATATAATAAAAAGAAGTTGTGTTTCAAGTTTTTACTGAAATGAAAATGTGTGGTAGAATTTCTTCTAGGTCATAATTTGAATGTGTGTATCCTACCTGTTGAAGAGTTCCATATGCACTTACTTTAGCCAGACAATGCTGTCATGCTCATTTAATCTCAGTGAACCAAATAGTACTGCACACACTTTTAAGTAAATGTTGTCCCTTGAGCAAATCTTACCTTCTTTTACCACTGTCAAAGATGGCAGTGAAGCCACTTATTGCTTTATCTTGTTGGCAATCTTCATATGTTCCTCTCTATATGTACTTCTCTCTTAAATGCTTATTTTCAATGTATTTTCTACCTTTAGTGGCAACAAGGTGTTGTAAATTACCTGGTTTTTGTCCAGCTCACAGTTCTTGTACTCTTGTTCTCCTTGTTCCTGAAATGTGACGATGACGAAACCAACGAAGATGTTCATCATGAAGAAAGCAATGATGATGATGTAGATAATAAAGAAGATGGAGATCTCAACCCTGTGATTATAGATGGGTCCTACATCCTCCATGTGGGAATCAATGGACCTATACAGCAACCTGAAAGCAAACAGTAGCCCAATGCAGAGAAAATCTGCAACTGCCTTGAGGCTTTATAGGTGATGTTATAAACTTTATCTTTGTGATTTTCTTCTACTTGTATCAAAATTAATTCACTCACAGACGTGCAGACTTGCACTGATCTGACTGTAAACTCTTGCAAAAGAGAAGACACGGCTCTTGCTAACTTTACACATTTCAACCTGTTCAGGGGAGAAATGTTTTCATAATGGAACAATTAAAATTTAAAACAAAAGTATGCCTTTCAGTTCACAGAAGACAGGAGAGTCTGTGTTACTGGGAACTGTATTTTGTGAGAAAAGGTGATCTCAGCACTTTCAACATTCGCTAACACTGCTGTTGGCATCACCCAGTGACACAGCTCAGGGTCAGCCCCTTGATGCCCTCTGCCAGTCTGACAGAGCAGAGCTGTGGGAGTCCTTGGCCTCTGTGGCACAGGCAGCACAGCCTGGTAAGGTATCACATGTCTGTCCATACTGCAGAAATAGCACTGCTCTGTTTCATATTGTCCTGCTGGCTCCACTGGGAAACTTGCAACACCTAGCAGTACCAGTAAATGCCTGACAGGCATTTTTATACCCACTTACATACATAATATCTGTAACAAATATTGCTATCACTGCTGCAACAATCATTTTTTAACAGCTAGAGACAGTGCTGTGCACTGTTTACAAGTACAGGAACAATAATTCCTGCAGGCCCCGAGGAATTTACAAAGTACATAATACTACAGTGACTGCTGCTACTATTGCTACATTTAATGCTTCAGACTTATTTAAACACTTAGAACGGGAAACACTGTGCTCTGCATTTGAATTTTCTCTTTTGAAATGAATGAGGCTATTTCTAGTGTTGCACTGGTCCAAGAAGCACTCACTCTGGCCAGCCCTCAAAGGTTGAAACAGTGAAGAGGGCCATCATAGCAGTCAAGACGTTGTCGAAGTCAAACTTGCTGTTCTCCCAGCTCCGGGCCTGTATCATCGGCTGGTTGACCTCACCATCCTTGTATGTAATGTAGTACCCTCTGTGAATGGAGAGCAGAGAGAGGACATGGCAGAACTGCACTTCCAGTACGAGGCCCTCAGAGTGGGAGGCCAGTGAAGGGGGCTAACTGGGAAAGGTCAGACCCACCTGCATTCTGCTGCCGTCTGCTTGGAGCTATCTGTGCAGCTATACAGCTTGCCCTTGAAAACGAAGAAAGAGGAATGAAGCTTCCTTTCCTGACATACAACAGTTGGGGCAGATCATGTAGCAAGGAGACTACGTTTACTACTTGCTTAACCAACTATGAGTATGTTTACATGCTCTTCTGCAGGTAGATGTCAGCAAACTGGATCAAGAGTTGCCTGCATCTGGGCAGTTCAGAGCACAGGCCTTCACCTGCTTGCTCAGTACTTTTATGTATACGTCCTGAGGTGCATGGCCACTGAGTACTGCAGAACACTAGTCGTCAGAAGGGTGGTGAAGGGCAAAGAAATAAAAGCAGACATAAAGAAGTGAATGAATAACCTCCCATGATTATCTTTCTCTATGAGGTGGGGTTAGACAGCCTGCAAGTACCGATCTGTTAGAGCACTTCTCTGGCACTAAGTCATGCCACAAGCTATTTAGGGAAAAAAAAGGTTACTGATGTTACTGATGATTTCTTTCAATTACAGATGAAGGGCAGGAGTTCTGAATATGCCTGGTCCAGTTTTGGGGAACTGCTCGTAGCAGGAGCCCAGGTAACACTGACAGAGCCCGAAATGTTTTGCCTTTCACACAGAAGACTCCACCTCCCCTTCCTCAGGCTTCTTCATGCTATTTTTCTTCCTACCCTGTAGTACAGCTCAGTGTAATGGATGAATGAATGGGCCCAATGGTTTTACCTTAAACAACTGAACTCCAATGCAGGCAAACATGAACTGCAGCAAAGTGGTGACAATCACAATGTTTCCAATGGTTCGGATGGCGACAAACACACACTGGACCACATGCTGCAAATGGAAGAGAGGAACAAAAGTAACTTGCAGGATTTTTCTGTCCTGTTCTGGCTAAGGGAGGAGCCTGAGACCAAAAATACAAATAAAAGAATCATTTAACCATTGCCCATTAAGTAATGTCTTGGGAAATGGGAGAGAATACCAATTTTTTATGTTCCTCACTGTACTCTTAGAAGCAGGCAGAAAGGCACAGGAAAATACCAGAGATCAGCTCTCTGAAATTTCCAGTAGCACTGACTTACATAGTTGGGCACCCACCCGCCCACAGGAAGGAGCTTATCTAATACAGCGAGGCTATCTTAAATTAGGCATGTGAGCCCATCTGTAACCCTAGCAAATTACATTCTTTAACCTCAGTGGTGATGCTGGGCCACCCAACTGGAAAGCAGCTTGGCCTGAGGGTCCTGGTGGACACCAAGTTGAACACAAGCCTTCACTGCAAAAAAGACAAATGGTATCTTGGGCTGCATTAGGCAAAGTACTTTCAGCAGATTGAAGGAGGTGATCCTTCCCCTCTACACAGCACTGGTGAGGCCACACCTGGAGTACTGCATTCAGTTCCCAGTTCCTCAGTACAAGAGAGCCATGGATGTACTGGAGGAAGTCCAGTGAAGGGCCACAAAGATGATTAAGGGACTGGAGCATCTCTTCCATAAGATAAGGCTGAGAAAGCTTCAGCCTAAAGAAGAGAAGGCTTGTGGGAATCATGTCAATGTATATAAATATCTGAAGGGAGGGTAGAGAGAAGGCAGAGCCAGGTTCTTCTCAGCGGTGCCCACTGAAAGGACAAGAGGCACTGGGCACAAACTGAAACACAGGAGGTTCATCTGAATATTAGGAAACAATTTTTTTACTGTGAGGGTGACTGAACATTGGAATAGGTCACCCAGAGAAGTTCTGGTGTTTCCCTCCTCGAAGATATTCAAAAGCCATCTGGGCATTGTCCTGGGTCACCTGTTCTCGGTGGCCCTGCTTGAGCAGGGTTGTTGGACAAGACAACATTCACAGGTCCCTTTCAAACTCAACCATCCTGTGTTTCCGCTGAAACACTACTTGAACCACTGCAAAAGTCCTTGTAGCCTGAAATAACTTGAATTTATAGTTTACAGAATGCATTGAGGCTCTTCTAACCTTTAGTCCTTTGGCTCTGTTGATGGCCCTCAGTGGTCTAAGGACTCGTAGAACACGCAAGATCTTCACCACATTGATGGCACTGGACCTGGAAGAAAGTATTGGAAGGTTTAAGAGATACAACAATATAGGGGGTGTGCTGTAAGTATAGATGGATTACACCCAATCTTTCTTATTTGAAATCCTACATAGCCTTAGACTGCTTAGGATAGTTAGAGAATTAACTCTTTGCTATTACACTTCAAGGGTAAGGAAACTACTCTCAGATGTTATCTTTGAATGTCTCGCTTCCTGATCTGGGCAGGCTCAGTATACATTCTCCTGGCTTTCATAATCTCTGGTGTATTAATGAAGGGAATGGAACATGGGCAGGGCATTTTTTTAAGCAGGGCAAGCTGCCAAACACTCTGTAGATATCTATGACATGGCAACTGCAGTCAAGTCAAGATGTGGAAACTCCCACTGAACTGATTAGGTTGACTTATGTACTTTAAGTACTGAACACAACTATCTGCTATAACAGAGCTGTCTGCATCTTCCAAGGCTAAAACCCTGACTGAGAATCTTCTCCATGCTGCATGATATCAGGCCCTTCTACCGATTTTGGGAACAGGTTTTTTGCTAATATATGAGGAGTCTAATTAGGTCTGTAAGAAAGAAACAGCAGGTCAAAATGTGCACTGTGCCATTCTTAAAACCTTAACTGAATGCCCGATGGACCTGACAAATCCCTCTGCTTGACTTAGCTCTGGAGCATAACATACATGAGCTGCTAACCTGTAATGGTAACAATTGGAAGCTTATTTTGTATCAGATGGGATACAACGCAGGAAACTTCCTATCTGATGCTTAGAGTTCCACATAGTCAAGTAAAACTATAAAATGTATTAAACAAATTCATAGATCACAAAGTGGAATGACAGAAGCAGGATCAACTGTCACTGCCACCAGTACGCTGCAGATTCACACACAGCTCTTCAAGCACTTGAAGATCTTCCACTGACCAAGACCCACAACATCTTAGGAAGTAGCAAAACATTATCACCACATTTTCCAAAGAGGTTATGAGAGTGCTAGGAGGGAACGGTAAGTCACTTAACTGTCCTGAACTGATACAGTGAATCAAAGAGCTTAGAACAAAGCTAAGTGTCATGACCAAGTTTCTTGTTCTCATTTGCTCTTTCTAGAAGATCCTCCCTTCCAGGTCACTAGTGCAGCATTTCTCAATTATTACCTCCCCTCTTGAGGATGAATTTTAATGGTCTTGAATCATCCGAGAAAAATACCTCCAAGCTCCCGAGAAAAACCTTACCCAAATAAGACTATAAGCCTGAGGTATCACCTCCCAACCTGGCCCTACAGTCCCCAAAAACCAGCCAGTTAAAAACAGCTCACTCACTGGATCCCAAAGGAGATGAGAGAAACGCTGACCACCAGCAGGTCTAAGATGTTGAAATAGTTTCTGCAGAAGGAGCCCTTATGGAGGAAAGCCCCATATGCGGTCATCTGCAGGAAGGCACATGAAGATACAAACACACTTTGCCATTAGCATCTGTTCACAAACCAAAACCACCTGGTTGTTTTCAGAGTATGTAACTGGGGAGGGGCAGTATTTCTAAAGTAGCAGACAGTTTACCCCCAGACCCCAAAGGAGAAGCTGAATCCCCATTGAAAGAAGAGAGAGTGAAGAAGACAGTAAGATAACCATGAAAGACCTAACTATGGAAAGACAATACTAGGTTCAATGAGGAAAATAAGCACTTTGAGTGCATAAAGTACAGAACATTTAGAATTAGCAAAGCAGCAGAATGACTGTTTGCAAAAACTATTCTTTGCAATCATATGCTTTTCCCTTTTTCTTCAATGGCAGAGGACACTCGTGAGCATGATGCTTGTAATATATAAAGGCCTCCTTAGCTGAATTGAATAAAAAATACAAAGTAAAAATGGCTCTTTTGTAATGTTTTTCAATGCTTAGACCATCTGCAGTGGACAGTTGAACTCTCATCCCTCTGTAAAGAGAAAACGGAATCCCTCAGGGATTTGATGCTGTAGAGCTGAAGCAACAGGAGGAATTCCTGCTCTTTTCAGTTTGCTCCTTCTGTTCAGCTCAATCCTCTATCCCTTTTTCTATCCTTATCCAGCTTCCTCCATTTTTATTCTAGAAGCCGTTGCATTTTCCCCTTGGTTTTCCTTACAAAGCCCAAGGTACAATTCCTTGAGAAAGAGTTGTTTCTTTGCGGAGGTAATCATTAAGAACATCACCCAGCAGAGGAAGGGAAAAAATTTATGTATTTTTACAAGGGGGTCTCTGCCCTGTCTGGGTATGAAGGGGTATTGAATACCTGCTGGCTTTGAGGAGGATGTCACAGCTCCAGAATTGGATTAAGTGACAGTGTAAACAGAATGGGTCTCAGCCACAATGTCAGACCTAAACGTTGCTGAGCTCAAAATGTGAAGTTTAGACTGAGCTCTGTTAACGAATGTGACTAAATTAGTCTGGCATAGTTAAAGAGGGTGGAGTGATGGGGATATTTGTACCACCTACCTTAGACTCAGTGAGCGATCTAATGTAGCTGCTTTGAAGAAACCCCATGCCCACAACCACTAATGTCCCTTTATTATCTGGGTTGGGAACACAGGCTTCTAAATTTGGTCCTCTGAATCTCATCTAAATTAGATGTCTAATCTTGAAACAGACATCATGAGACTGTTCCTCAATGACAAGCTCCAGCCAGACTCCTAGCGAAGAAGTGTGAACTAGAAACAGACTGGAGTTTTCTGGCTCCCACTAGTAGCACAGGACAGCATATCTACTAGTGGTTTCCAGCCAGACCTACCTGTGACAACTTTATTTAGAGAAAGGTGGAAGGGCACATGGTATATCAGGCTATTTTTTTTCACCAAACATCCATCACACCAGGGAACTGACTATCAATCAGTCAGACAGAACTCAGAAGGGGAGGAAGTATAAACTCTGGTCTTGGCTTAGAATTTATACTTATAGACATTCAGTTAGGAAAAGGGGGACGGGTTCTTGCCATAACAAAGGTGGTAAAGATGCCCTTTACTGATTAGATTTTGTATGGCAATCTTGAAAGAAAGGAGGCACCATTGAAATCAGGAGGGGAAGCTCTGCTGAGCTTAAGTTCTATACAAACTGTGGTTCTCTCAAGCCCATTGATATTTTGTTTTCTCTGAAGAGACTCTCAAAGAGGGTATAATCCATGTCTACCTGCTATCTGGGGTATTGAACGATCTTTTAGGATGCCAATTAAAAAAATTAGTGGTCCCTTTGCTAACATTTACCAGACTCCACCGTGGCAGTGTGGGACTTGTAAGTGTCACCAGCAACATTAGGGCACATGAAACTTGCTTCTCTACAGCTTCGAACATCCTATCACTATTTATTCTTTTGTTTCATACTATTTATGCTAACTTTGCTGTTGTGCAAAACGTTGTCCTCAGTGCAAAGAAGCAGAGAAACAACCACTGAGAAACCATGCAACTTGTGGGACAGGAACTGACGGGATAAGAACAGAAGAATTTCTTAAATATTTGTAGTCCTTGCACTCCTCTCCCACTTGAACCCAGGTTATATCGAGGGCTGTTGAAATAAATCCACTGACATTAACAGGGGGACATCGGGAAGGCTGAGGTACTACGAAGTACTCTCCCCTGGTGAAAACTGAGCAATAAGCCAACAGGTTGGGTTAGGTTCTGCTTCCACTCAAGTCATTAGCAGTGACACCCTTTGCTTCAGTGGGAGCAGAATTAGAATGAGTTCAAACAGGTGGCTTGAACTGTGGTTTTATTTTTAAATGTTGCTGTTGAGATGTTTTCCTTTTCTGACAGGCCTTTTTGATCAGCCATTTGGTATGTGCACGCTCAGATTCATTGTGTAAACACAGATGCACACTGCACGCAAGCATAACATGTACATCTCTTTGAAGAACATTATGGCTTTAGTGGTTTTAAGTCATATCAAAAGGCACGTTTCTCTACTAAAATATGCAGGGGCCACTGTGCTTGCCAGCATTCAGTATGGATACTGTTATTAGGGTCTTGAGCTTCAAGATTTGAACAACTCTAAGGTACCGCCTGCTAGCACTTAGAACCAGCTTGCTGAGAAAAAAATAAAGCTGCCAAGTGAACCTAGCATTTAGAAAGCCAGAACTTTGCTCAATTACTGTTATTTAAATTATTAGCCTATCATTTGGGGAAAATTAGAGTTAAGAACAAGGCAGCCTATTTTTATTTTCTTCTGAGCTAAACCATTCCCCTGCACATTTCCCTTGGTATACAGCACATTTCTGGGAAACGGGAAGCTAGGTTATAAACAGGCGATGCAGCAATTTTCATTTGCAGCTACAGTCCTTGGTGTTTCACTGATTTTTATTCTCAGTTACCTTTCCAAACCTAAAATGTGAGCTTCTGCACTGCACTCCCTACTTGACTGTGCACCCTGTAACCTTATAGAAGTCATCAGCCACCCTCTGGCTCAGCCTCATGGCTTGTGCAAAGTAGAGACATTCTCTTTGGGTTGTAGCGATGTATAAGAGGAGGTGTGTATATGTATGTGTGTGTGTATTTATGTATGGATATTAGGACAAATTTCTTCACCGAAAGGGTTGTCACACACTGGAACAGGCTGCCCAGGGAAGCGGTGGAGTCACCATCCCTGGAGGTACTTACAAGACAAATAGATGTGGTGCTTAGGGAAAGGTTTACTGGTGACCCGGCAGTGCTGGGTTAATGGTTGGACTTGATCTTAAAGGTCTCTTCCAACCAGAGCAATTCTATGATTCTATGAGGTCAGGGTTCCTTGCACAGCAAACAAATGCTGTTTTAGAAAGACTGGCCAGGGCAGAGAGATAAATTTATGGAGTGATGGCCTTTTTCTTGGTTCCCTCTTACTTTTTCCAACAGGATCATCCTTTCATTGTGATTCCCCTACAAAGCATTGTTTTGATATAGGCCATGAATTACAAGTCTGAATATCAAAATTTCACAGAGAAATAATCCTTTGTGTAGAGATAATAATGGGGTTTAAAAAAAAGAAAAAGAGCATGAAAGAAAGAAAGAAAGAGAGAAAGAAAGAAAGAGAAAGAAAGAAAGAAAAAGAAAGAGAGAAAGGAAGGAAGGAAGGAAAGAAAGAAGAAAATGAGTGTATTGCTCAGATTGGTTACCTTAAGAATAATTTCTAATGTAAAGATACTAGTGAAGACATAGTCTGCATTGCCTAGGATCTGAAAAATAAGCACAATTGGGTTAGTGGTACTGAGCGTGACCCAGGAACAAACAGGCGTGTGTGTTAGCAACAGATAGTGGCAGAAAACTAGTAAGCTTGTGAACAAGTAATGGTAGAGAAGATCGGCACTTTACCTTCAGAGCAATTTCAATGGTGAAAATGACAGTAAAAAATATATCAAAATAAAAGAGAATCTGTAAAAACAAAAGGGAATAGGAGTGGGGAGGGTAGATCAGTGACTGATCACTTGAATGGAAAATCACAGTTCAAAATCAAATACATATGCCTTTTAACAAGGGAACAAGGAGGACTATATAGGAAATAGTTTTGTAACGATGTCCTGTTGAAGGCAGTAAAGGTCCTGGCACAGAGGACAAGAAGCACATTGCATGAAATCTTTTCTGAATTACAATCCCATGAGGACTCTAGAGACAAATTAAGTTTTTGGTTGTTGTTGCGGAATTTTCTTTCTTTCCTTTTTTTAAAAAAAAATATCTGGTAAAGAACAGACAATTCAAGGGTTTTCCCAAACAGACTTTCAAACTGAGAATACAAGGATGTCTGGTCTCCCAGTGGAAACCTGAGATTCCTTCTTATTAACTTCCATTCAGGCTTGTTCTGTGCGTCTCGCAAAGGAAGAAAAGCAAACTGCAAATTCACACTCTAGCTACTTTTTTTTTTCTCTATCCTGATTTGCCCTGGGTTAGGATGAACAACAAAGACTCTGCCAATTGAACAGAATCCCAGCTCTTGTATTGCAACCACAATTTGGTCATGTGCTAAAGGTGCCTGACTTAGATCTTACATCTTTCTGTTGGCATCCTGGGTAATAGGCAAGCTGAAACACTCATAATTCCCATTAACTTAGATCTGGTGATGGGCATATTGGTGGCATGCATAGCAGACCACAAAAAGTGGCCCTAGAGTGTCACAGAAGGC
This sequence comes from Eurystomus gularis, assembly GCA_013400335.1. Taxonomy (NCBI): domain Eukaryota; kingdom Metazoa; phylum Chordata; class Aves; order Coraciiformes; family Coraciidae; genus Eurystomus; species Eurystomus gularis. The sequence goes on along the minus strand of VZZY01024564.1, from coordinate 11,918 downwards.
AACAGCAAGTCTGGAAGTGTAGTGATTTTCAAAGTAGCAGTATCAGGGACAGAAATGTCTTTCAGTGCCAATCAACTGACATCCCACAAAAGCAAATGAGAACTTTCTTATTGACTACTGGGACCAAAATTGAACTCTCATTGTTTCCAATGCATCCCAATGCTATCTACACTACAAATGGCGAAAATCAAAAGTATTGTGCCCTTGGATTACTGTTGTTTTACCATTATCAAGTTCTAAACAGAAAGGCAAATATATGGAAGCTGAAAACTGACCATTTGTGAAATTTAAACATTTACTGCTAAAACACTAATAAACATACAGCAGTAAATGGCCCTCTTCCATCCCACAGGTGTTTGTTGTATCTCAATGCCCATCCCCTAGTTCAGATTTATCAGTGGTTAGATTCTTACAGCTTGGTATGGCATGGGCAGAGGCATAGCTACTGCAAACTACAGGGTTATTTTAAGATTGCACCATTTAAGCACGATTCAAATCTGGACTAATCTGCTGACACTGAATGTCAAATGGGAGGATGCATCACTTACTGCTGCTGTCTAACAAAATACTTCAGGTCACTGCTCAGTTTTCGACCCCAGGTTGATTTCACTTCTTCAAGGCTATCTTAGGCTCTATCAATTTTTGCAACTCAGAGAATTAAAAAAGGGCCATTTAAAGGATGGACAGTTCTCAATTGCATCCTATATTAATTTACACATATTATAACTGGGAATATCCCCTTGCGCTGCTGCCTTGTAGGTCCTGACATTTGGTCATCATATGCATGGAATAATTTTATAATCAACGGCCTAGATTCATGGGTACTCTCAGGCTGTTTTGCATGACTTCACCAACATAAAGCAGCCATAAAATTGATTAAAGTGGGTGATTAAGCTGTATCTGCAGCTGCTTTACATCACCAGAGCACTGCAAAGCAGCTAGAACATACTGGTGAAGCTGCCCCCAAAGCTGCAACTAGTAAAAACGTCCCTTATAGATGAAACCATGCCTAATGAAAATCATCACTGCTTCACCTGTGCAGGCAGTACCATTTATCAACAGGCATGTTTATTATTATTTAAAAATAAATTCACTCTAGAATATATTAAAATGAATAAGCACCTTGTCAAGGGGCAAACAGGAGAATGATGTGAATGCACAAAGTCTTAGGACTTGCTTGGGGTTTAAAGGCTGCTTGACCAGACTGGGGAGGCACTTCCAAAAACTTGCTGCCCAAGGCCTGTGTGACACAAAAAAGATGCAGCCACTAGCCTGCCCTGGGACTGAAGCGGTGTCCAAGCCTCTTTGCTAGCCCTTCCTGTCTTCCTGCTCTGGGACAGTTTTTGTCAACAGCAGCACTTGTCTGCAGGAGTCCTTGGGCACGGGTTAATGCTTCATATGTTGTCCCAGAGTGAAGGCAGAGGCAGTTTGCTTTCAGCTTGCTTGCTTGCTTTGCCTCCTAGGCCTCTGTGTGGGCACAGGGCGGGACACAATCTTACTGTTCAACTGTCAAAGTGTAAAGGCAGGTGACATTTGCAACCCAAACATCTTGTCAGTGTCCCCTTGCATGATACAATTTAAACATCTGTACCTGCAAAAATTAAACACAGATTTTCATGCATCATCAATGGGTTCAAATACGCAAACCTTCAGCTCTTTTATCCAGGACAACCAGCTTTGACTTCTTTTTTTCTCATTTAAATCTCTCTGCTATGGATTCTGCATCAGCTTTTGTGGCATGTCAGAAGCCCATATGCCAGCTGACATCATGCTGCAGTGCTAATACATATTGACATATATTTATCCCTCCATGGTGGGCACACTCAGCCATGCACAAGTGGGTCAACGGTGGCACAGGTTTGACTATATCATTTAGTGACATTATTTCAGGACAAAATAAAAAGCAGTTAGGCTCAGGAATAAACCTTCACATTCCCTGCATGCACATAAGTGTTTAAAGGCATGTTCAGGCCAGGATATTTCAGGGAGGTAGAACACTAAGCATTAAATTAAGATTTTATTATTAAACAACAAAAATATTGTCCCACTCTTTAAGCCTAGCAAGCTCTTCCAGCATAAAAGCACCAAAATACCACTGCAGACAGCAGAGATCAGATGTCTCACATATGACTGTTGACTCCTCTGATTTCTGCAATGACCCCAGATTAATGGAAACAACCATTGGCAAAGCTAAGGGAGCACTGAAAGTTTCAAAAGGCTAATAAGAATGGTCAGGAAAGAAGGTGAGAATGTACCTCCACGCTAAATTCCTTCCTCTCCTTCCCCCAGGCTGGTGAGGAGAGGAGCACAGCATATTTTCTAAGGATTATCTGAAATTTAATGATAGCTTTGCAGCTTGCATTCAAATAGTCTGATTCTAACCTTGATGACACCAATTTCCCTCAGAGGGACTGCATCAAACTCAAGAATGTTACTCCTGATTTACACCAGTGTAAACAAGGCAAAAATCAGGCCCTGGGCTTTTTTAGTTCAAAAGAAATCATGAAGCAGGAGGGCAAATGTTCCAAAGGGAACCTGCAAATCCCTCAGATTAGAATTATCTGCATCCCAATCAGTCTTTCTACAGCCCTTTTCTAATGCCTTAATCCCAGGAAATAATAATTTTGCTTCAGCCTCCTGTCCTTCCTTCCCCAACCCACGCTTCTGAAATGAACCAGAGGCCAAATTCTGCACTGACTCATGATCCCTGCAAAACCCAATGATTTCACACACAGCCTACAAAAGGCACAAATCAGGGAAGGGAGTCACTCCCAAAGCCTCTGATGCAGTCTTTTCTGCCTTTCCTGGCTTCAATCCATGATCTGCATGTGCCACGCTTCTAATACACCGTGAGGGAAGGAGGATGGGAAGCATACTTGGTTCCTAAAGGAGAGGTGTCGGACGGGGTCCTCAGCTGCCAGGGAGATGCTGCTGAGCAAGATGAAAAATAGGATCAGGTTGGTGAAAATGTTATCGTTAACGATTCGATGGCAGTGGACACGAAACCTGCAAGAGAAAGGAGAGGCACAACTTTATCTCTCAGAGAAGAGCAAGACCTGGGAAACCTTCCCTCCCCTCCTCTTTTGCCAGCAGGACGGGCACTGGAGGATTGCTCTGCAGAGTAGCTTCTCTCTGCCCCAGCAGCAGGGAGAACGATGGGGTCAGGCAGCTGTGCTTGGCCCTGCTGGGTGCTAGGCAGCCTTGGCTCTCCACATCGTGCAGTGATGCACATGGAGTGACTGGCTGCCTGCAGGACTCATGTTCCGTGCATTTGAATGGAGAATAGTCACTCTGTTCTGACAGAGCCTTTTGTGATTTGGATGTGGTCTGAAAATTGCCAACCCAAAATCATATCTCTTGCTTCCGTTTGCAGAACCATTCCCCATACATTTAAGGGGGAAAGCAGCAGAAACAGGCTTCGAGGTGGCCAATCTCTTTCTGAGCAGTGGCTGGAGAATCACTGAGCAGCAGCTATGGGGGATCTACCTTGCTACCAGGGCACTGACCAGGCCAAATACATATAGGGCAGGCTGGCATTTGCAAAGGTCTTCTGGGAGGACATCATGTCATTCAGGGTGTCTGCTAAACATCAGTTCTTGGTGCTCTTAATGGGAAACTAGTAGGTAAAGAAGTAGCAGTCTCCCATCAAACAGCAGCATGTTTAGAGAACCTTCTATATGTTGGTATCAGGATACAGGGAGTTAAACCTCATAACAGTCTTGTGCGTAATTCTGGAGGCACTTCATTCATCTATTTAGCTCTACTTTGGCTGTTAAGCCTCCAAGCCCCTATTATAGCAATTTTACAGATGACTGCAGAGGTTAATTTACTTCTTCAACAAGAGACAGTGGGCGGGTGGCAAAGCTGGCATTAGAGTCCATGAGTCCCAATCATCATCAGTCCCTCCCTGCTGCACATACCCAAGGAGAAGTGGCACAAGCCCTGCTGTGGAAAGACTGGCTCTGAATTCAGCTGTGCTTTTACAGCCCTGCCTTACTTTGGGGCTGTGTTTAGAGACCAGGTCTGCAAGGGAGATGTTGGGATACAGGGTACTGCACAGACCATCGGGCAATGAGCGTATTTCTTCACCCTTAGAAAGATATATTCCCCTGTGTCATAGCTCAGCCCTCCACTCAGTGCTGGTCTCACACATCTATGTCAGAAAGACAGGTGAGGCAATGTGAAGCCACATTGCAGGAACCCAAGGGAAGAGCGTGAGAGAAGAATTATCACCCTCGGAGCTACGGGCTCTCATCCTCCTCCTTCCTTTTCTTCTATGCTCATTCCAGATGCATATGAATGAGCAGAGACACGTGAACTCCCCACTGAGAGTGGATTTTGAGCAGCCATTAGGTCAGGAAGCTCCTACTTCATGCTTGACTGATTGCATGATGGTTTGCTTGCAATTTTGGACCTGAATATGTTGGGGAATTCCAACTACTGACTTGTCTCCACGTCTTTTATTTCCAAAGCTTTCATGATTTATGTCTTCAAACCACCTTGCAGGTGCCACGAAATCCCATTGAATATTGCCAGGGGAGTCTCTACAGTTGTACTTTCATGAGGATTTCATGCCAGGGCCTTTAAAGGTCTTGGTAAAAGGAGGTCTCTGGTATGAACTGCTGAAATGGAGTTCTGCGCCACATAACCTTTGGGGCTCAGTCTGAAAGGGTTACCTGCTCTCCGCCTCCTTGTTCCAGCTAAGCAGCCTCTTAAATACCTGTTGTTAGGACTGAAGATGAAAAAAGCACTGGCATCAGGCATGGGCACAGCCTTTTCCTTGAGGTGTAGCTCAGACATTGGGCGAGGTCGAGGGCCAACAGGCATCTCAGGTTCTTCCTCATCTTCCTCTGCTGCAAGAAGCATTTTTGTCTTTTAATGCAAAATACAACCCATTATGGAGTTCTAGGGTATTTCTCTCTGTCATAACTAGAGCTAAAAACTAAGAATCATTAAATTAGGATGATGGAAGGTTGAGGTTCCTTGTCCACTTCCTTTCCATCCACTGCCCTGTGCTCACCTTGGCAGACTTTGATCTAATCTCTCTGTAAAATCATCAATGCTGCTAAACCCACAATAGCCTCATAACAGGCTCTTCAGATGCTCCACTGTCCCTCCTGCAAAAAAAGCTTCTTCTAATGACTGACTTGAACAATCCTTGTTATGGTCTAAATCCATTTTCTATTTTCTTATTTTCCATGGACACTGAAAATAGAGAATTCCCTTCCTCTTACAGAAGGCTTTTACATACTTGAGGACCATTATTATTGTGCCTCTGTGAGGATTTCTGGTTCCTAGAGCAAAACGACAACTGTCTTTCCTGGGGTGCTGTGTTCCCTGGGTCTCTGATCATTCTTGCTACTTTCCTTCAGATTATCTGCAGGATTAGCCAGCAGGTCAAGAGAGGTGATTCTCCCCCTTTACTCTGCTCTTGTGAGACCCCACCTCAAATACTGCGTCCAGTTCTGGTGTCCCCACCAGAAGAGAGACATAGATCTGTTGGAGCGTGTTCAGAAGAGGGCCACAAAGATGATCCAAGGGCTGAAGCACCTTTGCTACGAGGACAGGCTGCGGGAGCTGGGGTTGTTCAGTCCTGAAAAGAGAAGACTTCGGGGGGACCTAATAGCTGCCTTCCAATACCTGAAGGGAACCTACAGGAAGGCTGGGGAGGGACTTTTTACATGAGCATCCACTGATAGGACAAGGGGTAATGGGTTTAAGTTGAAGGAGAATAGATTTAGATTAGATTTTAGGAAGAAATTCTTCAGTACGAGGGTGGCAAGACTTTGGAATAAATTGCCCAGAGATGTTGTGGCTGCCCCCTCCCTGGAGGTGTTCAAGGCCAGGTTGGACAGAGCCTTGAGTAACCTGATCTAGTTGAGAGGCATCCTTGCCAATGACAGGGAGGTTGGATTAAATGATCTCTAAGGTCCCTTCCAACCTAGGCCATTCTATGATTCTATGATTAAGCTGCAGTTGAGGTTTTAATGGTGCAGAGGAGAGCTGGATTACTTCTTATATCTTATAATACTAACTTCCTGTTTGAATGTCCTTCACAGGAACTTCTTTGCATTACACTCTGGCATTAATTTGCCATCAGTTTCTGACTTGCACAAAGCACAGATTATTTACCACAGAATGGCTGCCTAACCTGTCACTCTCCCACCTCTGCATTTGTGCTGCTGACTATTCCCCGAAGTGGCACTTTGACTTCATCCATATTGAACTGCGTCTCATTTTCTTCAGACCACTCCTCCAGTTTATCAAGATATGTGTTTCTCCTCCTTGTAAGGCTCTCCATGGAGCCACTGCCACATCTGGGATTGTGTCTGGATGAGCGCATGTATGCCCCAGTGCAAATATCAGGCACGGGCACTTTGACTTGTAGCAATCAGAAATTCTTAGAATTGTCCCCTTTCACAAATCATTGGGAAGAAGATTGAAAAGGTGGAAAAAGGCTGTGACGCTCAAACCTGATGCCAATGGAGCAGATCTCCAGGCACTGTGCAGATCAATGAGCACTCACAAGGGAAAAACTGCAGAGATGGGGACTAAGTGGTATGTGAAAGGGAACTTTCCAGCTTTGAGGATTTCTTCTACCTGCAGAAGTCAGATGCTGTTTTGTAAATGATGTGATAGGATTTTGCTATTTTAAAGATCTCAGTCCTCTCACTTAATCAGTGAGACAGGAAAATGTATTTAAAAAAAGGAACCTGACACCTTAGATGCAACTGATTCATCTTCCAGCAAATGCAAGGGAGGAAACTAGTTAAAAGGTTTATCTTAAGTCCTTAAAGTCAGTTAAATTCCAGGAAGAGCCTGTTCCTTTAGGGTCAGGTACTGTACTTGATCTGGTAATGGACATATCAGAAAGAATACATGAATCAGCACATATCCTAATCTAGACATTGGAGGCAGGAGAAAAGTGGCCTTTTCAATGCAAGTCATTATTACATGCAAATAAAATTCTTTCTTTACACTTACAGTAATGAGCGTTCAGCTCAAATTCACTTGATAGATTTTTGTATAAATGTTTGAGCTGGTACACAGAGTTTATACTTTGGAAGATGCTTTATTTTTTAACATCTCAATTTTATGTTGTAAGATACTTTATAATACTGGCTTTGGCTGAAGAAACATTCTTTCAGAAGTACTTTTGTGCATAGGACTTGTAAAATTGGTGCTAATGCTCACATTTATATAATATTACAATACTTTGCACTCGCACCTTTTATCTACAGGTTTCAGAGTGGGGTGACAGTGAGGCGAGCAAATTCTTCTACTTTAGCAGCAGAATACTGATGCTCATGATAATGTGGCATATTTGAGACTCTTACTTAAGAAAACTAGTATTCAGAGTCCTTGTTTGGTGCCTTCACTGTTAGATCATTCTTTTTCTTTTACTCAGAAAAAAACCCCAATGGATGTTTATCTTTTTCTCCTGATTCCCTTCCCATGCTATTGAGGGGGCGTGGGGAGCAGTGAGCAAGGAGCTGTGTGGTGCCTAGCTGTTGGCTAGGCCTAAACCATGATGAATGCTTAAATAACACTTAAACGGGTATGGAACAATGCCTCAGGAAAATGGACTCTTAGCAGAAGCACCCACCCCATGAAGACCATAAAGAACATTGTTCCTCTATTCTTTTTCTTATGTCTGACATACATCCAGTAATACATGAATGATTCTGGCAGCCACATACCTTCAGGCTGGAAAACACATTCAGTTCTTTAGTCATAGGTAAAGAATAATGTTCTAAATATTTTTCATTTAAAGCAGAGTCTAGGGCACAGAAGAAAGGAAACCCTGAGACCCAAATATGCAAAGAATAACATGATTACATGTTATTACTAGGTTACTACCTCAGCTATCTACCTGCCTTACAGAAACAGTATGTTGCACAGTTGCCAGCATCTGTAGAAGAAAAGGTCAACATGATATTCACAGATGGGCTAGGCAGCACATCGGCTGCAATCCAACACTTGTCCTTGCACTGTTTTCTATACCTAAGTATATTTATGTTTAAAAAGTGACCCTTCTAGTCAAGCTTGCCATGAAATCATAAAGAAATACGACTCGGAGCTGCCAAATTCAGATTTTGGTTTGAACTCTCCTAAAGTTCAAAGACATTAAAATCTGGGACCATCCTCTTGAATTATGCTTCATTAGAATGGGGATGTCCCTTTGGTTGTGAAGCCATAAGCACACACAGGCTACAGTGCAGCTTCAGTGAGAAATTCAGTGATGGGGATTTTTTTTTACTATACAAAGCCCAGAACTCCTGTGTAAGGACATTGCTTTGCTTCAACCTCCCATGAATCATCCCAAGCTTTTACCTTCAGCTGACGTTCTGAATTCTTTGTCTGTGTCTGTACTAGACTGCAAGACTAGCTCCCTGTCTTCCTATAATAAACATATCATCATAATAATCCTTCTAGTGTACACAAATCTCTGGAAGAACTAGTCTCTCCTTCCAGCGAAGAGGATAGGTATACACAGAGTTTTCTGGGGGCTAAGAGAAACAACGTGTAGCAAATAGAGTCAGAAGAGTTTACTGAGAAAACTGGTTTAGGCAGCAGAAACAAATAGGAAATTGAGCACAGTAGGTTGAGAGAATAAAGGAAAAACAAATTAAGTGACCATTTCAAATTGTTTTTGAACACTGGGTTAGGGTAAAGGATGATTTCAGAGGATGGAATTGTACAGAGCCATGGAAAGGTCACAGGCATTAATGGCTTAAATCATACAAAGAAAATAGGTAGGACCAGCTGACTGCATCTAAGAAGCAATAGATGCTTCACTCAAAGTACAACTGAAATGGATCCATATGCAAGCAGGCAATAAAAGGTGTGTTCCCAGATGGGCCATGTATGGCTGCACAGCATCTCCTGTGCCATAGCTGGACTGAGCAGCAATCAGCAGAAGGATCCTGGATTGCTCAGATGGCCACAAGGGAACTGGACACGGTACATGTGAGGATTGGGAAATTCTTGCTTGCTAATGCTGGGGAAAGCCTTGGAGCCTTGTTCCCCAGAAGTGACTACATAAGGCAGATGTGCCATGCCACATCAGGTCTGAGAGGGTCTTGGTGTTTCTGAGCTTTATACAGCAGAATGGAATAGATGACTATGGTAAATCTGACCTAACAAGGGATTTAAAAAACTTTACTGCATCTGAACCTTATAGTTGACTTCCATGAACTCTGGAAGAAGTGGTCAGGTAATTTTGTGAGCTGTTAGAGTGCAATGTCACTCTTCGCAAAGAATTGATAAACAATTTAGGGAATAGGCTTGTTTAGAAGTGGCATCACAGAATGGCAAATAACCAAGATGCTGTCCCTTTGCATTTCTAATACTTCAGGAGACAGGAGAAAACCTGACCATCCATTCAAATTTTAGGTTCTTTTCAAAAGTATACCAAGCCAGGAGTTAAAAGTGTTTTTACTTATTTTTCTGCACTCTAATCTTATTCATGACCACTGATACAATATCCATGACACAAGCTGTAGATATAGATTTTGGTCATATAGTTCACATGCTGGACTATTTCTAAGCTATCCACAGAAGGTAACCAAAACACAATTCTGTTATCAGTAGGCTTAAATTTGATATACAGGTGACTGTACCTTCACTTTAAAAATTGTAATGGTCTGAAAATCCAAGCCAGCTGAGAAACAGAAAACAGAACTGTATCAGGCTGGTTTAATTTGTGCTTCTGACTAAAGACTTCCACAAGCCCCTTAGCAACTGAGGATGTGTGGCCAGTAAGTACCCATCTCTATAGAGGTGCTGGGAAGATTAAAGCCAGAGTGATCTGCCCTAGGTAATGTTAAAACAATATTGCACGGTGTTGGAACCACACTCTATTCCTGATAAATGGGCTATAAATACAGATGAATACAAGTATAGCAAGTGTAGTGATTTTTTGTACTGAAAATCAAATGCAATGAACAGTTTTCCTTTTTGCTTGTCTGAAACCCTTGTCCATCTATTTAAAGTGAAGTATTTTGTACCTTTTTTTACCCTATCACATCAACCCATTATCAGATGTTTATTAGGAATCGCGGAATAGCAGAGAATGTGTTTTATTACCTATTACATCCTGTTACACAATCATAGAAATGCAGAAGAGCAGAGCAGGGAAGGATCATAAAAAGCCCCATGGTTCATGCCTCTGCTAAGCCAGGATCAACCAATTATCATATCTAAGCCTTCTCTGGCAGATATTTTTTTAATCTGTTCTTAACAACATTCAGTGATGCTGATGCTGATCTTCCACAACCACCATCACAATCTTTTCTAGCCTCACCATTGGAAAATTCTCATGTGGTATGAATCTTAAATCTGTTACTACTTCATAATGGAGATAATTCCCCTCCTACCTGTAACGGGCTTTTATGCATTTGAAGACATTTCTTCTGCCTTTCCTAGCTCAAACAACCACAATTACTTTAATCTTAGTTCTTGCTTCCTATGAACATTGCTTTCACCATGCTCTTCTACAGTCCATTCACTTCAGCCCCACTACTCCTAAGCAGAGCACCCAAAATGAGATATGATATCCCCACTGAGATCTTATCAACGGTCAACAGAATAAAACAAGTGCTTTCATTGCAATTCATTTAGCTTTCATTGGCCAATTAGAAGAATCCCATAACTGGACTAAAGGGGCCTGTTTTCACTGTTTATAAATCTTACTATTTGCTTGCCTTTTGAAAGACAGCAAAACGTTAGCACCTATTGAGCTTGTGATCACAAGGTTCAGATTCTTTTCTCAAGGACTGTTACCTAACTAGCTGTCACCTAAGATCCTTTATTTGTGAGTTGTTTACTCCTGTCTATGTGTAGATCCTGGCACTTTCAATTTTATTTAGACTATTTATCCAGTTCCTCAAGAGCTCTTTGAATTCTAATGCTGTCCTCCAGCAGGCTTCCTGTCCTTCTTAGCTTCACATCATCTGCAAATGTAATAAGCATATTTTCTCTTCTATCATTCAGGTCATTAACAATGAACTGAAATGAACTCAGGACAGGCTCTTGTATTGTAGAACCTTTCTTGGGCCATCACTACTCTCCTCATAAGGGGTCTGACCAATTTCTCTCCCAATCATCTAGATCATGTTTTTCTAGCCGGCTTATGAGAATGTTATAAGAGACAGTCAGAAGCCTTAGCAAAGCTAAAGAACATGGCATCTACTTCTTTTCTCCTGTCTACAAGTCTTGTCAGCCCTTTTAGAAGAAAAGGGCAGTTTGACATGATTTGTTCTTGGCAAATCTATGTTGGCTGCTAGTCGTGTCCTTATCTTGCAGTCATATACTTTGTTTAATCATTTGTTCCAGCACTTTTCCAAGAATGGAAGTTGAACTGACCAGCTTATAATTCTTCTGTTCCAACCCCAGCCCCCACTCAGGATCTCTTGAAGAAAAACTGCTCAAAATCCTGAGATTTCTTCAACCAATCCACAGGGAAGTCTGCTGTCTTCCTGAGGCCAAGGTAAGAGACATCACCAGAAAGCTCCCTAGTTTGATAAAGTCCTCAGACTATTACCTGCTGGTGGGTTTTCAAGCTGGTAGTGAAGAGTTAGTAAGAAACTCTAAAGCAATCAAAAGGGACTTCCAACCCAAGAGTCAGGTGTGAAAGTGGCATCTTCTTCAGTCCTTTCAGTAGCAGGGAAGAATTTCGAATGGAGTAGGCAGTCCCAGCTGATGAACACGTAGCTCTGAGGCTGGTGTCATAGGCAGAACTTGGGTTTTTTTGACCTTGGGACTTTCTACTCCTCATCGGGTCTACCGATGCCCAATAGCATACACCTCTCACAGAAAGGGAGAAGAATTCTCATTCAAGAGCTAGCTGGACTAATTGATAGGGCTCTAGATTTGAAAGAGGGAAAGGGCCATAGCAGGCTGGTCAGTGATGAGCA
>VZZY01024563.1:0-43162 GCA_013400335.1 Eurystomus gularis | reverse complement strand
ACAACAGTGAGAGAAACAATGTACAAAACAAGCAATACCACATGAGTGAACAGGTGGACTGGACACCGTGGATGTGTGCACCCTCCCCAGCGTACCACTCGAAACTGGCGCTGAGGCATGACATCAGCATGGTATGGAATAGTCTGGCTGTGGCACCCCCAAGTGTTGAAAATTAACCCTGACCTGGCCGAACCAGGACAGACACAATCATATCATAAATCATCATTATCCAGTAAAGTCAAATGAGACTCTTGACACATTTCTCACAGATTAGGAACATCATCACTGGGAACAAACTGTGGTTATAAGGATTAATACAGAACCACCACACAAACAAACTGGCCAGCATTGTAAATATACTCTATTCTATTCAAACACACACACACACATATATATATTAAAAAAAAAAAAAAAAAAAAACAAAAAATTGGGTCTAATTGAAATTATTTTAACACACTGTGGTCAGATTCTGTCCTTATCTCAAGCCCAGTGCCCCACTTTGGGTGCCAAAAAGGCTGCGGTGGTTTAGTCCCTGCCAGGGCTTGAGCACCACGTGCTGCTGCCCCTCCACCCTGGGGTGGGAAGAGAAACAGGGAAAGCACAAAGCCCGGGGTCGAGATAAGGAGAATTTAATACGATAATGCTCAAGAAAACAGCAATAACAACAGCAATAAAACAAGGTACAGGACAAGGGACACAAAGTGCTCAGACCAGCGGAGTGGACCCAAACACATGCACCCTCACCTGGCATCAAAACTATGACATCAGCATGGTACGGAATAGCCATCTGTGACTCCCTCCCAACTCCTGCTGAAAATTAACCCTGTCCTGGCCGAACAATATAAAATACAGCTATTGTGAATTCTCATACTACATACATTAAAGACCTAAGTAATGACACTGGTCTGTGCAGATATTAATCAAACAAGATGTTTAAAATGGTCACCTTTTTCTTTCAAAAAGTATTTGTAATAGAAAAGAAAGGTAGGGAAAATTCACTTTTCCAGAAGAACTAGCATCTCCATAAAAGCATCAGTCTTACTATACTATGCTAACTTCTACACACATTAAAAATACTGTGTAATAGTGTTCTGTGTCATTTTACAAGAGCATAAATCAACTCTTCTTTCAATCCTTTGTACATTACTTACTGATGGTCTTGGAAGTAAACGTTTACAGACAGCAATTACCTCAACCTTAATTTGAAGACAAATACCATTAAAATTCTTAGACATATTTTAGCGCTCTGGCACAGAAGCAGGTACATAAACACAGGAAAGTCTTCTTCTTATATTATATATTATTGTATATATGGATCTATACTACTCCATATAAATTTCTCTGCATTGCCCTTCTTGCACTAGGAGAAGCAAGGAGACTGAGTCATGGGGATCCACAAGTTATGGGGTACACATGGCTCTCTTGACTATTTGTTTAATCTGTGTGGGGTACAGCATTACCACACTCCTTTCATATATTTATTTTAGTGCAGTGGCTGTAGGATTCTGAGAAGTGTTTCTGCAAGTGGAGGATATTTTTGTGAAATATGGAGCTCAGTGTTCCATGTTGAATCACACTTACCAAGTTTTAATATACACTCAAACAATAGCTATTGAATAAAAAAGTCAGAATAGACAATGACTGATAAAATAGCCTTCTTAATGACCATCAGTTTCACTATTGGTTTTATTACAAGACAATGGACACAAACAGAAACATAGGAAATTACATCTGAAAAAAGAAAAACCTTTTTTACCATGAGTGGTGAAACACTAGAACAGGTTGTCCAGACAGGTTGTAGAGTTTCCATCCCTGGAGGTACTCAGCATTTGACTAGACATGGTCTGAGGCAACGTGCTCTAGCTGAAACTGCTTGAGGAGGGTGATTGGAGTAGATGACTTCCAGAAGTCCCTTCCAACCTCAGTGATTCTGTGATTATGACAAAGGACAAAGTAGAAGTTTTCAGAAGCACCAAAATGAATTCACAACATACTATAATTTAGGGGTTTGTTTTTATAAAAATAGTGCTATTTCACCTAGGTTTTGTCTCTTTTCCCTCTATTCCTAAGCTACCAGTATCACAGTTTGAACAATCTCCTGCTACTCAATGATAAAAACTTTGCTGTAAGATTTGGGTCAAATCATTTCAGTGTTACTTCTATTAAGAACATTGGAGTTCTCTTCCCAAGTACAATACTAAAGGCACCGGAGTAGACAAATTACTAGGCTAGAATAAATTTACTGGATTGCCTTTGAGAAATTGTAATAATCAGAAATGTTAATAATTAATAATTATCAATAAAAGTCAGCCAGCTTTTCTTTAGTTATTTCCCATGGTCATTTCCACATTCAGCATTTGATTAATATTAGTTCATTGACCCTAAAGCAATTACCCAGTCATTATCAGACAACAAAATTAACTTCAGTAATAACGAACAATCAATATAATCACAAATATAGTATGTTTCTCATTAATGATCCAGCACTCAAACTTTAGTTTGTTTAATATCCAGGTTCAATAGTCCTTGTCTGTGTGCTTCACAATACCACATTCATAAGAGAATGCTTAGACCAGAAATCCATTCCTTTAATTGTCAGTCCTTTGTATGTGACATATTAGATTTTCCTCCTTCACATTTACATCTCAAAACATGTATTGGTAAATGTCCAACAGAAATTAAGCAAGTGCAGGTAAGTAGGTTTAAAATTCAATATACATCTACATTTACCCTCAAGCTCCCTTTTGAAATGATTCTGTGGTTAGAGAGTATAATTAATAATAGTTCAGACTTAATCAGATCAGTAGAACTACTGACTTGCAGATAAAGACAACTAACCTTACATACAAGATTTCTTGAACACCCTGTTTATATAATAAAACTCTCATGCAAAACATCTGCTATCTTATCGCTTATCTTACGCATCTTCATCTAGATAGAGATTCTTGAATGAAGTTGCTATTTCCTCCACAATGAAACTTCTACAAACTGAGATACAGATAGCACCATGTTTCTTCTACATGATTTCTCTGAGAACAGCAAGTATACCCCCTCTTAGCTCTAGAAGCGCTTACAGCATTTTAGATACATTGGCCTGTGGGATTTTCTATTTATATGATCAAAATTCTGTGACTATCTAATGGAATTTTGCTTAGTTAAAAAAACTTTATTATCTAAAATATTTCTAAAATTGTCTTTTAACTTATGTTAAGGCTACATGTGTATGATAGATCATATAATGAAATTGTTGATTATTAAAATTATTTATTTACACATACATTTCCTTTGTAATGTTCTTTATATTCAGTATTTTCTAGAACAACCATGCCCATATAAATGCTTTCAGAATGAGGGAATTTTAAAATGTCTTTAACATTTAAGAATAATTTTCTCAAGCTTTTCAAATATTAAGTAAATTGTTTTAATTATGTTTCCCAGGGAGAAAAAAAAAATTTTTAATTTTCCATTTACTTCATTCAGCCAGCCGTAGACTACAAACAAAAAGAAAATTAGCAGCCTTAAAAGAAAACAAACAACAAACAAAACCTGCGTTTAAGAACTTTTTTTCATTTTAAAGAGGAATGCATGATTTTTCTACTGTTTAGAAGCTCTATCAAATTATTTTTTAAAATTATCTGTTAATTAAAATTATAAATTAACTTTCATGCTTTGTCTCAAAATGTTATCTTAAATTACATTATGAATCATGGTTCAGTCAGCTTTGAAAATGTATTACAACATAAGTTACTGTGACAACATGTTTAAGGCATTTTCTAACTTTTCAGGCCTCATTTATACTATGTATTTTTTGCATTTTATCTCTCCGGCTTACCTCAAGTGGTAATTGTTTTCCAGATGTATAAGAACAGCCATTAGAGGAAGATTATTTATAAAAACAATGATCATCCTTTAAACAGAATATCACAATTTAATCTTTAAGAGACAATCACTTCACAATGTCTTTCTAACCTGGTAAATTTACATGCCAACTTTTCTTTAAATCATTGATGAACAGTTTTTAATGGTATCACCTATCAGGCTGAAAATTAATCACTGCAGATTGCCCAGATTGCCAAGGAATATGGAAAGCTAGATTTTGCTGGTTTCAAAAAAAAACACCCACAAGAAAAACAAAACAAAACAAATTTTTTAAAAAAAACAAAAAAACCCAAAAAACAAAACCAACCAAACCAGAAACAAAACAAAATAAAATCCAGTTCTACTTTAATTGATATTTAGCCCTCATATGATAATTACAAACAGATATATTATTTTCTAGGCAGAGCTCCCCACATGCTAGGGAAAGTTTGCAACCAATCTGCAAGCCTGTCAGAGTCAGAATAATCAGATGCTGTACTAGAAATAGTCTGTTACTCAACTGCGTGGTCCTGAAGACAAATTGCTATTACAGAGCTCTGTTTCCCTTGTCACATAGCTGTAGAGGTGGAAGTCAGCATGCCAAGAGGAGGAGTAAGTGGCAGCAGGGTTACAGGTGCCATAGGAGACACCTAGCAGCTCAGCAGCATGTACAAGCAGCACCATGCTTGTATCTCTGGTGGACCTTGGAGGTTGTTTGGGGAGGTTCCTTCATACAGGAGCAACATTGTGTTATCCTCCAACCCAGAAACTTAAGCTTCCCAAGAGGTGGCTCATGCTGAGCCCCAGCTGAGTGAGGAAGAGCTTGCCACCTTGAGAAGGAGGTGGCATGGCTGGAGGTGCCAGATCACGAAGGCCAGCTCACTGAGGACTGCTCTGATACGACAGGCAGGGCTGTGGTTGGGAAATAATCTCTCTTCTCAATAGGAGGAGGCATGAGCTAGCAGTTTCAACATCCCAGAAGAGGTTAAGACCTCAAGCACTCAGCAAGGACAGCAAGAAAGTGGTTCAGAAATAGCTTGCAGCCAGAGGAGACATGGGCATAGGGGACAAGGTGCTTTGCTGAGTTCCTGTGGGCATTCTGAAAGACGTGCTTTGTCCCGAGAATTGTCAGAATAAGATAGGCATAAAACTGATTGATCAGAGACAGAGATTTTTATCATAAAATGCTGTGATTAAGTAAGAGGTATTAATTTTGCTTTGTTTTGTATTTGCAAATGAAATGCTCTATTAATAACCAAGATGTTTTAATGGTTTGATAAAATATGAAATATAAAAGGTATGTCCTTGAACAAAAAGCTTTTCTCAGTACTGATACTATGTCTTCATTTATAATCAGTACATTTTCAGAAATGAAAGAGTGAGGAGTCTCTTTTGTTGGTAAGCATCTGTGAAGGCAAAAGATAATGCCTAGGATGAGCTTATTTTGTCATTGAAAAGGATATTACAGAGCTTTCCACCACTTCTTAACACAATTTTGGTTTTAATCCTTTCTATTTAGAGAGAATTAATCTTTTATATCACCAAAATCTATTAAGCATTATTAAAGAGGTGAAAGCATCTTACAAAAACATGTGATACAAATAATTTTAAAGAGTAATTTAAAGTCTGAAACAGAAGTTCTACTCACCGAATTTCTATTATATTTCTAATTACATTTTTCATACAGTAAACCTCACTGTAAACAACAATGTGTTATGTTAAGTAACATTCTTCCAAAAATGAATTGGTTGCTAACTTCAACATAGTAAGAATAGGTGCAGGATAGTTTATGGTAACATTAAAAAGTGCCCTTTTGCCTTTGGAAAGATACACCGTTCAGGTATGGCCCTTACACTGCTAGAATAAATGATATAATCACTCTGGAGGTAGAAATTAAATTATCCCAGTGAAGTGCTTGGTTAACTTATACTAATGCCACTCATTTTCCTCACCAATAGCATGAAGGTAAATTCTTATGCCTCATCTGGATCATGCTCACTAAGGCAAACATTGTTTCTCTGTCATTACAGATGACTTTCAGTTAATCCCTCATCTCGTAATTCCAGATTGTAAAATCTTCAAACAAACCCAAAACACCACCAGTTTTATTTAACAAACCTTCAATGAAAATAAATAGCATAACTAAGATAACTGCATTCATCCAGATCAACTAAAATAAAACTTAACACAATTTGTCTCCCTATTCACTAGTATATCAGACTATTTCTTAATAAAAGGCCATCTTACAGCTCCTTGATTCTTCTGTTGTGTCTCAATAGGCTTAAAAGAGCCTATATCCATTATCTTTACTTTAGATCTACTTTAACTGATTAGTACAATCATTTGCTTTCAGTCAGAAGCAGAAAATAAACTGACTCTGGTATAAATGCTGAAGGACAGCACAGACAAAAAGAAAAATAGATCTGTCTGCTGGAATCCTGCCATCAGTGTAGAGGTGAGAAGCCCAAAAGCATGTAAAAAGGCCAAGGTTTTGCTGTCCAAATATCCATAAAAGAAATTAATTTGAGGCCATGATATTGGATTCAAAATAAGGAAGCAATAATCCAATTCCTAAGGTTGCAATAGGTTTCCTGTCAGAATTTGATAAAGCCATTTATTTTATAGATTTGGGAATGTGTATTTAGTCTTAGGCACTAAATATTTCCTAACAACACTAACAATGAAGTGCTTAAATGCTTAAAGATAGGCCTGGAGTACTAAAATACTTCACTGAATCAAGGTTTTAGAGTTGTGGTTTCCCAAATGAAGACACGACCATTCTTTGCTCCCCCTCAGGTCTCAACAGACCTGGTACCTACCATGAGTCCAGTTTTAATTCTGTGGACAATCTCCATTAGTACAGGTCAGTCATTTAGCACAATTAATCCTGATCTTATTTGGGTTGTCCTGGTCTTTAAATGGAAATAATAATGGTGCATCTTTTCTATTCTTTATGATGCAAAGGACTTGAGCTAATAAAAGAAATGGCAGATATCATTAAATTTTTAGAAGACTCTCTTCCAAAGTCTTATGAATTCTGTGAGATAGAAGGGAACCAGTCTGGAGCAGGTTAGAGGATAAAAAGGTAAAAATGCAATTATGGTATAAATAAAAATATAATTCAGTGTGGGAACAGACACAAGACAAAAATATATTTTGTAGCCTCTCTTGCAGTAATAAAAATTGCTGTTGGAGGCCACCCTCTGAGATATTGCTAAAATAATTTCCTGTGACCTTGGAAGCTTGTTTCTATACAGATATATATACACAAAATAATCTGGTATTGGGGGACAAAGTTATAAAAGAACAAAAAAAAAGCGTTTGAAGTTCAAATCCTGTCTAGAATCCAAAAATACTGTTCACCTTTCCAGCAAATAGTCCTAAAAAAACTGCACAACCATACCAGACTCCCATCTTCCTCCAGAAATGTAAGAAATGATGGGTTACATAGGTATTTTATATTTAGTAAGTAGTTCAGATAAATTAAAAAAATATATACATAAATTTTAAAACCAGTTTGATTATGCCATTAAGATTAAAATCATCACACTGAAATGTCTCATCCATGGAACTATGGCATAAAAATTATTTTAAAACTATCCTATAATGATTTTTTTTTTCCCCAGTAACTTGTGGTTCTATTATCTCATGTTTTATTTCAGCACTTAATGTACCATGAAGGCGAGACTACAAAAGCAATGAAGGAGTTGTGTTGGTTAATTATGTTAAAATAGTCAAAGGTCTTTAATGCCTGGGAGGGACAGAAAGAGCAGTCTGTGTCAGCTCACAACAGCAAATTTTCCTTCTGTTCTGTCAGCAGTCTCCAGATCAGTCAGACTATCCCGTATGCAGGATAGATTTCAATATTTAGGTTTGCTAGTGTTTTGTCGGGCCAAACTGGGCAGGCTGCCTGTAGGTAGGTTGTGCAGATGGGTGGTAGTCAGAGACAAAGTGTTGATTGCAAGTGTTCATGGCTACTCCTAAAGTTTAGGAAGTAGTAGTAGTAGTGAAAAATATAGAGAAAACATCTTCAAACCCTGAGATAGGTGCTCTAGTAGAGTGGATAGGGTCATGGCAGAAACATGTTGAGTAGTAGGCTTTGCACTGCATAATTACTACTGCTGTGAGCCCATTTGGTGGAGACACAGATTCCCAGCAGGACTTAGGAGAGGATGTGGCACTTAAGAGCATGCCAAGTGTGCTCTTTATATAGGCACTTCAAGTGTGAAATCAGCTCAACATCTCCTTGGCATCTTTGCCACCACACTTAATAGAACCATCACCATATAAGACTGAGCAGCTCAAGTGCTTCATTCCTCAGCCTGATGAGACCCTCCTTCTACCTAATTACGTTAGCCAAGCTTGACGCATGCCCATGCCCTAAGCATTCCTGACAAAAACATGGAAGCTGTCTTCCCCTTTCTTGCAGCTTCCAGGAAGCTGAATGTGTGGGACTGCCCCACAATGGAGGAGGAGCCAGAAACTAAAGATGACCCAGCACAGGCAGTACCTTCACCGGTAGGCACAGTGCTTGATCATGGCAGGCAGAGTCAAGTGCTGGTATTGGAGGATATTAGCAGTGCAGCAACCAGCAAACCAGGGCCAGGATCCATCCAAGGGGTCCAGTCAGGAGCAAGACAAGATGGAGACAGAGACAAGACTGGAGCTACAGCATAGATCTGAGAGATCCAACCAGAAAACAGGACTGGACTCAGGCTGCTTGTAACTTAGGTCCCTCCAAGAAGCACAGTTGTAGACAAGGCTGGAGACAGGTGCACCTACAACTTAGCTCAGGGAAAAGCTAAAAGCCTGGGCCTGCACTGAAACAGGGCTTCTGGACCCAGAGGCAAAGGGTGTGGGTGGAGGTCCCAGGTGATGCTGGGTTGGGTTATTAAGGCCTATTAGTGTCCTCAGGACCCTGGGAACCAATACCAGAGGGACTAGAAAAATCATCTGTGATGAAAGACTTTCCAACAGCTGCAGTACTATATTAAGCAATGTTACATAAATTTTAAGTGGAGTATCAACTTGGGTTTTGTTAATCTTGTATAAAGCTGTGCTCTGCTAAAATAGAAAGCAATCCCCACTAACAAAGAGAATTGCTAGTGTTGGAGGGAGTTTAATTCTCTTCTTAAACCCAGTTACCGTTTCAATCAATTAGTGTAAAACCTCATGTGTTTTAATCTGAACCAAGACATTGCCTAGACTTCACTTAGGCTGAACAAAACCCATTCAGTCTTCATGTTGCATACTCTGAATTCATGCTCCTGTTAAGGACATTTTGTGTCAAGTGACCCATCCACACAGTTTCACATTCATCTGTGAGCTCTTTAGCCCATATAGACCAAGATTCAGAGGTGAATTACGCCCACACCCCTCTCCCAGTTTTGGGATCAGTGCCCTGGAATCAGGGCTCTGTGTAACAATCCATGGGGTGTAACTCAGGCATTTGTCTCACTTCACTTACATTGTGAGATGTGAGTGAAGAAGGGGAGGAACTTCCTTCATATTGTGTTTTAATCCACTGTAAGTACTCAGTATTTTTTAAAATTGTGGAAAATTTATGGAGGGATTGTCAAGGGTAAAGGCTGGGCTGACCACTAGAAAAATGACAGATGCTCTCTATTAACCACTCTCCCTTCCCCAAAAAGAAGGAGAAAGGGAATAATGGAGAGAGACTCATGGACTGGAAAACTAAAACAGCCTTAATGAAAATAATAACAAAAAAATGAAATACATATGAATATATACAAAACCAACATTGAACCCAGCCACCCTGATGGGTGGTCACATCACTGTCTCCACCAACGCTAAGGAGCAGGCACTCGGGAAGTCCCAGAGTGGACTCAGCAGCAAACGGGAAACAGATTCCAGAGCTGGACTCTCAAACTGGAATCAGGAACACAGAATTGGGATCAAAGGCAGAATAGACAGAGTTCTCCTTGGACACTGGCTATTGAAGAAGAGAGCTTGACCCTCATAATCCCTCAACTTTATACTGAATATGACCTATATGGGATAGAATACCTCGTTGGTCAGTTTAGGGTCACCAGTCCTGTCTGCTCCTCCCCATAGGTGCAGCCTTTTACTTTCTGCACCCCCAAATGTGGCACACAAGAGTTAGCAGTGACTTCGGTCTGCATAAGAGCAAGTGTAAGCAAGATCCTTTCTGCATACCAATCCTTGGTAGTAACTGTAAATATCAAGTGTTATCACTTCTAGAAGCAGACACTGTCTGCACTTCAGAAAGTGCAGTTACTTAGATGAGACTTAGCTGAAAAGTAAAATCACTGAACAGAATCAGTTCTGTTCTAACTCAAACCAGGACAGGGAAACTTAAGAAGATATAGTATTCTCTGATAGGCTTTGCAAATCCTCCAAGGATTTATCTTATTAACACAATTTTTAAAAAAATTTCATTCTTATGTAATTCAATGGTGACAATTTAAATCTAGGTACTGTTTTCCACACATCTTACTGTGTTATAAAATCATGTAGAAATTTTTTAATTGCCCTCTTGTCTACCTTTAAGCTACAGTTTTTTGCATTCGGCCATCAGCCTGTGGTAAATTTGTCTACATCTATTAACATGAGAGTAGCTAACGTCTGAGTTAGTATCTTGACTTTATGATCCAAACTGCATAACCAGTAGTGAAATGTTTATAGTTTTCTTGATAACTTCTTTCCATTTCACACTTAATATACCATTGCTATAAAGAGGACAGATTGCACTTTCCAGAGCCGCTGTTTCAGGCTATTTGCAGAATAGAGCACTTCACCTGTTTATATGCTATTGGTATTTCATATTTGGATGTTTTGGTCATAGAATAGTGTATCTCTGTCTGTCTGCATCTGTACCGCATAAGAGAAAAAAGTGTACTAATGCAGACGAAGTCTCTAGGTATCCAAATGTAATAAATAATCAATATTTTTATTTAAATAAAAGATTAGATTATGGCAAACAATTCCATGGAAACAGAAGATTTCCATTACAAAACATACCAAACCTTGAATTTTTAGTAGTATTTTAGCAAATATTAAAAAGGTAATATAAGATTTTGAATCTGAAATTCAAAATACTGTGTCTGTCTATAAAGTGCAGAAATAATTTGCTTTGATTTCAGAAGTTAGTCTGCCTTGGCTTACTGTATGTCCTGTATGATTGCTCACCCAGATCATCAAGAATAGCTTCTAGACCTTAACTGGATGACTCAAGCTGTTGAAGCAGGAAAGTAATAAAGTATAACTTATGAATACCAGTAAAGGCATATGCAAAGTAAGTGTTCAGATGGGTAATTATTTTTGTCAGCATTCAGGCAAATATGGAGATTCAGAGTAATTTTGAGACAGTAAATATGAAGCTATTTGAAAACTCATAAACAATGAACACAATGTGGGTTAAAAGAAAAGAGCATAGCTACTTTATGATAGATGGATAGATAGGTAGGTAGGTAGGTAGGTAGGTAGATCGATAGATAGATAGATAGATAGATAGATAGATAGATAGATAGATAGATAGATAGATAGATGGATGAGAGGCCAGGAAGTGCCTGCAGGCCAGAAGGTCCATGCCCTCCCTTTTCTGCCCCAGTGGTCACAGGCCTACCACAGCCCAGTCAGCTGAGCAGGGCCCAGGCCTTGGGGG
Source organism: Eurystomus gularis (assembly GCA_013400335.1). NCBI lineage: Eukaryota > Metazoa > Chordata > Aves > Coraciiformes > Coraciidae > Eurystomus > Eurystomus gularis. Next base: position 31,659 of record VZZY01024563.1, on the reverse strand, counting down.
AATTGTGTCAGGTGATGCCCAGACAAAGTGGGTGTTAGGGTGGTGGGTCAGTTCAGGTCAGTCCATGGCCATGGCAGGCCTGATATCAAGAGCTGGGGCTCTGAGTTGCTTCTGAGCATGGCGAAAGGCACCTGCCAAGGCCTCTCCCGACTCCCTCTCACCTGTTGGCTTGGCTGGTCCCTGGGTAGGGGTATGTGTCTGGGCCCTAAGCTCCTGGCTGCCTTGTTCCTTTCCTCCAGCTACCCTCAGAGTCAGAGCTTTAAAGAGTTTTGTTTACAGCTTCTGAATCACTGTCATTCATCCAAGACACATCTTTGTTCTCTTGTGAGATGCCTGGTCCTCCTTAGTTTCTGTCCTCAGGATTCTGTGGTCTCTGGTGTTCCTAGAATATATTCTTCCATGTACTTATAAATGAGAGAAATCTCATGTCTCACCAGCATGTCCAACCATTGCTGGTACCCACCAGAGCAGAAATAGAGTTATTGTTTGGCATGCCCTGCCATCACATCTTGGCTTTTGAAAGAGTACCCCTCTCTTTTGCATAAGGATGTTCTAAAATTAGAAATATATTTTTTAAATGTAAAAAAAAAAAATAATCAAGCTCTCCAGATTCCCTACTATCTTCATCCTTTTGTATATTTGTGTGGATATGTGTGTGCATGGGTGACAGAAGTGGATAAACAACAAAATGTACACTGATGTGTTTGTAGCTCCTACTGGAAATAGTTTCGTATGAAGCTGACATGAAACTTTGAAGTCCTATGAGAAAAATCTTGTCTGCAGACCAATATCTACATTTTCTTTGCAGTGCAGCTTCTTTTTGACCCTTCAGCCCCTTGCATATCTTGTTGTAGCAAGTATAAACTCTAAAATTTGGCATCAGTTATGTTTCTCAGTCAGTTCAGCAGAAGACAAATGCTTCACTATGCTTTCCAGAAACACAGTTGAGGGAGAACTTTTAAAAGACAAATTGTTCTGTTTTGTAAATGCAACAGAATGGAATTTGTTACAGTGGACACATACGAAGTTGTAGGCATATTATGAAATTATGCTGCATATATTCAGGGTAAAGGAAACTGTGAAAAAGTTTAAAAGCCCTATAATCTTTAAAAATGGATGTGTAAAGACAGAGAAATAGAGAGCTGCTGGGTATTATTAATACAGTTTTATTAAACTTTGAACTTAGATAAAAGCAGATTTGCAGCCATTAGGTTTTATGTAAGCTAGATAAATAACCTCATTTTTCAAAAAGGCCAGCTGTCGTTTAGATATTTACATCCAATTTCTGGATTTTGCAAAATGTTCATCTCCTACTGAAACCAGTGAAAATAGAAGAACTGTGATGTCTTTTAACTGTTTTAGGTCCTATGTCTGTTCTGTGCCAAACAGTGAGGGCTCTAACTCCCTCTCAGAAATGTATCCATTGGGTGCCATTGTACTGAATTCACTGGAATTGATGGGTGTACAATCAGTATGAGATGACAATCAGCTTATTAAAAGCCATAACTTGAATTTTGTTGCAAGTGCACAGCACTGCATAGGTTTTTCTTAGGTCAGATTTGCATTAAGCCTGAAGACAAAACCAGGGCAAAATTTTCCTCTTGGTACAAATCTGTTGCACATACTAAATGCATTTCATGCCTGACATTTCCACTGACATTGATAAGAGACTTGTACACAGTGCAAGTACAGAATTAGCAACACAGATCCGTGCTGATGAGAGGAGGCAAGAACAGCAACAGTGTAAGCAAAGATTGCAGTAGCAGATGTGAAGGATGAGATTCTAAGTCTGTCAGGAACTTTTGATCCTCTTTTTGCAGAACATATTTTACTGAATTTTCTTTAATCTGTGCAGATGTATTGTTTTCTCTCTTTTCATTCTCTTTTTTATTCTCTTTTAATTTTCTACATAGTTTTGTAATTTATGTGTAATGTTTTTGCTGTAACTTTCCCTTTTTCTCCCATTTAGTTGCTTATCTACCAATTAAATTTAAACTGAGAATGTATCAACTCATTTTCTGCTGCAGTGTTAGTCACTCTGTGACTTCTCCTGTCACATTTGGATTAAAAGCCAACTGATGCAGACAACACCATCTTCTGTGTTTAAACATACCTATTATTGTTTCAGTCCTGATTCCTTTGCTTTTTGTATCATTTTGTGTCATTTAATAACAATATATTTAATTGTAGATGATTACTGTAGACTAATATTCTATTTCTTTTCCTCAATGAAACTGAAAGATTGCTAGTACTTTTCCATTTTGCTTTTCTGAAGTAATCCACACAGACAGCATTTGCATAGACATACATACTCTGCATGTAGAGGCAAAAGCTCACCTAGAAATCAGTCTGGCGCTGTGGCAAGAGATAATAAAAGACGGGGGAGATATTGGATGATGGTTGAACTAGATGATCCTAGAAGTCTTTTCCAACCTAAATGGTTCTATGATTCTATGATTCTATACATGCTTCACAAATGTCAGTAAAAAATTTGTTTGGCTAAAGTAAGGATGGAACATAATATCTAGATGAAAAACAGTGTACATAACTCTTATTTTATATTGATAAAGTTCATTTGCAGGTACAGTATAAACACATTTTTATTGTAAGCATATTTGTTAGTAAATCATAAGCATTCGCTACCTATTAAATGCAAAATGCCTGCAGAAACTTGTGCCTTCAATCCATTTTACCTGATTTTTTTCAGACTTTCATGTTTCCTCAGCCATAAATCTGCTCAAGCTATTAAAAGACTGCTACAACCATAATTAAATAAATACCATGAATCTGCTCACAGGTGGCTCAGAATAAGAGTGGTAAAACTACGTACAGTAATGCAATTATTCTATCATAATACCTGTTTACAGTTCAAATCAATGTCTTCCACTGGCAAATCAATACCACCTTACTCTGTTTATCACTACTTGGAAGCCTTTTCAATAATTCTAATTTTAAAGAGTCATTACTGAAATTGTATAGCTATTGATTGTTTAAAGGTTGCAGATAACATGAACAAATTGAATTTTAGATTCAATTAAACCTGTTGAAAAATTGCAAATCACATTTTCTTAAGAAAGTTTAATATCAGTCTGAAATAAATTAGCATAGAACCACTACAACTACAGTATATTTGCTAATTTAGATCAGTGGAAGATTTCATTTGTAAGGAAAAGTACCTGCAAGCCACAGAATGGTTGTCCCTTTTCATGTTTCCTTGACCTGAACAAGGACCAAAATAGACAAACCTGGGTGTCATTATGTATTCTCTGTCTCTCATACCTGATGTTGTCTGGTAGAACCATACACTTGCAGTACGCAACTTCAATCTTATCAGATGCAACACAGCTTGCGTCTGTCAGTACCAGAGCCATGTTAAAAGAATTTTAGGTGAATTTTAAAGTCTAGGTTTTCAAGAGAACAGCTTCTGCACTTAGTGTCAGCTGTGATCATGCTGCATCCACTCTCAGTAAGATAATAATGGTCAGATATTTTTCAAAGACAACTGGCCACTTACATGGTTGTCTCACAGAGACACCTTTTGAGGTGTTGAGCCTTTTATTGAAAATATAGCCTGTATATAAGCTGCAGTAGTTATCACAGTTCCAGCTCACAATGTCACAGCAACTGAGAATTAGATGGGAAATTGTCACTGTGTCTTCTCCCAGGCCATCTAAATGTAGTGGCTTAGCTTATCACTGTCTTTTTCTGTGGAGCAGATAGATGATCATCATGTGCACTGAAGAGAAAACTAAACTATTAAAATGTCATCTGTTCAGTATCTGCACTGTTACTATAATTCCCTCTATTAACTCTGTGAATGCAATGGTTTCTAGGGTTTTGATACAGATGGTTTTTTTCTGGCCAAATGATAGAAATACTGACAGAATTCTTATAGTTCATTTGTATCTCCGAGGATATGTTGATCATAACAATTTCAGACACGTGTTCCTTTTACCCTTTGTTCCCTTCTCTTTGAGGAACTACATATACCCCTTGCTGTTGATTTGTATTTATTTTCACTCATTCTTCTGCATTGCAGATAAATTTAAGTGGAAGTGTCACCTGTTTTGCTTATTATGGTGCATGCTTCTAAAGATAGATTGCAATCAATAGAAAATCTTTTCTTACCTTTCCCAAATTCAAGGAATCAGCCCTGGTATCATGTATGTACTTATTGGTAAATCCAGCCTGTCGCGGTTGGAAGCGCAGGCTTCCGTCCGCCTCCCAGAAGGGGAAATCGAGGGCTAAGCTGACCACCTCCCCATCAGGCTCGTAGGCAATTATGAGGCCAATAGGTATTTAATGAATTTATTACCTATATATATATATATATTTGTATAAAATCGTATCTACCCTATAGAAATATTATGGTATCAAAAGACGTTCCACTCACTCCCCCTTTCCCGAGGAGAATTGGAAACAGCAGAGAGGACAGGGCAAAATAAGAAGTCGATTATGTCAGAAATATAACTTATGTGTGAATGGTGGCTTGCGGCGATGGTCCCCGTGGGGCTGGGGCGACGACGTTCAACCGGCAAACTTGGGCAGCTTCAGTGACGTCAGCAGTCTTTTGGCGTGGCTTTCTCCGTGCCCGCCGGGACCGGCGCTTCCCGGCTTGAATTCTTAAAGCGGCTGGGGGGGCAGCAGCCCCTGCCCAGCGACGGCTCGCGGCTCCTTCCTCCAGTGGATTGCCAGAATTCCTAGAATTCCTCGGAGCGGCGCGAATGCTCCCTCCTTCCCTGGCCTGGAGCCACCCGGGGCTCTCCCGCGGCGCTGCGGCAGGCATAGCAACAGCGGAGACAACGGTGCTTCTCCGCTCAGAGCTGGGGAAAAGAGAGAGTTTCCCTTCCTGTTTTGAATTTTATACCCAGTCGTGTTCTAATGACTTCCGGTTTCCTGTTCCTGGAAAGACCCCGACAGAGCTGGCTTCAAAAGACATCTTCTTAATATGTGGGCTGGTCTTCCACACAGCCACTTGAGGATTTTTTTATTTTAGATACTTCTGCAAGTCTCTCGTGTTTTCTACAAGGTTATCTTAACTTATAAGCAAGAGTCCTGTTTGGTAATTTGAACCATGGGAGTCATGCCCAAAATACAGACATTTCTTAAACCTCATGAGTTTTATTGGTAAGCATTTTACCTGTTTGCAACTAACATTAATAAAAGTGGAATGACAGATAATGCCTGTCTGCTGTGCAGCAACAGTTTTGATTAATCCTATCAAGTGATTTCCTAACAGTCAAATTAGAAACAGGCCAGTCTTACATGCAAGTGGATGTTAACTTCTATCCTTTTTTGTGACAGTATAGCTTACACTGTCTGTAAACTAATAGTATTTTTTAAATGTCTTGAATCATTCTACAGGCAGTGATGGAGTTTGGAAAATCCAGGCAATCATTCTTCTCAGTATTCCCTTCATGGCAAAAACTACTGCTGAGGAGTGAAAGAAAAGCAGGAGCCACCTCTGAGAGTCATTTAATGACTGATACAGATAAGAAGGACTCTACCATTCCACTTGTATCAAAGCAGCTGAATTACTCTTACTACAGTAACTCATTCTGTTTGCTAAAATAGGATTGGAGACACTGAATAATCTTCTCTGCTCTAGCAACAAGTTATGTTGTCTTGGCCACAGTTACTTCACATCACTTTACAGGGTCTTCACCTGTAAGAAGAGAATACCATCACATGCTAACATGGGAGAAAGGAGCGGTACAGAAGCTGTGTTGCCAAAGACATTAGAAAGCTTACTTTTCAGAGAATAATTTGAATTGAAACCTTTAGCAAGCATCTCAATATTCAGGGATGTAAAGTCTCATACAAGGCTTTTGATAACAAAACCAATGTGCTTATAAACAGAACCCTAGTAGAAATGGGACCAATATCAAACAAAAACTCCCGATCTGAGCATGCTTACATTTGTTGCATGCCTTTTCAGCATCTGAATTCTCTATGTGGAGATCCTGTGTAAAATACACGAGGGTTTTGGCACAGGAGTGTCTCGGAGTACTGCAGGTATGAAATTCATCTGAAACTCAGGTAGTATGTCATCCACATATTCATTAGCCTATGTAAATCTTCACTTCTAGTTCAATATGTTTATTAACTTTTTGTGATTATAGTTAAGGATTTATACATGGGAACTTGCTTGCAGTGAACTTGGGTGTAGTAGGAACAGCAGCTTTAGTGAGGAAAAATATAAAAATTAAAATCACTCAAATGGCTTTAAATGTCCATGTATCAATTCCTTTTATGTTTAATTAAAAAAGTATGCAATTTTGCATGTTCAGAGTAGAAGTCTTTCACAGCACAGCATTTCCTAGAACAAATACAAGTGCTACCTTTCATTATATTCAGCAAGTTCAGAATGTATGTTAACCCTGTGCCTTAACAATACTTTCTAGTGTCAATCCTACAAACCTGACTTAAGCTAAGTAGTACGTGATTGCATGTCATTCTGTCCACTTTGAGGCTCCTAACACAAGCATGTCTCTATCTGCTTGCAGTTGTAGAACTGGGTGTCATAACTTTATAGACATATTTATTCACTGAAAAAGAATAAATACAAAAACAAAAACACACATTAGTAATAAAACTCCTGGAAATTTAGTTCAGCCCTCTGAATACTTAGTTCCTAAATGTGCTTATATGTATTTCTGAAGGAACACATTTCTCTACCTGTTCTGTATTATATTCTTCTCAGATGCTAGCGTATCACCAGCTTCATGTTTTACTCACCTCCCATGCATTCAAGTACTTTATTGTCATTTTGTTCTTGCATAGAAAAATAATTTGTTGCTAAGTAAAACTACATTTCTGTCTTTTTGCTTGTCAGACATACTGACAAGTAACAGTATCTACTTCACAGTATTTCCATACTACTGAGTCTCTGTATATAAGGCTTAGAAGCTTACATTGTTTACAACTTAAGCTAAATATGAATAGGAAATTACTTAGGTAGTACACAGCAGCTAGAGATCAATTAGTAGAATATAAGGTTATAGAACTCTGCTGTCAGGTTCCACAGTGCAAATTTAGATGTCATTCCCAGTGCGAAATGTTTACGCAAATATCATCAACTAAAATGTCTCAAATTAAATTTGAAGATAGGGAGACATTTATGCTCATCCCTTTTTGTGTGTGTAGTGCAAAAAAATGTAATGGAAGGAATTAGAATTACTTAGAAAGCATTACTTTTCACAAGGGACTGAAGTTTCCCATTATCTGCAAGCAGTGAACATAGCAAATGCACAGGAAAAATGTTTAAAGAGTTAGCACAACTGAAGGGTTTGTTGTTGTTGTTGTTCTTTTGTTTATTTGAATTCATCTAATTAGTACATCCTGGGCCGGGGAGGGGGAAGAGCATTTGGGTGGTGATCAAGGAGAGCTGAGACCACAGTCACAGGGAGTTTGCTTTTATTAATACTTTTTTTCCCAAAGAAGCAACTTACTTCCAAAGCATATAAGTACATATTTAATTACAGATATCTAAAGTACTTGAATGACCTTTCAATAAAATCAATTCCCAGAGCAACAATTACACAAGTCTTAGCTTTGTTATGATAATACCTTCATATAGATCAACTGAAATGGAGTTTGAAAAAATAGTTGCCTGACTTTAACTACTAGTTGACCACCAGGAGACACTGTTGCTCCATAGAGATGAAAGATGCAATCGGGGCAACAAATTATCGGAGATAATATATGTAACAGTCACTGTTATTTTCCAGGTCATTCCCCACTGTTCATATGAAGATGAAGTTTGGATTTTTTTTCTGAGTGCACAGCAAATGCATGATCTAACACTTTTCACTGCCAGAACATGCAAAAGAGGGGAAAAAAATTGGAATCTGGAATTTGTGGTAAAAAAAGGAAATGTTATTTTTGTTAACACATAGAAAAATTTTGAATTTTAGAATATATTTTTTCATTTTTTTCTTCAACCTTAAATGATATGCAATTTGGAAAATCATTTTGAATTTGTAGTTTAAGTAACACTGATTTTTCCCCGAAAACATTGTAACAACACTTTTTCATGAGTGTTAACTCTTTTTTTTTAATTGATAAAGACATACTTTAGTTGCTCTTAAAGAGAATTGAAGAGATTAAATAAAACGTGAATATATACTAAAACAAAAACATTAAATATTTTTTAAACTTTATCACATTAAAATGTATCTGTGATGGAGAGAGGGACTTCACTGCAAGGTTCAAGCTAGCAAATTATTTGAACTTCACTCACAAGTCCAATATGTCACTACTGCAGGTTTTATGGATACAAGAGAATAATGCAGTATTGCAATTTAAAAAGCAATACACAGGATATACTATTACAAAATGGAGTGATTCCTGGCAATGTAGTAGTACAAATTAAAAGTGTGCTAGATCTTAAAACATGCCAAATACCACACATGTGTTTCTTAGTCACTTACCTTTTCTTAGGTAAGGGATGAATCTCAATCCCAAGGGAAACTATTGGCTGACATCTCAAACAAGGGTGGAATTATCCCCTACAGTCCAGATGTGTTGTTGGAAAAAAGTCTTCAAATTCTACCCAAAGCCTTACAGTTTTTATCCTGTAAGGATGGGATGGAGGTTAGGGGGAGGAGGGTAGAGGTATGCCCCAGGAAATTCGACTATCTAGAATGTTTATCTTTGGTGGCATGATGGGATTTCCCCTTATCTTTTCCTGGATGCACCCTAGTAGTTTTACTAATTTTGTGATGTCTAGTGTATGCAAATGATTTACTGAGCCAAACTAGCATAAATCTCAAGAACAGACAGTGGATGAAATGAGACTCAGGGCAAAATGTTTGTTATTTGGGTTTAGGTTCCATTCAGGTTTCCGTCCTTTGTCCCCTGTTTAATCATTTTGGATAACTCAGGGCTGGGTCATTTTTCACAACCCCCATGAGTCATCACAGATAAAGGTCTGTCAAGGCAAGGCAGAGCTGAGCTGAATTAACACCTCCCTACATCTCTCATTTGTTCACTGAAACCTGTTCCATCGGTATCTGCACAGTAACATGTGCTAAATATATAATAACATAGAATAGAACATAATATATAATATAAATGTATACTATAATATGCAGCTAGAATATAGAATATTTTGTATATTACATACTATCTATATATTGTATATCATAGAATCCATTTTAATGAAATAAAATAGCATTACATATATATGGAGCAGCATATATAAATTCCCACATACATACATATACATATTTACACTTACATAATATATATATGTTTTATTATGAAATAACTAAAAATCATCAATCATACATAACTAATGATGTAGTCAATCATAATGTATAGCTCTCCATTAAAAAAATGTAAGACCTTAAGTCTGAAATGAAATATATTAGCTGTTACCAAAACAACCCATTTAGAAATATAAAGAGATTTTTTTTTCAGCCATATGAAAAGCAGTTACTTCAATAACTTCATTTAAAAAATTCTAATTAAATTAATGCTACATGAACTATAACATTCATGCAAGTTTTATGTAATATTTTCATAAATAGATGCAATATTTGCAGAAGCATCCATACATTTAAGCCTAACATTTAGATTTTAATCTAATTGGCATTTGAAGATAATTTTTGTCCACTTTCTGTAAAAAAGTCTAGTTTTTTTCTGCCATTGTACATTATGCTAGGATTGAAAACATATCCATGTCTACAAAATTTTTTCAGATGTATATATAAAGGCCCAGTTGTAATGCTTCAGAGCTGTGAAATGTCTTAGAGTCATATACACAGTAGGATATTTGAGTTTAAATTGTCACAGTACAAGCCTCAAGACTCCCACCTACAATCACAACTGAAAAGCTTTCTCAGGCAACTATGATTTCTCTTTATCTGCAGGTCCAGAACTGCCTCTGTTTGATCATCCTTGGTAAACTTAATATCATTTTCACGTCTTACTCTAGTTCAAGGCACAGACCTTCAGGATGAAACTGCAGAGAAGGTTACAGCTTGAAGGTGATGAGGTTAGTCTCCTTTGCGCAATAATATCCTCATTCAAGAATCCACCCCTGACTGAGGATTTGAGAGTTCAACACTTTCTTTTTCATTAGGAAGATTATGTATATGTCTACATGCACATAAAATATGTACAACTATGTTATATGTGCACATGCATACATTATATAAAATATTCAAGTATTTGTTAGAATTTATTTGCAGTAAAAATGGGAAATTCTGAGACGTTTTTTGCAGACTGCTGTGACCTCTGTCTGACAAGCCTTTCTGTGTGCAGAGCTATAAGCCATCCTGTTGAATTCAAGACCTTTTGAGAACAAGAAAAAGCCTTTAGCAGGACAGAACAGAAAGAATTATCTTCTCACTTCAGCAGGCAACCAAAGGCAATATTTCATCCTCTGTAAGTTTAGAACACAGCTGTATTTTATAATTCAAAGTGTTATATCAATATATGTTTATGTACACAAGTAGGGTTGGTGGTTTTTTTGTGGAAATAAATGCCATTTTCAAACCTTTTCCTGATTTAATTATCAGTGTTCAGCATTACTTTTGGTTATATTTTATTCTTTGCTGTTTTAAGATGGATTACGTAGCTGCATCATCAGATGATATACATTTAATTATCTGTGATACAGAGAGTGACTTTAATTTCAAAACTGAGAACAGTAAAAATATTTAATACTTTTGAGATCTATAAAATAGATCAGCTCTTATCTGAAAGTAAAATTCTATTTAAAATGGTAAGATTTCTACATTTCATGAAATGCAGAAGAATCCAGCAGCTGTAAAAAAGTGAGTTGGAACATATTTACTCTAAGTCATACCATGGGCTGATGTAAGTCAGTGTAGTTTGACAAAATCCCATAGAGTTATGCTTCTTTGTAATAAATAGGTATCTCTTCCTTTTGACCTTGGTAAGTAGACTGTTTATTAAAAAATTATTGTCTTTAATATTGCTTAAGGCAGACATAAAATTAATGAACCATTACTGGTATTTTCAACAATGCAAATGGAAAGTATAAAATCCCTATTGTTGCTTTGAAATCTTACTATGGTAGCTACCAAGAAAAAATAGCTAGTAATAGTTGTTCTTTTTAGTAGAACTGAGTATACAGAAGTGTCTTGAGTATTTTATTGAGACATTTATGGCTATATTTTGAAAAATATTCCAGTCATCTTTGGGGATTGATTTGCAGCCAGTGACTGTGTTGTTACACAAAATGAAACTGTTTTATATAATAATGCAGCAAAAATTCCCAAGAGGTAGAATTAGTTGCCCACAAAACTGGCCTCCCATAAAAAAGACCTAAAGTTATCTATTTTATCCAACAAGTGTTTAAGAATTGCTTTCCCATCACCTCTGAGAACCTAGAAGTTTAAGATAAGAAAATATTTGAAACTTTAACAGAGAAAGGCACAACTATATACTGGGAATTACTCTAGACAAGTTCAAATGGGAAATAAGTGTGAAAGACTAGCACTGGAGTAATTTACTATGACTGTAAGGGGTATTCCATTGTTTGAAGTGTTTGAACCAATATTAAGTGTCTGCCTGAATGGCATCTACTCTTGCTCAGGCAGGAATTACAGGTCTGATGCAGAAATTCTGTAGCCTGTTGAATGAGATGGTCACAACAGTCCTCTTCAGTTTCAAAATTCTGTGAAAAGAATGGGAGTAATACAAGTATAGAACTAAACTGAGACAAAAATATTTATCAGCTCTTTGCTGTTTTATTATTTACAGCCACACACTTGAATTGATTGTGTCTCGAATGGAGCTGTTTCCTCACAGTCTAGAGCTGTCATTCCTAATCGTGGTTTTTTATGTAAAACATGTAGGGAAGAAAGCCATGTTCTTTGTGATTCAGTCCACCTGAACTTTTTTAGAAGTGCACTTTCTGAGAAAATGCTATTCTGAAGTGATAGTGTCTCATTCAGAATCCTGGCCTTAAATAAAATTGATTCAGATGATAAATAAGATAAATAGTGGTAATAAAGGTGCAGGACATCTTAAGGTTTGGAAGCTGAACTGCCGATGGCTATTGATCTTTGCTAATGATTGCAGACTTTGTTTTTAGGTACGTTGTCTATAGGTAAATTAAGCAATTTTACAGGATGGAATAACCTTCTGCTGTCTTTGGGTAGGATATAGAAATCGAACAATTATCAGTAAGGCTAGAGCAACCTTTAAACATTGTACTCACTTTCATGGTGCCTGAATGTAACACTTGTGCGGTAATGAAAATTCTGAAGCCAGGAAAACAATAGTTTTGGTAGGTGTTTAATTTTTACAAAATTAAAGATTTAAAGTACATAAATTTGCTTTATATGCTAATGACATCTCAACCAAAAACATATCTTGGATTTTACTCCTCATCCATATAGTGAAGCAATTGGTTGTCTTCAGAGACTTTCTCCCTTTTTTTTTTACTTATTTTTTCCTTTTTTAATATTGTATATGTTGATACATAGGATATAAAGTCAATAAAATTATTTTTCTGAAGGAAGAATTTCTACACAAGAAAAATGCAGTTTTCCTAAATGAACCTGCATAACTTTGTTTACCGCTTCTCAAAGGACAATGGGGGAAGACTAATAACACACTATATAAGCAATGCAATGAGCCATACAAAAAATTGAGAGCTTGGAGAATGTCTTACCCAAAGACAACAAACAGCTATTCTTTTTATTCCTGTTACATCTTCTTGTATTGCCATAGTTTGGTTAGTGGTCCACTGGCCTCTGTTAGAAACATAATGTTGGCATAAACTGCTGAGCATTGTTACCTCTGGCTGGCAACATCTATGACCTTAATAAAGACCTTTTTTGCATACTGTAAGTTTTTCATTTAAAAAAAGAATCTGGGAAAATAGGAACATTTCTTTTAAAATATCAGTTTTCTTTAAAAGTTCACTAGTTACTGAGAAATTAGTTTTGACTGAATACTTTCAACCAACCAAGTGCTATGCATAGGCTTTCTTGTATGCATGTGTACGTGCTATTATGTGGCACAAAATGCTGACTTGATACTTCAACTGTCTTAGGTTTCTATGTCCATTAGTCATCTAACTGTAAAATGACCTTGAGTGATAACTGTATCGTTTTCTTAGTTTCACTGCAGGGCTGTTGTCCCAGCAAAGGTTTTCTTGAGGTCTGTAATATTCATTACTTCTTCTTCACTGTGATGGCACACAGTTATAACTAAGCTTGGGGAACATTAGTAGTTGCCATGCTAATAAGACTTACTAGCAAAGAGTAAGCACTATTCACAAAAAAAGTACTGAATTAGACTGGAATATTATTTTGCCTGTGTCAATGTTTCTTGCTTCCTTTGCTGGAACAGTTCTGAGAAGCATATTTTAAAAATACAGTTATTGACGTTTTCCATAAAAAATATAACACTACATTTATTTAACTTTCTCACAATAATGAATAATATTTTTTAATATCAACTTTACATTGTCTTATTGTGTCTCAGCCATGTGTTTTAAGCAACTTTGATGGTATCTGAAAGGCTAACTGGAGGTACTCATTTTCTGTTTTTACCCTAAAGCAAGTATCTAGTTTCTATAATTTTAATAGGAAGGTGATAAAATAAGTTATATGCAAAATTACCCAATAGAGTGAATTTTATCATCTATCAATATATGTTACATATGATTTTTGGTGATGATCAAATTTGCCTACCATCACTACTAAGTTTTAGTAACCTGTCATTTTGTGAAAGTTTGTTTATAATTCCTCAATTCACACTGTAAAAAAAAAAAAATACAGGTAATTTCAACAGCTTCTGCCCCCTACTTCCCCCTTCCTGACTTATCAGCAAGACAGTATGCCTCACACAGAAAAAAGTGCTCATTAAAAACATTCCCATGACCTAACTTATCTAACATCTATATACTTGTGTACAACTCTTTCACTATGAGGACAAACCCTCAATATTTGCTGAATAATTTTTATTATTAAACAGCTGATGGCAGAAGCAGTAGATTATGTTATTCTGAACAGTGTACATCAACAGGCTTCTGTGGATTCATTCCCTCTTTGCCTTTGTTTGGGTTTCCCATTGCTGTTGGAAACCATTGTCAGAGAGTCTGTGCACTTCTCCCTGATCCCCTAGTACCTGCAGCAAAAGCATGTCACAACACTTTGTTAAATTTGCCATCTGTAATTCCAGAATCTCAGGTATATCTGAGCCAGCTATGTGCAGTTCACTTTAATTGTTTAATATGTCATAATTTTCAGCATTCAAGCATTTGTTTTCACTTGGAAATGCAGAGGGGGAGATTCATAATGACACTGAGATTTCCTGCTAAATTTCCCATCTGGTGATCCTCTCTCACTGGCACAAAAAATTCCGGATTTCCATCTATTTGCAGCTGTGGCTCCTGCCCCTGTGAGATCAGAGTTGCACCTGGCTAAGCAGCCTTTTAAAAAATGCTACAAATAGTGCAATATGTCATTTTAAATGGTGATGAATCCTTTTAGATTAGGAAGTAACAGCAGGCAGTCTGTAACTTGTTGGCAGACCCTACACAAGGCACTTCCCAAATCAGAGTATTTCCATCCCATTTAAGTACATTTGCTGATTTGCTGGAGGCCACAGAACAGATCCATTTTGAAGGGGAGAAAGCATCACAGGCCAATAACGCAACTTAAAGCAGCTGTTCTTAAGCTGCATTAAAGCCAGAACAAGCCCTTCTAATTAGGCAGCTCCTCTGCCTAATGCCTGTGCTGTGCAGATATGCACTGCAGGAATGAAAAGAGTTGCTGCTCTTCAGCTTGATGTTTTGAGGGATGACTATGAATCAATGGCACAACAACCGCTGGAAGCATTTGAATACATCTTGCTTATTGTTTTACGATGAAGGCATTTTACTGGCCCTGCTTTCTGTGAGTTACTTGTAAAAAGCAGCCATGTAGGCTGCTGGACAGAACAGCAGGCATAGCCTCAGGTGACCAAGATCCTATTTCTTGTACTGCCAGGGGCTTGCTGGGAAACACTGGAGAAGTCAATCCCTTCCCTCAGCAGAATTCCCCCTTCTCTAAAGCCTGATTCTTCTAAGAATACACTGCTGAAAATCTTTCCTTCATGCAAATCAGATTTTATCTAAATCCATTAATCTCAGAATCCAAACGCTGAACAGTGCTGAAAATGACTAACCAGAATTAAATCAGAGTTGAAAATAAAACTGACAAAAAAGAGCTGTAACTCTATTTACTGTTACTGAGGCTTGTGGCTTATCACCCTGGGACCATTTGCACTTGTGGTGAACCGACCCACATATTAAGAATTTTTGCCTTATTAAAACAGCAAGCAAAGAACCACAACTTCCATAAATCATTTCGAAGTCCTCCAGAAGCCAGAAGTGTGATAACACAGGACACAAATATCAAAAAAAGAAAACAAACTTTTCCTCTTTCCGGTTCGTTGCGCAAAGGGAGCACATTGCTCATGCCAAGCGTGCCCCCCACCTTCCTTCCCCCCCCGCCCCCACCACTGCAAGAGAGGAGTGGGGAGGGGGGGGAAGCCGAACTGAGCTGCCAGTGCAGTCCTCTGGAGAAGCCAATCGGCCACGGGAGGAGGGAGCAGCCACCGTGGAGAGCCGCCAGGCAGAACTGCTGAGTCCCACTGCTCTAGGTATCCAGGGGAGAGAAAGAAGCTGCCACCAGCCGCGAGTTGCGCAATAGCTGCTGCCATGAGCCGCGCTGCCAGAAAAGCCGCGCTACTAGAAAACAGCACCGCCAGAAAAGCTGCACTGCCAGAAAAGTTGTGCTGAAGAAACCGCGCCGAAAGCCACGCCGCTAGAAAAACTGCGCCGCCAGAAAAGCCATGCCAGAAAAGCTACAAACTGCTGACGTCACTGAAATCGCCCAAGTCTGCCGGCCGGGCATCGCCGCCGTTCCACGGGGACCATCACCAAACGCCGAAAGGGCAGATGACAACACATGAACGCACACACACACACCATCCACACCTACAGGTCATATTTTGACATAATTAGGTCCTTATTTGCCCTTATCTCTCGGTGGGTGAGAAGGGGAGTGAGTGGGTAGACGTGGCGTACTTTGATACTATAGTATTTCCGTAGAGTAAATACGGTTTTATTCAAATATATTTAATAATAAACTTGTTGAATACTCATTCGGTCTCCGTAATTGCCTACGAGCCTGGTGGGGAGATATTCCACTTTGCCCTCAATCCCTCTCCCTTTACGAGGTGGTTCGGACGTCTGCGCTCCGACCGCGACGCCACTTTTTGTGCCAGATGGAGAAATACTTATTTTTTCTGTGAATATTTCATTTAATATTTTACTTCTGAAGTCTCAGAATAAAAACTTGCTGGGGATGATTTAATCTCTGGAAAAGGCTCATGAGGACTCTGGCTGTTTCAAGACAACATTCTTGGCAATTAATAGCTGAATACAGTATGTCTAGATTTCGCAGGTCACAGTTATAGGTAAAAACTGTTGAAAGCTGCAGTCCTGCTTCCTCACACCAATGATTAAATCAGGAAGGGAATGGACCTGCTAAAAAATGTGTACCATTTCAATTGGTAACACCTGAATGTAACTTAGGCGATGACAGGTTGTTGGTTAGACTTATCCTACTATCTGCCAAAAAATCTGCCAAAAGCAAATATGGACTTGTAGTCATCTGAGTGAGGGTTTTTTGTTTTGTTTTGCTTTGTTGTTTTTGTTTTGCTTTGTCCTGTTTTGTTGAAGGCCTGCCACAAATAGTAGTCATTCTGTTTGATTTTCATCTTCTCTGAAAATCATCTGTACTTTGGCAATGTAGAATTGACTCAACACACGAGACTTTCTGTATCTTCCTGCAAGACATAGAAAGGGCATTAAAATTTAGCTTAGTATGGTCTACACTGAAATTGTTGTAGTTATTAAGACAATTAATTTCTTAGGTTTTTGTAGTGGGTTAACCTTGGCTGAGTGCCAGGTGCCCACCAGGCCACTCTATTGCCTCCCCCTTTTCTTCCCCTCTCCCTCCTCAGCAGAGCAAAAAGAAAGGGGAAGAAAATAAGAGGAGAAACAAAAAGCAGTTTAATAATAATAGAAGCAAAAGCGAAGCAAATCCATGTGCGGAAGCAAACAAAGATTTATTCTCTACTTCCCATCAGTAGGTGATGTCGGCCACTCCATGGGAAGCAGGGCTCCAAGACATGTAGTGGTTGCTCTGGAGGACAATGGAACAGCCCCCCTCTCCTCCTCCTTTTCCCTAGCTTTATAGCTGAGCTGATGTCATATGGTATGGAATATCTCTTTGGTCAGTTCAGGCCAGCTGTCCTGGTTGTGTCCCCTCCCAAGATCTTGCACACCCCATCCCACAGGGAGGGGAAATGTTGGGAAGAGCCTTGGTGCTGTGCGAGTACTGCTCAGCAGTAGTCACAACACAGGTGTGTTATCAGCACCCTTCTAGTTCCCAGCACAAAACACTGCTGCTATGTGGAAAACCAGCTCAGCCAGACCCACTACAGTTATATAAGGATTTCCAGGTGCATCAGCTTCAGTGTTTTTGTATAAAACCACACGGGGGTGGTCACATTTCTTGTACACACAGTGATGAGCTGTTAAAACTCCATAACCCAGGCTGTGGGTGCCAAGGAGGAACTCACCCACAGCAATTCCTGGCACCCTCAAGGCTGATGCATTTCCTACAGTGAAGGGAAAACAAATCCCACCAAGTTAAAATCCAGTTTAGGGCGTGGGACACATGAAGCATGTGTGTTTCCATGTTTGCTGGTTGGCTGTGTGCAGGCTCTCTGCATGAGATGCATCAGTAACTCCATGTACCTTTGACTCTGGACAGACAGAAAATATATACAATGTTTTGTGTCCCTGAAGTAGCAAAGAAGGCAAGAAAATTAGCAAATCTGGATCTCACTGTAATGAATTTGAGCTTGCATAAGAAAAATGTCTACTAAAACTATTGATAGCTGAGACAGGGGAAAACAAATAGATCCCATTTAGGGCTTAGAACATCCGTTGGAAAATACTGTGTAAAACAAAAGATGCTCAGAAATTACTATTTTGTCACATGCTTGTATTATTATAAATAAAGTTACATTGCGGGAAGAACAGGGACTATGATACCCTGTGTTTTAAGGTCAGCCCAGAATTAAGCAGTTACATACTATATGTGAGACTCTGAAAGAGTCACAGCTCAGACTTTTCCACACCACCTTTAAATTCATTATTACTGTTTCAGATGTATTAATGTTTATATAATAATAGATTTGCATTCCTGAGATTTCAATATGAAGTTATGTGATAAGTATTTAGATTATCTAAAACTGGGTGTATCCAGTCACTCTGAGCCATCCCACAAATGTTTGAAATTTCAGAGGGGCGGAGATCGGTGATTTTTAAAAACAGGTTCTACCATGGGATCTGAGAACATAATCAATGTTTACTTGTGAAAGTGCTGTTTAATGAGATTAATTTATGTAGTCATATTATAATTATATAATTATTCATAGAGTAGGCATTATATGCATTTGTCATTTTCTTACTCTTTCTTGACTGTACATGTATCTCTGCTGATTTAGGAAATTTCTAGGCTAGACTGACCCTTTGGCAGAACAGGTAGTACTGGTTGTGTTTTATTAGTTTTAACACACACTGAAGCTTTACTAGGGTATTTAATGCAGTCTTTGTTGAAGCTTCCCTTAGAAGAGTTGCTTCACTGCAAGAATATTTGAACAACTGAAAAAGTGAATGTACATGAAATAGACAAAGCTTATGTATTTTTTTCCTATCAGTTTATACTCTGTCAAGAACTGAAAATATGTTTTTAGGTATGAAGTCTTTTCACAGATTTTGAACAAACTGCTAGTAGTATGAATGATGCAAAGACCTGATTTGTAAAAAAACCTTCTTTTACTTTTCCCATCCTAGAGAACAAAAAACCTGCTTTGCACTCAGACTGTTTGGAAAGACTGTGAGAGACTTGTTAACACATGCTGGGATTTGTACACTTGAGGTCTGAAAGGACAGGAAAATCAATTAGCAAGAGAATGTGTATCATTTTTGTCACTTTCACATATAATAGTTTAAAGAGAACATAAACAGTGCCATTGAAGTATACTGTGAAGGCAGAAATTGTAGATTCTGTAAGATACAGCTGGAAGGACAGAAAACTCTACTGAGTGATTTACTGGCTGTCTGCCATACTCTGAATAGCTGCCTGTCAATGCCACATGTGGCACCTTTCATATAGCGTATTCTTTCAAGCAAGTCCATAAAGGTGGCAGGTATCAAGGGAGAGTGTAAAACAGTGTTTGTGCTAATGCTTGAGAGCATTTATATTAACAGTTTAAAAAAGATAATACTCTTAGACATTACTTCTGTAGGTAGCAACACAATATGATCACATTTACTCCATTCCCCTGTAATCGGCTGTGATGTGTATTTTGAATCCAGGAAATCCACTTGTTTATGTCCATTGCTGTTTGAAAGATTTTTAGTCTCCTATCATGCAAATTGAATTAGGGAGTTGCAAGAGTCCGTTACTGTGAAAAGGTTTCTAATTCTAATTCTCTATTTCTGTCTGTGGTTACAGTTATGTTTCCAACCCTTTTCACTGAAGATCTACAAGCTATAAAATTGATTGATGGTCTTGGAAGGAAGGGCAGCAGCAATAGTTGAAAAGAGTTTGATGCTGTCTAAGACATAACAATATGCCTGCAACTCCTCTCTCCATGTTATTCCTTCCTCAACTATCGTCACCATTCCATTATCATTAAATAACAGCTTAAGACTTTTAGGATCCACTGTCATGTATGTACCTAACTTGAATGAAAATGCTTAATGGTTTAGAGCAGATAAGAAGCCACATTGTTGTTAGAGTGCAGATGTAAAGCTTTTTTTCAGCTAACACAGCTAAATCAGCTAGCAACTATATATTTAACATGGCTATAGCTTCTGAATTGTCTTCTGTGAACAGCATTACCAGAAGAGCAAAATCACTGCAGAGGCAATTGTAGGCAGTCAATATCTGGAAGAGAAATTAAAATGTCCAGAGCAGACAGGGCTGAAAGTCCACCATGGACACCTGTGCTTCCTGGAGTGCTTGGGGACTCTGAAACATACCCAAACTGCAAATGTCTTACAACAGAGTCTCCTCTAAATTATACTTTATTTTTGTTCCAAAGATTGTCTTTGAACTTCATTTTCATTCCAAAGACTGACTTCTTTTTCACCTCTTTTATTAAATACCACTAAATATTAAATATTTAAATATTATTAGAACTATGTTGTTTTGTTCATAAAATAAGGCCAGACTGTTTTCCTTCTCATCCGAGTAGGTAGTTTGGGTATTCTTTTGCTTCTTCTAAATGTAAACAATAATTTCTATTTTTCCTTCCTGAATTATTTCTTATTTGTTTTTACATTACCAATGCACCTGTAATTCTCTGAGGTTCAAGAGCATTTGATAAACAGGGTCAGCCACCTTCATATTTCCTGGTTATTTTGTACAGTATCAGCTTCTTGGCACCATGTGTTCCATCTATTTATTTCCATTGTCAGTGCTTGAACTTTGTCTGCAGGATAGTTTAGGTGATCTATGTGAAAACAAACTTTAACAACATAAAAGAAGAAAACCTGGAAGAATCTGGTGGATTAAGAAGGACAAGAATCAGTCCCCAACAGTACAGAAGTACACGTTCATTTAGCCCATCATTAGAATAAGCTTGTTGAGCCATCAATGGCAAATGTAGTATTAAAGAATAAATAAGTAAACTGCTATTGTCTGCAAAAAGAGAAGGAGGACTTAGGTGTAGGAAGACTCTCTGATTTTCTGGGTTGGCTCAGGCTAGCCCCTGTGCCTACATCAGTGTCATTAATCTAGGGACAAGCTAAAGAGTGTAATAAAGGTGAGTTTCATCCCTGCTGGTATGTATCCCCTGTGCTGGGATGAGAACATTTGGCATTAGTCCAAGAACTGGCTGTGGAAGTCACTGGTCACCAGCACAGCTACTCAGATTTCCTTAGCAGCACAAGTTCATCTCTTTGGTTCTACTCTGTCCCTAAATAAGCCAAGTCTTAGCCACAAAATCATCTTTTCTTCTGTTCTCCATAAAATTCTGTTATGGCTAAAAGTCAGTGGTATTTTGGCTATACAGATTGTTACAAAAGTATTTGGACTTCAAGCCATGTAGTATTCCTTAAAACCAATAGAAGACAGCTTAGGAATCCCAGAGTCAGAAACAGAAAATAATGTAATTGATATATATGAAATGTGTGCAAGTCTGTGCATCTTAAAGCTAACTCTGTTACTCACTTCACTTCAATATTAGATTTGTGTATATTCCTTAGCTCTTGATACAGAAAGAACTGAGCAAGTAATATTATTTAATAACAAATTGTGGACTACTAATATGAAAAATCTTGTTGATGAAACCCTGAGGAAACACTTCTCAATCTGTTCTCAGTGAAAATTAGTCAAATGTGTAGAAGAACATGGGAGTTAGTTGAAATAAAAATGAAATGAGTAATGTCCTGGGAAATTCATGAAGGTCATTCAGGAGATGAAATATACCGCTGAAAAAAAGCAGATTATTACCCTTATTGTTTATTTAAAGAGTGCATTAATTACTGAATAATTAAAAAAATTATTTTCCCTTATTATTAGGGGAAAGCCATATTCAGGAAGAGCTTTGTTTAACAATATACTCTTTGAAATCTTATTAATTTACTACTGGACTAAATTGTATCCTCTGGCTGAGACACCCTATGTTCTATGAAGAGGGAGGTCATGCTACATAGACCAGTTCTGTCCTGTTTCCAGAGTTGTATTGTATACAAATACACAGTGCTCCTGAGTCTTTCTGTAATAACAGTACAATGTCTTTCCTGAATCTGTTGTTTCTTTTTTACACATTGTACAGTAAATGTACACAAAAGAAGGAGGGTAAAAGAGAAAAAAGATTCACACTGACAGATGAGCATTATATAAACAGTTATTGTAAACAGATTAGGAAAGTAAGTTTATCAGCTCTTGGAAAAACTATTGCTGATATATACCTGTAGCAAGAAACTGCAATAACGAAAATTAAAATAAGATTAAGTAATAACCATAAATCAATTTCTTCTTTTTCTTTTCTAAAACTATTTTGTTGTACTCACAAGTTGAAGCGTCTGGATGTATTTACAATGTGGTCCATTTTGCTATGAAGTTCTTCCAAATACCAGTTAACTGCATATTTCTACACTCTTCCAAAAGAGCAATGTTATTTGGTTCTTTATATGTTTTTCCTCTGAAGTAATATGTCTTGGGTGTTCCTCATTTAAGAAGCTGTCCATGTAACTCACAGCTTTGGCTTTCTGGATTAGATTGCTCTCTAAAAATCACAAGTCTTAGCCTATTAAACTCTCCTGAAGTTAGCTACAACAGCCTGTATTTCAACACAGAAATAAGCAACAAGGTTTTCAAAACTGTTGCATACTTGTAGCTTTCATGTATTTCTAAAGCAACTGCAGGTGCCCTGAATTGAAAATAATAATATATATGGCTAAATACAATTAGAAATATAAATAGGAAAATCAAGAAGTCTGAAAAGGGTGTGGCGGGTTGACCCTGGCTGAACCCCAGGTGCTCACCATGCCACTCTATCAATTCACTTCGTCAACTGGACAGGGGGAGAGAGAAATGTGACAAAGGGCTCGTGTGTTGAGATAAGAACAATTACTCATCAATTACTATCATGGGCAAAACAGGCTCTACGAAATAACATGAGTGGTGTTCCGCAGGGATTGGTGCCGTTTAACATCTTTGTCAGTGACACAGACAGTGCAACTGAGTGCACCCTCGGCATGTTTACCAACAACACCAAGCTGTGTGGTGCGGTTGACATGCTGAAGGGAAGGGAAGCCATCCAGGGGGACCTTGACAGGCTTCAGAGGTAGGACCATGCCAACTTCTTGAAGTTCAACAAGACCAAGTACAAGGTCCCGCACCGGGTCAGGGCAATCCCAAGCACAATTAGAGGCTGGGCAGAGTATGGATTAAGAACAGTCCTGAGGAGAAAGTCTTAGGGGTGCCGGTTGATGAAAAGCTCAACATGAGCCAACGAAGTGTGAATGCAGCTGAGAAAGCCAACCCTATCCTGGGCTGCATCAAAAGAAGTGTGGCCAGTAGGTTGAGGAGGGTGATTCTCCCCCTCTACTCCATGCTCATGAGACCCCACCTAAAGTACTGCATCCAATTCTGCAGCCTCCAACACAAGAAGGACATGGGCCTGTTGGATTGGGTCCAGAGGAGGGCCACGAAGGTGGTCAGAGGGCTGGAACACCTCTCCTACAGGGCAGGTTGAGAGAGCTGGGGTTCTTCAGTCTGCAGAAGAGAAGATACTGGGGACACCTCATTACAACCTTCTCATATCTGAAGGGGGCCTACAAGAAAGATGGAGAGGGACTTTTCATGAGGGCTTATAGTGATAGGATGAGGGCTAGTGGCTTTAAACTGGAAGAGGGTAGGTTTAGATCAGAAATTGGGATAAAATTCTTTGCTGTGAGGTGAGACACTGGAACAGATTTCCCACCAATCTTATGGATGCTCCTTCACATGATGTGTTCACAGCCAGGTTGGATGGGGCTTTGAGCAACCTGGTCTAGTGGGAGGTGTCTCTGCCCATTTGATTTGCCAGTCAAATCAAAGTAACAAGAAATAAACGCAAATCTTAAACCACTTTCCTCCTACCTCTCCTTTCTTCCCAGGCTCAACTTCACTCCCAATTTTTCTACCTCCTCCCCAGAAGCAGCCCAGGGGGATGGGTAACGAGGGTTGCAGTCTGTTAGTCACATGTTGTCCCTGCCACTCCTTCCTCCTCATGCTGTTCCCCTACCCCAGTGTGGGGTCTCACCCACAAGAGATAGTCCTCCATGTACTCCTCCAATGTGGGTTCTTCCCATGGGTTGTAGTTCTTCATAAACTGCTCCATTGTGGGTCCTTTCCATGAGGCAGGAACTTTCAGGAACTGAGTGCTCCAATGTGGATCCCCCAAGAGGTCACAAGTCCTGCCAGCAAACCTGCTCCAGTGTGGGCTCTTCTCTCCACGGGCTCACAGATTCTGCCAGGAGCCTGATCCAGCACGGGCTTCCCACGGGATCACAGTCTCCTTTGGGCATTCACCTGCTTCAGTGTGCACTCTCAAGGCATTGTGGCCTCCCCAGGAACAGTATGCCCTTTTGGTTTCTAGGGCACACTGTTGACTCATATTGAACTTGCCTGAAAAACAACAAGTTAGAATTTTATATGTATACAAAAACAGGATTTTATGTTTAGAAATTAAAAAATAGAGAAAGAATTGTGTGTAAGAAGCCTGAAGAACTGTAAAGGTAAAATTAATTTTGATTTAGATAGCAAAAAGATTTAATCTTTGCTTTACTGATTGCTGAGAATCCATCAACAAAGTATTTTATGCAGAAATATTGGGATATACAACTGCAATCTTAAAAACTATCTTAGCTTGCAACTTGAAGCAGTTATCTCCAACAACAATTCTCCACCAGATGTCATTTCCATATAATTTGCAGAGTACATCAGAGCAAAAAAAAATTTTTTTTTTAGATTGAGCAAAGCACTATGTGTGTTAAAGTAAACTTTACAAAACTGAAGCTGTCAGCTAAACTAAGATAATACATACACTTATATGTATATGTTAAGTTAATAATAAAAAGACTGACTGAGTTTTGTAAGTGGTCATCTGTGTCTCTGCTGTGTATTTCCCTAGAGGAAGGGTTATATATTTAAAATTCACATTTTCTTTTCCTGTAATGCAACACTGGTTATTCAAGTTCCATTTTTGAGATCTCTAGTTTTCTCCTCAAATACTACTTTAAGGCTTAACTTCCAAATCTAAATTTCTCTTGGATCTTCATACTAACATACATCACAATAAAGTACAATACCTAAATATTTTGGTTGAGTGATAAATATTTCTTCAGGAGTACAACGTACATTTACATTCTTTCTCATAAATATGCCAAGAACCATAAATAGATTCTGCTCATACTGTGAGAAAGTAAGCCATTCAAAAATATTCTTATTCTATTTGATAACAAAAAGTAATACCTTGAAAATTTTACTCAACTGAGAACTCTCCTACTTTACTTGCCAAATGCAGCTCATGTCAGTGTTCTCATATTGCCATTGTAGTTCAGGGTTTGGTTTGGTTTGTCTGTTTTTGTATTGTTATGTTTTCTCTGAAAACAAATTTAAAATCTAAAACTAAGAAATTTGTTTAAACAGAAGAAGGATATTTGGACAATTTTGTAATATTGTCTAGAAAATATTGAAGCGGGAATTTTCTTTTAAAACTATAGCTAGAAAATTCCAGGTCAGCTTTCTACCCCCTCAGGGTAGAAAAAAAACAGATATCTGATATACCTTAAGTAAAGTCAGCTGAATTGTCTCATTAAGATAGATCAATTATTGAGTGTATGTTCTTCTAAGTAAGTATTTTAATGGAAATGAGGCACTGGTTTCTGCTCATATTAGCAACTCTAGGTAAGCTCCAAATCAAAGTGCATCTTGTTGGCATTTACTAGTTCCACAGAAGCAAAAACTACATGTGCCTTTCTATATAGTAGATTTGTGGTATCTCATTTTAACTTTGATACAACAGCAGAGCAATCTGGCCTCCCTCTTACTCTTACACAATTTCAGCAATTTATCTGGAGTTTTAAACTATTTGTTCTATGGTCAAACAGTGAATTTATACTGATCTAGATAAATCCAGAAAAAAAAATTATATATATATGTATAATTACTCTCTGTGTGTATAGATTTATAAACCTACATATATTTAAACATCTATTTTAATCCAAAACATCCCACAGCTTTGTTTATTGCCAAGACAGCACAAAGTCCTATATAACACTGAAATGGAAATGAGCAGTAAGAACCTCAAAGGAGAGCAGTGAAAGTGTTGACTTAAGGATTTTTGATTTGTAGATGAAACTATAGGAAACACAGTTAAAAAAAGACTGTAAAATATGAATTACCAGGCAGCAACCTAACTTATACTCTGATAGTTTAGGGGCTTACTGATGCTATTAATGTATACAAAAGAAAAAAAGACCTCAGATGTTTCCAATGAATAGTAAACTTACATTTGCCATAAAATATTTTGAATTTAACATAAACTGACATTAAACAAAGCAGTCTTTTTGGTGAGTGGATTAATTTGATTGCTTCAAGTTAGAAGTACCTATACAATTTTCAGACTGTTAGATTTTACCTCACTTCTACATAGAGGCTGTAATTTTAAAAAAAGGATTTCCTACTTCTTTTTAACTGTGAATGACCTAGTGATATATTTTAATTAACTGAATAAATTGAAAACAAGAAAATATTAGCTTCATACCAGCACAGGCTACTGTTTCTGAAAGCTACGTTAGCACTTATAGTGAATGTGCTTAGACAGTGACTTTCACTGAGGGGTTTGCTTTCAGAATATTAGAAGCAGAAGTTGAAAAATTAAAGATAAGTGATTTTGATTCATTTTGATTAGAACTATATTTGGTTAATACAAATAATATAAATTAGAATAAATCAGAATATAAATTGTCATACCATCACGAGAAAAAAAGAGATTTCTTTTTGTGGTATGATTGTAAACATCAAGCCAAAAAGGCAGTCAAGTGAAGTCCCTAGTGACTGGAAAAAGGCAAACATCATGCCCATCTTTAAAAAGGGTAAAAAAGAAGACCCTGGGAACTACGGACCTGTTAGCCTCACCTCTGTGCCGGGGAAGATCATGGAACAGATCCTCCTGGAGGACATGCTAAGGCACATGGAAGACAGGGAGGTAATCCAAGGTAGTCAACATGGATTTACTAGGGGCAAGTCCTGCCTGACCAACCTAGTGGCCTTCTATAATGAAGTGACTACATCAGTCAACAAGGGAAGACCTATGGATATCATCTATCTGGACTTCTGCAAGGCTTTTGACACAGTCCCCCACAACATCCTTATATCAATGCTGAAGAATTATGGGTTCAATGGGTGGACTGTGCAGTGGATAAAGAATTGGCTGGATGGTTGCATCCAGAGAGTGATGGTCAGCAGCTCAATGTCCAGATGGAGGAAGGTGACGAGTGGTGTCCCCCAGGGGTCTGTACTGGGACCAGTGTTGTTCAGTATCTTCATTAATGATATTGACAGTGACATTGAGGGCACCCTCAGTAAGTTTGCAGATGATACCAAGCTGGGGGGTGCAGTTGATATGCCTGAGGGAGGGGATGCCATCCAGAGGTACCTGGACAGGCTGGAGAGGTGGGCCCAAATGAACCTTATGAGGTTCAACAAGGCCAAGTGCAGGGTCCTGCACCTGGGCAGGGGCAACCAGCATTATCAGTATAGGCTGGGAGAGGTACATACTGGAGAGCAGCCCTGTGGAAAGGGACTTGGGAGTGCTGGTGGATGAAAAACTGGATATGAGCCATGAATGTGCAATGGCAGCCCAGAAGGCCAATTGCATCCTGGGGTGCATCAGAAGAAATGTGTCCAGCAGATCAAGAGAGGTGATTCTGCCCCTCTACTCTGCCCTGGTGAGACCTCGCCTGGAATATTGCATTCAGTTCTGGAGCCCTTAGCACAAGAAAGATGTGGATGTCTTGGAGCATGTCCAGAGGAGAGCCACCAGAATGATCAGGGGAATGGAGCATCTCTCATATGAAGACAGGCTGAGGGAGTTGGGGCTGTTCAGCCTGGAGAAGAGAAGGCTCCGGGGGGACCTTATACTGACCTTCCAATACCTGAAGGGGGCCTACAGGAAGGCAGGGGAAGGTCTATTTAAAAGAGTTTGTGGTGGGCAAGGAGTAATGGTTTTAAGCTAGGAAAAGATAGATTTAGGTTGGATATTAGGAAAAAGTTCTTTAGCATGAGGGTCATAGAGCACTGGAATGGGCTGCCCCGAGAGGTGGTGGAGGCCCCATCCCTGGAGGCATTCAAGGTCAGGCTCGATGAGGCTCTGAGTTACCTGACCTAGGTAGATGTCCCTACTTGTGTAGCGAGGTTGGACTAGATGACCTCTAGAAGTCCTTTCCAGCCTGAAACATTCTATGATTCTATGGTTCTAAAATAATGTGTTTGTTTTGCATATCTTCAGAGTAGTGAAAATTGCTCTGGTTTACATTTTGGACCTTAGACTCCCCATGCCATTTTTAGCCCCACAAGTCAGGTATTAATTCGCTCATGATAAATTTAATAAGAACTGTATTTGCTTTCATCTACTTTACATTCAGCCCACTGTCTCCATACTGTCTTGATTTCAGAATATCATTTAGGTATGAGCTTAAGCATTGTTAAGAGTCAGACAGACCTAAAGTTTTGTTTAAATGCAATGATCCATTAACATGCTCTTCAAAAACAGGTAAAAAAAAATAAAAACACCAGGAGAATCATAATTTCCCTTTGTTTCATTTCTGACTTTTGCAGGGCTGACTTCCTGCAGACTTCAGGAGCTTTGCAGGTTTGGCAATATAGTTGGGAGCAGAAACCTTTGGGTGTTACAGTGTGTTCTGGTGCCCTGGTTTGTAACATTATGGTAAGAATAAAGAAGCAAGGGGAGGAGGCATGTTTGAGGGAGACAAGTACTATGTCATTCATTTTTCTTTTGTTTTGCATAATGTTTACTTGTTTGATAATCTTGTTCGTCCTTGATATATTAAAGAAAAATAATGACGGTGTCAGCTTTTCCCTGTGCTGCGAGCATTAATGAAAATTTCCACAAGAAGAAACTCCAGGGATGTGACAGCTTCGCCTGATGTGTTTCCCTGCAGGTCCAAGGAGAGAGCTGGCTTTGGAAACCATTTCAGAGATGACTAAAAGCCATTTCGATTCTCCCCAGGAAGTAAATGAGAAACAGCTGGTAACTCCTGGGAAGAAGGCATGAAGTACTAATGGGAAGGTATCAGTAAGGAAGGTCAGTCCTGACAGGAAGAACATACTCATTAGCAGCGTTTTCAAAGAGAAGTTAAAAAACCTAAAAATCCAAGTGGATCAGCAAGTTAAAATACCTGGATTTCAGTCATATTACTAGTCATCTTCAAAGATGGAGACTCCTATGGTGTTCCAGTGAAATTGCTGTGAAAAATAGCAAGTGTACAAAACTAATACTAACTACTAAACAGCAAGAAACATTACTGTGGAAAATTTGGAGGAAACACGTGAAGGTGGACAGGTGCCATTCACTGAGCAGAGGGTTGTTCCAGATGTTTCATCAGTTATTGACACCCTCTGCAACAGGGCAAAAAGTGTCAATCTATTTTCTGTCATCTTCCACACACTGAGCTTACTTAATAAATCATTTGAGATTTACCCACACAGAGGTGGTAGGACTTGTAGGACCTAGGAGGCTTTGTCTGTGCTGGAATTAGAAGCCACATTGAACCACTCAAATCATGCCTTTGTGCTGGGTGCAGGTGCCTAGACGCTGGGAGCAGGAGGATGTTGAAGGGGCAGACCCCGTGAAGGAGCGGCCAAGGCTGACCCAGACACAGCTAGCTCCAGCTGCCTCCAACAGCCCCACCGCAGGGCACCACCGAGTCCCTCAGCCAAGATGGTGGTACCTCAGGGGGTAGAAACTCCTTTTTCAAAAGACTCAGTGCCTGTACAGCAAAGAGAAGTAGAGAGAAAACCCTTCATACTTAAGCAAACAGTTTTGAATAAAGGCTAAGGGAATATTCAAACTGAATAAGAAAAATAAATTTTCCCTTTCAAGAATAACACAACTTTGTGAATAGTACTTATGAACTAGATTTTAGAGTGTTTCTCGTCTCTTATGCTCGTATAAAGGACCATACTTTTCACAACAGAATATGAACAGAAGCGGAATTGATATCCCTGATTCAAATGACTATAAAACAGTATTTGCATGGTGCAGGTCAGAGTTGATACACCGTCTAGTACCTGGGTGACTGACATATGAATCATAGAATCATAGAATCATTAAGGTTGGAAAAGACCTCTGAGATCATCAAATCCAACTGTCAATCCAACACTACCATGACCGCTAGACCATGTCCTGAAGTGCCACGTCTACACATTATTTGAACATCTCCAGGGATGGTGACTCCACCACTTCCCTGGGCAGCCTGTTCCAATGCTTAACCACTCTTTCAGTAAAGAATTTTTTCCCAATATTCAACCTAAACCTCCTCTGGTGTAACTTGAGGCCATTTCCTCTCATCCTATCACTAGTTACTTGTGAGAAGAGACCCAACACTCACCTCTCTACAACCTCCTTCCAGGTAGCTGTAGAGAGCAAAAAGGTCTCCCCTCAGCATTCTCTTCCCCAAACTAAACAGTCCCAGTTCCCTCAGCCACTCCTCATAAGACGTGTTCTCCAGACCCTTCACCAGCTTTGTTGCCCTTCTCTGGACCTGCTTCAGTACCTCAATGTCTCTATTATACTGCAGCACCCAAAACTGAACACAGTACTCAAGCCACAGCCTCACCAGTGCTGAGTCCAGGAGCACAATCACTTCCCTACTCCTGCTGGACACACTATTTTTTATATAGGCCAGGATGCTGTTGGCCTTCTTGACCACCCGGGCACACTGCTGGCTCATGTTCAGTCAGCTGTCCACCAGCACCCCCAGGTCCTTTTCTGCCAGGCAGCTTTCCAGACACAGTTCCCCAAGCCTGTAGTGTTGCATGGCATCGTTGTGACTCAAGCACGTTACCTGGCACTTGGCCTTGTTAAAACTCATACAATTATCCTTAGCCCACCAATCCAGCCTGTCCAGATCCCTCTGCAGAGCCTTCCTACCCTCAAGCAGATCAAATTCTCCACTCAATTTGGTGTCATCTGAAAACTTGCTGAGGGAGCACTCAATCCCCTCATGCAGATAATTGATAAAGATATTAAACAAGACTGGCACCAAAACTGATCCCTGGGCAACACCACTTTGCCCTCAATCCTTCTCTCTTTAGGAGGTGGTTCAGACATCTGCGCACCTGACTGCTACAGCTTGTGACCGGCCGCCAGCTGGATTTAACTCTGTTCACCACCATTCTCTGGGCTTGGCCATCCAGCCAGTTTTTAACCCAGCAAAGAGTACACCTGTCTACACCATGAGCTGCCAGCTTCTTCAGCAGAATTCTGTGGGAGATGATGTCAAAAGCTTTACTAAAGTCCAGGTAGATAACATCCATGGCCTTTCCCTCATCCACTAGGAGGGTTACCTGATCATAGAAGGAGATGATGTTGGTCAAGCAGGACCTGTCTTTCATGAACCCATGCTATCTGGGTCTGATCCCATGGTTGTCCTGGACTCGCCACGTGAGTGCATTCAGGATGAACCTCTCCATAATCTTTCCTGGTACTGAGGTCAGACTGACAGGCTTGTAGTTTCCCAGATCCTCCTTCCAGCCCTTCTTGTAGATGGGCATCACATTGGCAAGCCTCCAGTCATCTGGGACCTCCCCTGATAACCAGGACTGCTGATAAATGATGGAGAGTGGCTTGGTAAGCTCCTCTGCCATCTCTCTCAGTACTCTTGGGTGCATCCCATCCAGTCCCATAGACTTGTGAGTGTCCAGATGGCGTAGCAGGTCACTAACTGCTTCCTCCTGAATTATGGGGGTTTGTTCTGCTCTCCATCCCTGACCTCCAGCTCAGGGGCTGAGTACTCTGAGGATA